>OY987248.1:5538758-5955142 GCA_963920765.1 Ulota crispa | reverse complement strand
ACACTCTTCTTCTTCTTCTTCTGCGCTTTGGCCATTTCCTCTGCTTCTGCATTTCCCTATAAAGGACCGGTGAGCACGAACTCGATCTCTGCGCAATTCGACTTCAGCTGTCATCAGTTGCATTCTCTTGATTAGTGCTCTTGCTCTTTCCGTGAATTTTATCGCGCAGGATTATTACTGTTTCGTTTCAGATTGCGAGTTTAGTATCGGTGAGTTTGAAGTCGATCTCTGCGTTTTTTGACTGCAGCTTTCATCAGTTGCATTGTCTTGATTAGTGTGCTCTTGCTCTTTACGTGATTTTTTTGCGGAAGATTAATCCAGCGTAGTCTGTCGTTTCAGATTGCGAGTGGCAGATATGGCTCTTTCCTTGTATGGCGGTCGTGGAACTTACGATCCGTTTGAGTTCGGGAGTGTGTGGGATCCGTTCTCCGTGCACGACAACCATGGACGGCATGTCGCTCGTGACGCACATGCTGTTGCCAGCACTCAAGTCGACTGGCGCGAGACACCGGAGGCGCACATCTTCAAAGCCGACCTGCCGGGGCTCAAGAAAGAGGAAGTGAAAGTTCAAGTGCTGGAGGGGAGGACGTTGGAGATCAGTGGAGAGCGGAAGAAAGAAGAGGTGCTGAAGGGCGATACCTGGCATCGTGTTGAGCGTTCCATTGGCAATTTTTCGCGACGATTCCGCCTCCCTGAGAACAGCAATGTGGACCAAGTGCACGCTCAGGTGCTGGACGGCGTTCTTACCGTGACGATCCCGAAAGTTCAGCAGCCGAAGCCACAAGTCCGCCGCATTGAAATTGCTTGAGCTTTGAAGTCCTGTATGTGATCCTCAAAATGTCTTTCGTACTATAGCTACGAGTGTTAAGCATGACGTCTTATCAAAACAATGTTCATACAAATTGTAGAAGAGTATTAGGAATTGCATCTGCGACTGTATCCAAGCTCGGTGTGGCACAAAGTGGACATGCAAGTTCAATATTTAGACTCTTGGTCTTAGATCTCAAGGATTTTTGCGTTGGAAATAATGCCTCTGTACATCTCTTCTCGCTAGAATGAGTCTGGTCACGGATAAGCAGCTTTACTCACAGTGCTGTGCGCTCTAGATCAAGTCTTCTTCGCAATTAGTCCGATCCAACCAGCTGCCAATTTGTTGTAAAGTCTGTTCTAGGCAATAAAAAGTTTGTTTCCTTTTCCGTATAATTCCGTTAGTCCTTGTGAAACGAGCAGGATTGTACGCTATTCTGTAGTCAGTTCCTTCTCCTCTGCATTACTGTTGTACCATCACCGCCTTACCGCTTGCATTATTACCTTAGTTTTCTGAAAGGACAACTGACCGAAATCTCACAATACATGCCTGAATCTACCTTTGTAGTAAGGATTTGGCTAGTCTTTCAAGAATGTTGTCTCGGAGGCTGTCTGTAGAAACGAGTTCAAGATTGGCTATGCTTATACCAGGTCAGCTTCACCACCTACTCGCATTTACTTTTTGTACAAAGCTTTTTTTTCTACGATACTAATAATCACGAATTATCAAACATTTTGAGATCTGAAAAGATTTATATGCATTAAAGCTCAAGTTGAGGCTCGTCGTTATAACTTTATTCAGTATTTTGGTTCTCGGTTGAACCTGAGATAAACTTTTAGTAGGATCTGAACGCAGTTTTATCGATTTTTTTGGTTTTCTCGAGCTAAACCAGAGTACTGTCTCTTAGTTCACCTCTGAACTATCCTGTTGAAGGTTCAAGAATAGTTCAGTTTAGGATCTGATTCTCTACTGTAATTTTACCATCTCGTTGCTTAACTTGTTTCATTCTGCCAGTAATTAGAAGGTCATACTATAATTAGCAGGACACAATACTTGTGTCTTTTGAGCCAAATCCCAAGATCCATTTCAGGATGAAGGCCTTCCGTTCCCTCTCTTTACCACGTCGTCAGTTCCCTTTGATGTGTATG
This sequence comes from Ulota crispa, assembly GCA_963920765.1. NCBI lineage: Eukaryota > Viridiplantae > Streptophyta > Bryopsida > Orthotrichales > Orthotrichaceae > Ulota > Ulota crispa. The sequence continues at coordinate 5,953,186 of OY987248.1, read as the reverse complement.
ATATTCTGGAACATCCTTCCTTTTCTGTCGAGCCAGGATAGATTCCTAACACTTCCACATGTGGATTTGCAAGATTATTTAAGTGAATTAAGTCTGTTACATGATCATGAGATGTAGGAACCGTTTTTTGCTTTTTGCAGTTTTGGCACACCTGTTGCTGCTGCAATTAAGCATACATTAATCACTATGTTCATACAAATCATGGTTACCAAGAATCTGCTAGACGAATAGAGATCGTAGTTCCTCTCGATTGTAACGCAATTTCCACATATTTCGGGAGTTATGAAATGATTAACTAATTAGGACATTGAAATAAGTTTGTAACGTAAATCAAGATTTCTTCATTGGCTCTATCGATGCTAAATCTGCAAAAGAATTCTCAATAGTTGAACCTGTGAACAATTGAAACAAACTTGGTGAATTGGGAGCAACGATCTGACACTTAGAATTGCACTGGTTTGTTGGATCAATTCAGTGACTTGTAGTATTCAAATGGTTGTGGCCAGAGGTCTTGACATCCTGTATATAAATTCCCATTCATTTATTCATGTTTGCTTATTATACTCTAGGTTGAGAGCAAATTCAACATAAGTAATTCCCCAAAATTTTGCCTAATTATTTTATAAATTATTCTCCAAAAATGCCCAATGTCATACAAATCAAAAAAATTGAAACATGGCATATTATGAAAGTCATTAAGCTCTTAACTAACAATGGAATGTCAAGGTTGATTCCAAGAGGGCTCAATCTATTACAAATTTTATATCAAGGGCTAATTATAGGAAATGAAAAATGCTTAGAAAAGTGCTTAATTCTACTAATTTTTTTGGTTGAATGCCAAATAATAACAACTTTTTGTAAAAATGCCTAATCTTGTTTAACTATGAATTCTAATGCCCAATTGGTTTTTTCTGCAAAAATAATCAATTTGGCAAAGACATGCCAAATCTGCTCTCAACGTACAACAGTTGAAGTTTTGCTTTTGCACAGAAGAGGACTTTCAAGCAAAAGCTCTATGATTGCTATTTCATGTGCCTTGCCATTTTCAAGCAAAAATCTCTTAGAGAGTAAGATATAACGGAAACTTGTTGTTGACAAATTTATCATAAAACAGTTGTGAGTTTCATGACATGCTCCAGCAAGTCAAAGGCCTTCATTTAGAAAGATCTAGAGGACAGATGTTTGAAAGTTCAATCAGTAGGTAATTTGAAAACAATACATTAACCCCGACCACTTGTCTCTATGGGGACAAATGGGATTTTGGGCATGTACTTATGATTAACTCCTAACCGACAAAAATTGTCCTTTTGAAAACACACCCCAAGGGTGGAATTTTTTTTTTTTCAAATTTTTTTCTTGAAAGTGGTCAGAGAGATGTGCCATATCACTGAATGCCAAAAGTAGCTGTTTTCAATACCTCCATATTTTTAAAACACCAATTTGTAAAGAGATGTACAAGGTCTGTGCTGCCCTTTTTGTGAGGGCAATATGCATGATTGACTTTTCCTTCTTTTGAGGAGAATATTATCTCTCTTGTACACATGCCATAGGCTGTTTGCTGCCCATGAATAGTGCACACTCTCCTAGGCTAAACCACTGGTTCAAGGCCAGTCCTGTAAGGGTTAAACTACTTTGTGTAATTTTTTTAAATTTTTATAGAAGATGAAAAATTCAAAGATCTATATGGGCATCCAATTTTTGCCTAATTTTGACATTTATTAAAGAAGCTAAAAATGAATTTATGAGAATTTTAGCTCATCGAGCAGCCCAATTTTTTTTTTTAAATTGCAGTTTTTTTAAATAAAAAATTGAGGTAAGTTCTTTAGACTTATTTGTATGTGGGAAGCTTTGAATTATTCAAATCTAATTGATGAGATAAAAGTTATGAGAAGTTTTAGTTTGCGTGTAGGCATAGTTTTAAGATTTTCCACACCTACCCGCAAACTAAAACTTCTCATAAAATTTATCTCATCAATTAGAATTGAATGATCCAAAGCTTCTCACATACATGTAAGTCTAAAGAACTAACCTCAAATTTTTATTTTTTAAAAAAATGCAATTTTTAGAGAAATTTTTGGGCTGCCCGCCGAACTAAAATTCTCATAAATTCATTTTTAACTTCTTCAGTAAATGTCAAAATGAGGCAAAAATTAGATGCCCACACAGATCTTTGAATTTCCCATCTTCCATAAAAGTTTCAAAAATTTACACAAAGTAGTTTAGCCATAAGTACATGCTTGAAATCCCATTTGTCCCCCGTAGGGACATGTGGTCCTTTAGGGGTTAACCCCTGAGGGCCTAATTGTCCCCCCACAACTGTCCCCTAGGGAGAGTTGAAATTTCAGGCATGTACCCAAAGCTAATCTAGTTTTTGTGATTTTTTTAAACTTTTATTGAAGGTGGGGAATTCCAAGACCTACTTGGGAATTTAATTTTTTTGTCATTTTGACATTTGACAAAGAAAATATGCAAGAATTTTTGCTGTCCGGGGGAGGGAGGGCAATCTAGGCAGCCCAAAAACTTCTTAAAATTTTGTATTTTCTAAAAAATAGAAATACAAAATTGGTTCTTTAGATTTTTTTCATATGTGGGAAGCTTTGAATCCTTCAACTTCAATCAATGAGATGAAAGTCATGAGGAGTTTTTGTTTGTGGGCAGTTCTAGATTCTCTACTCTAAAATAAACTTTGAAGTCCTTTATTTTACTCAATTTTCATTATTTTGAAAAAAAAAAGAAAAAAAAAGAAGGAAGCAGATTGTTTATCACAACATTGTAACCGTTGGGATTTGCATTTTTCATCTCAATAATTAAATTCTTAACAATTTAGTGTTTTGACTCATTCTCTACTTCTTTTTACTTACTATTTTTTCCCATGTGTTATATAGTTCCAATTGATTTGAAAATTCTCTCACACGTACCTAATTTGGTCTGCTACATGGGAAAAATAAACCTCAACTTTGTGTAGAGTAAATTTTTTCATGTGTGGACAAAGGCTTTTGAAGTTTTTTGGACAGCACAAAAAAAACTTTTATTTCACCTTAGATGTAAATATCTCCCTCTTCTCCATCTAGAATGACCTTATTTTCTCACAATTACCTCTTCTAGTCTAGGGCAAGATCCTATGGTTGGATTTGCAAAACAAACTTTATTCCTACTATTCTACTTATTCCCCCAAAGTGGCCATTAATAGTGACTTTTAGCGGAGAAAACTCCTTGGGCCTTTAACCCCTAAAGGACCAAAGAGCCCAATATGGCCAAAGGGGGTGCTTGGAGGTGTGATAGTATACAAAAGAGGCATTTTTAGCTCAAATTTTGGTCTACCACTCAAGCCCAAATGGAGTTGTTAGTTCAAGAAAAATTTCTGATTGCCTAGTTATTCCTTGAAGTGCCTCCTTTGCTCTAGATTCTACATGGAATATGAGAAATATTCTATTTTTTCAACAATTAGGAGAAGAATGTCTTTGGGCAAATGAAGGGAGCGCTTAGAAAGCAGATGGGATGGGTGCTCTCATGTCTTCTACTGTACAAGGGAGAAGTTTGCTAATGTGTCATTGTTTTTTTTCTTGATTTTGGCAAGGTTTTTATAGGTTTGAAGTAAGAAGCTAGTGGAATCTAGCTACTTTGAGTGACTATAACTTTTGGAGTTTTTATTCATTTGTGGATTTTTTTTTTCCATCAAGTATAGCAAGACACAATCTCATGGGATCAGCTATTAGATAAATATTTTTTTGAGAAAATATTACATGAAGGTCCAAAATCCATATTTTGAACTGTTGCCCAAATTGAAAAACATGAGATTCTCAACGGTGGGGATTTTGCAAATCTACTTGGATTTGAAAGTAAATCAGTTTAAAACATTTGATCTATAGATGGATATAGAATGACCAATTTAGATTATGTGATTACTTGTTCAACTTTCCAAAAACTCGGAGAATGTATTGAAGGTTTCATGTTGAAGGTATGCTGAGTTTTCTTAGCAAGACGCTTAGGGGTTAAGGGCCCTCTTGACTATAACTTTTGCTAGAAGATGAGAAAGCAGGTTTTCAAGTTGAGGCCTGGAATTCAGGATAATTAACCAAGACAGTCATTGAAGAATCCTTTTCCTACTTGTTTTCAACAAGTGGAAGGTCTTGGATTGAGAGAATTGAGAGAATCTCCCTCATGCTTGGAACGTAATAATATGTACTTCATGCAGCTTTTGAAATAATGGTATGAATTTATAACCATTTCAAAAAAAAAAAAAAAAAACTGATTGGCAATTCACATTATAATTGTGTCCCAAGTGCCATTAAATTTGATTAGTAAAGAAGTTGAAATTCAGAACTTATAACTTCACACTTTGTCTTAATCCTTAAATGTTGAAGGGGACAACTTTTTTCCTTTGGTCATAAGAAAAGTACTTTGTGGGCAAAGAATAACAAGCTTTAGTCTAATTTTTTTAAAAGTGATCATGAACACATGGTTCATCATATAGGGCAAAAAATTATCTCATGGGCACTCGTATTTTTAGGCAACCCAAATTGTGAGAAATTTTAGAGTCACGGTGTTAGGTCCCAAGTTGCCCTTATTGTAATTTTCATGAGAGCACCTTGCAATATTGACTTTTGCTACTTTTACTAATAACATTTTAACATGTGGAACACAATATTCATTAAATTGAAAAAAAACAGACAATTTGGGAATTCTGGCTCTTTTTTGTCAGGTGTGCACTTGACTATTTTCCAATGAAATGAGATATGTATCTTCCAAAAATATGCTCTTTATTACCCAAGAAGTCAAGAATCTTTTAGAATTACGCTCTTAATTACCCAAAAAACTAAAAACCTTCTAGAAATACGCCCTTTATTACCAAAATGCCAAGAACAAGACGTATTTGGTCCACGAAATAACAATATTTTTGGAATATTGGACACAAAGTTCATTAACTATGTTTAAGTTGACCTCCTTAAACTTTTAAATTGACCTAAGAGGTTTTAGATGAAATCAAGTTTGGGAAGTTTTTTTTTCAATTCAATGAATATCGTGTTATATTATTTATATATATGAGATGAGTTGAGATACTTGATACTTGATATAATCCCAACTTCTTACTTCTTTCTTCTTGTCTACTTTGGTTAAATATCTCTTTGTATACCCTGATCAGCTACGACGATAGGAAACCTGGTACGTCTTATTGTCCACCCCGGTCTTTGAAAGGATATCCGAGTCCCTGAGCTCCACACTGTCGTACCTCCGTATCCGGGAAGTGGATATCCTCCACGATACCCTGAACCTTCCAAGAACAGCACAGATATATACCCGCCACGTTCATCCGGTACCCTAGCGACGATGGCGGATCGGCATTGAATTCCTGTAGCCGACCACTACACCCAAAGCGGAGGCGCGGGCGAACATTGCTGAAGCTCCGCAATCCACTCTCGGATTAGAAAGAAAGCAAAACAATCCCGAATCGCGTGGCACCTGCAGCGGTTTATTGCCAGATAGCGGATCTATTTCAAATTCCAGCAAAAAAATCATCACTTATCTGTGCATTTAGCCAATGGATCAGGTGATACAAGAGTAACAGGACAAATCTTCTTGAATTTGCGACGGGCAAATTTTTCCGCTTTCTGTTTACCACTGACCCCGCCTTCTCGCCATCACCGCCAAATTGCTCTGCTGGAACAATAGCCTCAATTTTGTTTCCTCACAACTTCCACCAATCAATTTCGTAAGTTTTCCTCAAAATTTCCGCATTTTCGGTAATAAATTCAAAAGTATCTAGGTTTACAGATTACAACCAGTTCATGTTCTGTAGGGATGTTCCTGCGGCTATAGCGGAAGAACTTGTGTTACCATGGCAACGGAGCACCTCCTCTGGATGTCCGTCGTTTTCCAGCATCGAATGATTTGAATCTTGCAGCTCAGATCAACTTTCTAAAGCAAATCATGCCATCTTTTCATTCGTTCGTACCTTTCTGAACGCCTTCTTTAATCGAGAACTCTCAGAACTAAGATTCCACCCCATTTACTTCAGGTGTATTTTCCGTTTGTCTCGTTTACTTTTCTGAAACGAAACTGATGCTCTGTTCCTTCATAATGAACAGAATACAACTAATATATTCAGAATTTAAAGGGAAGATAAGAAGGAACGACATCATTGTCCTCATTTATTTGTATTTATTTAAAACTGCAAGTGGCGAGTGATGACCTGCGATCCGACGAAGAGCGAGGGTAAGCTTAGGCACTATAGCGATGACTGCATCATTACTGTAGCATCTGTTGACCGATATGGATGGAATTGGATGCAGATAGTGTGAAACTGATGAAAGGTTGAAAATTGGCGGGGCGGCCGATGCAAGAGCTGTTTGTGTGGATGGTGTCTGTTAGGATCGGTAACGGCAAGGGTGTCAGAGAGTGCGCAGAGGAAATCGCTGAGGGCATCTCCACCGGTCCGGGCTCTTTCAAAGTTTTCCATCCGTTTTTTTCCATCTGTTTTTTTCCATCTGTTTTTTTCCATCTTTCTTTTTTCATCTGTTTCGGCTAGGCCTCAAGCTTCTTGATCTCCACCCATGCTCTTCAAAAAGGTGGCCTTGCACTCCAACACGCCCCATAAATAAGCAATTGACCACTTATCAAGGAAAGTAAAGGATAAAGCTCACCAAACTTATAGCATCTCCATCGGTTGGCTCTGCCTTGGACGGGTTGGATGGTGTTCCGAGGCCCCTTTTTGCTGAAAGGGTTTAGGGAGAGTGCAAGTGTCCACCCATTTAGTTTGAGAGGACGCGCTACAAAATCCACCAGTAAAACTTAGCTAAAACTAGCTGAGCTTGGGGAATATTTGCCTCATGGCTGTAAGCCTATGGAGGATGTATGATGAGGCAAGGAAAAGGAGGCGAGGAAAAGGGACAAGCGCTAATAAATTAATATGTCATAACTTGAGATTCAAGCACGCTAAAAACTGAAAGAGACCCTATAGCTCACCGTCCGTGGAAGCTGATTTGGCGAGGCCTTGCAAAGATCAACCCTCAATGTGCCACTGATGGACACTGGGAAAGCAACAATGACCCAAAGGACACGCTGTTTTGCAGGCCAAAGCCCACTGGTGGAGATGCTCTTAGGGTGAATAGCAATGTTTGGGAAATTTTGTGGCCTTCACCAACTAAAGACTGGCATTTTTAGTATTCAATTGGTTTTCTTCTAGATTGTGTTGGATATTTTTTTGAATTTACATAGTGATATGCTATATTTAGATTTTTTAGTAAAATATAACCAGTTTTTTTGCTAGCAATTTCAAAATGCAACTGATTTTTTTCCCAATTCCACCTGCTAACAATGAACTAGCAGCCAATTTTTCTGCACATTGATGAATAGTGAATGAATAGTGGCTTGAAGAGTCGCTTGCTAGACTCGCTAGATCAAAGTGTTAGAGAGGGTTTTGAGAGGGGCCCCAACACTTTTTCATCCACTTTCAAAGAGCCTGACCCACTAGTGGAGATGCCATGATGAGCCACTATATTCCAGTTTTTGGTGCGGGGCAGGGATCAGGGAGAAATTTCAATTTCATTGGCTCAAATCCGGCATTTCCCAATTTCAAACGGATTTTTAATAGCATGGACTTGTTATTTCCTATGAAGTTTCTAAAAATATACTATAATATCATATAATTAGATTTTTGGAAAAGGAAAAGAATGACCCCTTTTTTTATACAGTAGTTCAATTTCAACCAATTTTTTTGCAATTTGAACCTGCTGACAAAACACTAACAGCCGGTTCTCCCCGATCATTGGTGCGGGGTGCAACGCTCGTAATTGGTGGGGACCGCAACCACACTTGTTGCACTCCAGTGCCCTGCTTCACTTCCTGCCTCTTGTTCCTCCCTTCCACCCCGTGTGCTCCTTTGCAGGCCACTCCAGGTGAACGCGAGCACATCGCACCTGTTCCCTTCCTTGTTCACGATGTGCTGCTAAGTTACGACATAGCCTTGTCCTGGCGACGAGCGCTCTTCCCCTCTCGTCTTCTGTCGTAGCACACTTGTGTGGTTGTGGTCAACTACGCGTAGCCGTTTGTTTTTTTGATTGATGCTCTCAACCAACCGACCGCTGTTGATATCGTGTCGCTGTCACACGACCTCATTCTTTTACCAGTATCCTCCGATTTCTTCTTCAGCTTCTTTTTTGGACTGTGAGCTGCATCTAGAGCAAATCGATCTTCATGTTGCGCGGTAGCGGTCCTGCTCAGGTCAAAGGATTGCGTTCCTCCGAGTGAAGCTTTTTCATTCGGGAGTGCTTGGTGGTAGCTTGATTTGCTTCTCGGCAGCGTCGTTGCCTTAATTTTCAACGGTAACACTTGATTCAAGCTCTGTTGAGGTAAGCTCTTGAAATTGCACTTCATTTCGTCGGTAGTTATAGTTCGCTGGATGGAAACGAGCAGAAATTGAAACATGTTGTGTAGATTTTGAATCCAGTCTTGGTGTACCATACTAGAGCTTGATCTGAATTCAAACTGCCAGATTTCGGGCGTGATTTTAGGATCGTTGCTTGGCGGCACTCTCGAGGCCTCTGTTGTGGCAGGTTTCTAGCCTTGGAGTGTTCTTTTTGATGATCTTGTGCACGACGGCTGTTGTCAGCTTGTTGAAGTAATGATCGTTATTGTGTGTGATGGCTCTGCCCTAAAGCTTGATTGGATATGGAACTGTCAGGGTTAATGTGTATCGTCGTTTTCCTCTAGGTTTGATCGGGGCTACGACCTGTCACTTGCCAACCGTCATGACGGTGAAAAGGGTGATGGATGGCGAGGAAGTGCTCGTGAGTTCCAAGTCTCTTGTAGCGGAATCGGATCTGAAGAAAGCCGGAGTGATGTACTCACCCGAAGGGGAAATCAAGCGAGTGATATGTCAGTTGCAACGCCAACCGGAGCCCGAGGTTGAGAATGTCAAGTCGAGGTTCAGGAACTGGGAAGCGGCGAAAGGAGATCTCGATCAGGAGGTTCTTCTGAGTAAAGGTGATCACAAGCTCTTAGATGGCGATGCGGAGGACCAAGAATTGAAGCTTAGTTTGCCATCACGGCTGCAGCTGTCGAAGTTCCCTATGTCTCCACGAACACCGAAGAACGCCGATTTGGTTGAGAAGAACAGGTTGCTCGAGGCAGCTCTGAAGAAGAGCGTGGCTGAGAATGAAACCTTAACGCAAGAGTTTGAAGAAGAAAGGAGTGGATTACTTGAGAGCCTTGATCGACTTGAGCTTGCAAACGAGCAGTTGTTGGCTGGTGGAGAGAATTCGGGCATGGAGCAGTTGCATATGGAGCTCACTCGGTTACAGAAGCACAACACTGCGCTGTCGCAAAGGGAACAGGAGCTTCAGTTTCAGCTGAGTACCAAGGATATGCTCCAAAAGGAGGTGCAGCATTTGCAGGAACTGAATGAGCAGCTGCTGGAGAACAGGTTGCCAGCCGAGACGGAGTCCGAGTCGGGGAACAAGATGCTCGAGAGGATCGTGACTCTCGAGACCGAACTCGCTGAAGCCCTGGAGGTGAACAATTTGTACAAATCACAGCTTCACACTGCTTTTGCTCAGCAGAAAGTGGTGCAAGCTCCTGCTGGCGCTGCGGACGAGGAGATCATCAAGCTGCGCGAACAAGTCAAGACTCTTGAGGCGGAGTTGCAGGATTTTCGTGATCGGTATTTTCTTATCAGCATCCGGATTGCTGAGAAGGAAGCTCAGCATGAAGAAGCTATGATGAAAGTCCGAAGACTTCAAACCCCTATCAAACACTTTACCAGTTCATTTAAATGGTAAATGAATTTAAACTCTTTCCACCGAGCTTTATTTTAGGTTTATTAGCATGACTATTTGTGCAGTTTGAACATAGATTCAATCCTACTCTTGATTATTTGGATTTTCCCGAATTCTCCCTTCTTCATCTCCATCTGTGAGTCGACGACCTTTGAGGTGCTTCTTTCTTTGAAGCCTGTTGGTACGTCTCTCTTCGATGTTGTAGGGAAGCTTTACTTCGAAACATTGTTTTACAGTCACTTCCTACAACAAGGATATGTCGACAGCCATGTCTGTAACTAATTTTATATTTTATTGAAGACTATATGGTCACACAACCAGTTCGTTGTATGCTTCGGTTGAGTCTTTTTCAGGACTTCTGATGAATACCACCAAAGCGAGGGTTTATTACACTCCTCAGATCTGTTTAGCTTTCTCTTATCATTGCATGACCAGTACCCTTCTATCTTTACAATCTGCCGTCACTACGAGTGATCCAAATATCTTCTTTACTTCACTACCCTTGTTAAACACTTGAAACACTTGGCAGATCTGTGGACAGGAACAGAATGATCTCTTTTTTATAGAAACTTACCACGATTGAACGTTTGTTGATTGAAAAGAGAAGTCTTCGCGATTCTATCAACAACCTTTCATAATCCAAGTCTTGTATCCTCCTTTTGTATTATTCCGTATTTGTTTCTAAGGAAAAATTTCACGGATACCCCTTAAGTTTGCAATATTTTTATAGATACCCCTGCTTTTTCAGAAATATCACAAATACCTTTGGACCAAAAAATTTAGGCGTTTGTTTTGTTGCGCGGGCCACTTCCTTCTCCCTTTGTGCGCACAGTACGTTTTTCTTGTTATGCATGCGCTCAGAGGAAGAAGGGAAGTGGCATGCGCAACAAAACAATCGCCTAAATTTTTTGATCCAAGGGTATTTGTGACATTTCTGGAAAAGCAGGGGTATCTATGAAAATATTGCAAATCTTGCAGGTATCCATAAGATTTTCCTTGTTTCAAATTCTATCGTTTCAACTTAGGAATGCGACCAAAATGCATTTACCTTCACACGCCGGCGGCGTGTGTCGCTCAAATAGCAACCCATGAATGTTGTCATCCAATACCTGTGAGTGTTGAGTCTCCTCTGCTTAGATTCGGTGTCTTAACTGTCAGCACTGAATTGAACCTCTCTATCTATCAATATCATACGTCGTACTGGACTTGAACCTATTGCGAGAATGTTTCAATGTTTTTATTTGCCGTTTTTTTAAATGTGCGCTCCATCCAATGTCAATAACTTGTCTGACGACTGCCTTTTCGTGATTTTCACAGATTTCTCAACACGTATGAGCTCAACAAAGTGAACGAACGTACGAATAAAAGCTATCGCCGCTAGTGAATATCAACTACAAAGCCACTCCCGAACGAGGTACTGATAAATTATCAATTACTACGCCGTGCAATTAAATACTAGCACTTGAGATTGACCGCTATCATAACACTACCCTTTCGTACATGAACATTTCTCTAGTTTGCAGCCCTAGTTACGAGTCTTACGCCCGTTGCTATCTTGAATGGAGATGATGTGTCACCGGGGTACATAGAACATGAAATTATTTATTGATTAGTGTCATAGATCCAAATAGAACTGTAGAGTTTGAACGAAACTCGTTAAGTAAGGCAGTATTGCGCAATGAGCTCTAGCCCTCAACCCCAGTACATTGAACCAGATTTGTCTCCTTGTAAGTTACCATCTCTGTAGCTACGGTTGGTATACCGTTGTTCGTGTTGTTGATGAACATATTCATTCATCCACCTTGCCATTATTCATCCAATATACTGATCCTCTTGTATATATATACCTGTACGTATGTCTCACTTAATCTATCTTCTTAATTCTTACTCCCTCTGTCCCAAAATGATCTCCCTATTGACCTTTATTTAGTGTCCCAAAATGATATTCTTGTTGGAGGAGGAAGGGAGCTAGCAACACTTGCACATGGCCCAAAAGTATGGGCATGCTAGCCAATCTCATGCCATCAAGTGCGTGGCCACCAGTGCTCTTCAAAAATGCCTCAAAAATTCACTTTTCAAGCACTTTGAAACCACATTTTGAAAACTAATTTGAAACTCAAAATTTCAAAACAATAGGAAGACATCAAACTCATGAAAATTCATGGGTCCAATTTTTTTTGAAAAATGACTCTTTTTTAGCTTAATCTATAACATTTTATGTGACAGGAAGATCATTTTGGGACGGAGGGAGTATTATTTAGTCACCCAAGTATGAGAGTGTATAAGAGGGTATTAGGGTCTGTGTTATGAATATGTTAGAACAGTTCGGACTTCGTTCTACACTCGGCTTGAGATGTTGTAACAGTGACAGGGGTTTGTAGGCTGTTGGAGTTTCGTTGTCTATGGAATGGAGGGTCTTGTATGTGGTAGATCATTCTGGAATCGTGAGGGAATGGGTTTGAATGGCGGGGACTGTGGGGTTGGCTAGATGTTACATGGGGGTAATCATATGCTATGGTTAGTTGGAGACAAGCTGGCGGCACAGCTATGGCAACCTCTTTCTTAGCAGGCACTATTCAAATGTGAGGATTCCTGGTTTACTGCACATACTTGAGAGCCAGGGTGGAAAAGTTCAACCTATTTTTACAAACGAGGGAAAAAGCAAACACAGGAAAAAGCAATAACGGAAAAAGTAAAAAACTGCCCCTATTTTGTAGTTGGTCAATTTTATCTCCTTCTTTTTGTGGTTCTAGAGTAGACTATAGCTATGTCTGAATCTAAATAAGAATTCAAAGTTTCTAAGTTCAGTGTTCGGGTGATAAAGTTATACCTCTGGAATTTTGTGCAATGTGATAAACTTCACTTTTCCACCCTGGCTCTCACAAACACGTATGGTCAGTATATAGCAAGCAGGGATTGAGGCATACAGGTGAATCTTTGCCAAGCCTGAAAAGGACCTGCACAACTCTTGCCGATTTCTTTTGTTTTCCCTAATTTTAGTACAACTATTTGTAATGACATTCAGCTACGGCAAAAGGTTGCCTCTAGGACAAACAAGTAATTATGTAAGCATGAATTGGCCTCTAATCCCGTGTAGAATGTGGGTGATGAATGATTTTTATCGTTTATTTGAGGAGCTGTCAGAAATGGATGAAGAGCATCCATAGATGCTAGAAAGGATTTTTTTTTCTGTTCTCAAGCATGTGACTAATTTTATCATTGGATGTTTCATGCTTTTTGTGCAAGGTTTTGAGTTGATTTATGTAAAGATCGATTGAAATGAGAAACTTATATAAACAAAGATCTGGATTTTAGGATCTCCTTTAGGCCATAATCTATTTTGATTGAAAGCACTAGGTTTACATGTTTTCTATCCCTTGCACTCTTTAGGGAGTATGAACATGGAAGATATAAAAAAACCAAGTGATTAGAGCAAATAATAGATTTGGTGAACAGTAGTGGGCTTTATACTATTTTTTTCTACATGGATTCCAAAGACATGTTGATACTGTTGCTCGAGGCAAACAAGGTTCCAAGAATGGTATCTTAATCTTATTAAGTTTCATTGCTCTTCCATGTTTACATGATCAAGTTAGCTATGCACAAAAATCATGAAGCATCCAATGAATAAACTAATCACATGGTCAAAAAACAAGCAAAAACAATTGCTTATACATATTTGGATGGACATTTATTTCAAAAAAATATATACAATAAATGTTTGAAATCATTCAATGTTCACATTCTAGATGCATGCACCCCTAGAGATTGAGGACACTTTGCTATTGCTACTTGACCCCTTACTTTATTAACCCCTGAATGTCTTAAGCACCAAATTCTGGTGGTTTTTATATTAGAATTTGGTGCCGTGGGCATTAACCCCTTAGGCCCGGAGGAGGTAGAAATTGCCTTCTTAGGTTTTGAAATGAAATTTAGGCTATGTTACCAATTTTGGATCATGGGTTGGTCAATTACAAACATGTAAGGAATGAAATCTGTTTTCATGCTCACTTATTTGATCAAAGTTTGGAATTACATCTTGTTGTAAAGAGAGTGATTCATCAGAAGGGGTATTGGAAAATTTGAGTGTTTAGTACAAATCACTCACTAAAACAGCAACAAGAGGATGACTTTACCTGATATCTTTAAGGACCAAGTAAATAGTGCCATGACAATAGCCAACCCAATTATTCTTTGGCTTTGTACCCCCTACTTGAGCTTTTCAGTCCTTTTAGCATTGCACAGTCAAAATTACTTATATACTGTCACAATTCTTTTGTAAAAACACATGGTCGTACATCAATTCTATTCAAACAACTTATCTGGTTGGATTTTCTTACCATGCAAATTTCATTTTTCTAAAAATGATCAAAATTTCATGATCTTTTCTACAATTTTTGCACCCTAACCACCCATGCCTTTCCTTCATCAAATACAGCAAATGGTACAACTTTTTCCCAAAATCCTAAGTTGAAGCCCTTCAACATATCACATATAAGAAAATTGTACAATTTCAAAATCTAATTCTACCGTAGTTGCTTGTAGAAGCCATTCATTCAACCTATAAAATCCAAACTTAATCCAATGCACCACCTTTCACTTAACCGATGCAGCACATGTCACAAATAGATAAGTCCAAAAAATTACGTGCTTATCTTCCAAGACCACAATTTATATTGGTAAGGTTGGATTGTGCTTTTTACATCTGACTTAATTGCTAAAAAGCGTGAAGCAATTAGTTTCTCCAAAAGAAAGACTAGCTTGGAAAGCAAGCAACCCTAAAGGGTTAAGGGGCCATGTGTTTAGTTTTAGAATAAGGTCTACATGTAATGAGTTCAATGCATACACAATTTAAGTTTGTATTTGTCCAAATATTAACCCCCTAAACGCCCAAGGGGGTAAGGGCAAAACATAGATGTATTATAAAATAATACTTATGTAACTTTGATGAAGTTTACTTCACAAGAGAAAACAAAAATCATGATCTTTAGTAATTATCCATACAATCAAACATTCCAAAAATGTTTTGGATTTTTATTTAATGAATTTAGAAGCATTTCTCATTTAATATTCACCAAAATTACAAATTTTATTCATAGATTTTCAAATTTGGTATGATTGGTTAAAAACATACATTCTATTGTAATCTTCAAAAATGCAATCTTTTTAAAGGAGAGAACATCATTAGTTTTCCAAAATAGTAAAATTTACAACACTCGCAAATATTGAAGTGTTTGTTTTTGAAAATTTATCTTTGATGGAGTTTAACTTGGATTGACATGATTCAAGTTGGGTTGGAAGTAGACTTGATTTCCAATGTAAGGATTTTTTAATTTTTTTCAAAAAGTTTTTTTTTCATCTCGGGCAGCCTACAAAAAATGGGCAGTGACTTGAAAATGGCTGATTGAGCACTTAGGGGTTAAAGGACCAAGGAGCCCACTTTGGGCTTTATGAGAACTTGGGCAGGCTCTATTGACTTCATAATTTGGAAATTTTTCATGAATTTTTTAGGATGGATGCTACTCATCATAATCTACATGTGAAGCTTTATTTCATGTCATTTTGATAAGTAATGCAAAAGTTAGAAGGTTTTTTCAATTTCAATGTCAAATTGGGCAGCAAAAATATATTCTAAACTATTTATTTATTGATAAAATTGTAAAGATGGATACCTACTCAAAAAAATTGAATCACTCAATCCTAAATAATGAGGTAAGAGTTAAAAGGAGTTTTATTTTGCCGGCTATGAAGGTAGGAAGAGGGTAGAAAAAACATATAAAGTTATCTTTTACTCTCAATTTTGAAAATTTTCAATGAGAATGAAAATTAAAGTTACTAATTATCTGTTAGAGCATTCTCAACATTGGGATTAACAATTTCCAAATTCTTCCAAAACTTATTAGCTTATTAGTTATATCTTTCATTCATCAATACCTTTCACTTTACAACTTTTGTAAACATGAATCCAATTTTTTTTGGTTAAATATTTTTGTATATGCTTTCAACCCATTTTCTAACATATTGCCAAAATTGCACAAGAAATACAACATAAGTATTTTTCTTTAAAAAGTTTGAAAAACAAAACTTCACCTTCTAGGAGGACTAGAAAAGCATACATTTTGAATTTTAGGCACATTGATCTTGCAATTGGTGGGGATATTCATTTTGAAATTTTGAGATAATGTACTTGTGCAAGTCAACCAAAGGATCCTACAATTGGATTTGTTAAAAAGTAAGTTTCAATGAAAATTTTGACCTTGCTTTGGGGACTAGTATTTTGAAGCAATTTTGGACCTCTAAACACAAAAGAATTTTAGGGGTTAAGTCAAATTTGAGTATTAACATTGCATTTTATGAACTTTTATATATTTTCTCTCCTATGAACTTGTTGTTCTTAGAAACAAAAATCATAGCACACAACTAAATATGTTTTGGTTTAAAATGTAAACAGTCAAAATAATATTCAAAAGTAATATAAAAAATGTTCAAAATAAAAATCAACAGATAAAAAAAACATATAAACTTGAAGGAATTCTTAATTGTGAAGACCATTCATTTTCAAATATTTTTTATTTTTTAAAGGAATTTAATTTTATAAAAAATTACTTCTTATTCCATTTTTTATTGAAAAATATTGATGTTTGGAAAGAGATCCTACTTTATGAATATGATTTATGGGTCGTAGTCGGTAAATTTCCTTGTAGTTATTATTATTTTCATGATGTTAGCTTGTTGTTTATGACAATTCTTCCCAAAAAAAATAGGATTTTAGATTATCCTTCTTTAACCCGTGAGCGACCGAGAGACATTATAATGTCTTTAAAAAAGTTGGGTCAGCTCAATTTTGACCGATATAATTTCATTGTAAGTGTGGTGAAACCACTTCCAATCTAGTCCAGCATGATGGAGATGCTTTCCACTAACAATTCATCTGGTTCAATCTTGTGGATCATATTTTTCAATCCACAAAGGTACTTTGATTGCACAAAAGTCATACTTTTTTGTTTCAACTCTAGGCGCTCAAGGGTTAAAAATCAACCAAGTATCTTCATCTAAAGATTTAAAACTGCAAAAATATGTTTAATTGTATTTCAAGTACACTTGCTAATGGTACTATTGTACTAGCAATCAAGCTATTATAAAGTTTTTGAGATCGCCAACCAACATAACATAACACTATCAACCTATAAGGTAGAAGGCTCAAAAACCTTCTAGACTCTAAAATCGCTCACACTTCAAAATGTTCTTGCTCTTTGCATGTATTTTTCATAGATTTCCAAAAAGTGCAAGTTGTGTACATTTAAGGAGGTGCACCATTTTAGAGCCCTATGACCTTTTCACTTCAAAATTTCATAACTAATTCTACAAAACTCCAAAAAGTATGAAACAACTTGGATTAGATGTCAATTCTTCTTGTCTTTCAAGGAAATTTTACTGAAAAATATTTCAAAAAGTTATACCTCCCAAAATTTAGTTTCAACCCTTAAATGGTCGGTTTTCGAGCCTTCTACCTTAAATGTAAGAACATTCATTTTATGATCAGTATCAATTCTAAGGAATATTAACCATGATTATTTGACTTTTATATTCAAGGTAGATTAGGTTATCATTGAATTTCTATAACTTAGACTATTGCTGTCATGATCAATTGTCTCGTATAAGGAAAATATCATAAATTCTTTATTTTTTACGAAACTAGTGGTATTTTTTTTTGTGATCCATTTCCTCTCCTCTCCTTTTCATTATGTTAAATAGAGCAAGAACAAATCATCTCTCCTCAAACTTATTTTGGTGTAGTCAACAATAAATGTAGCACAAAAACTTATGTCTATACAAATTTATATGCTTATTACTATGAGAAAAAATTGATGATTTTACAAATAAATATTTTATGTATCTTCATGATTAAACCAAAGCTTAAGTTTTAATCGACTAAAAAAACAAATCTCAAAATTAAAAGACCTGTATTTTAAAAAGATCTAAAATATGCTTTCATACTGATAAATAAAGTGACTTAAATTTATTTAGGACGCAACAAGAACAACCCACCATCCATGGTTAGAGGAAAGATGTTTAAATGTTGTTAGACTCTACACGTAAAAGAAATAAAGACCAAGAAGCAATATCTATTTCAACTGTATTTCCTACTAAAGATACTCCACTCAAATGGTTCAATGAAGTTATGCGGGCAAGCAACCTTATTGTGAAGGCAAGAGGCTCCAACATTTTGTATACACACTTTTTGAATATAGTCACAATTGCAATTAGTAGTTTTAATTTGTAGTCAGGTTTGAGTAAAAAAGTTTTTTTCAAATGTAATAAGTTTAAAAATCGTAAGTATGTTTTTATATTTATTCGCATAGACAAGTGTATGTTGTGTTTCCAAAATAATAATTGTCGTTAGATCTTGGATGCAAATGTATATGATGGATATTTTGGCACCATTTTCTTTTTCACCAATATTTTGTATTTCACAAACACATATTTGATGGGTTGAATGGAAACAACAAAAATCTACATGTTATCATTTGAAAGTGTTTGAATATCAAACTATGTGCATAAAGTCTACCATTCCTTTTTGAATAACATTAGCAAGTTGCATCTAGAGTGCACATTTCTTTCTTCCTTCTGAAATAGTTCCTCTTATTTACTCTTTCCAAGTCCCTTACTTATTTTGATGCATGCTAGTGGTCTTTAAGCCAATATAATGATCACACTTGTCACACTTTCATATATATATATATATATATATATATATATATATATATATATATATATATATATATATATATATATATATATATCAATTGCTTTAACCCTTAACCCCTAAACTGCCCCAACTCCCTTTGCGGCCGCATATACATATGTATTTGAGCTGCTCTGAGGGCTTTTCAATTTTTTTTATGCATCCACCATCATACAACCCTTCAATATGTATGGTTGTAACACTTAATTTTTAGTTGATTCAAACTTCTGAATATTTTTTGTGACTGTATATGGTATTGTAGCTCCAGAGTCCAAGGGCCCTTCCGGGGTTAAACAACGGAAAGGCCCTTTGCGTCCAGTACAATACAGGGTACTTTTCTTGTGTTTGAAATGGATCCGCACCTCTACTATATTTGAGATCAACAAAGAAGTTGGAGAATAGATCAATATGATTCTAGTGAGCTACTTGAGATCCTAAATTAAAATTTCTTATTGGTAGCAATTGACAACTATATGTCAGCATATATACTGCCCTATAGTCGTTTAAGGGTTAAAGATTGCTTTGATGGTCTGTCTCTGCATACTATACCAAACCTTGTATGAACTTTGTCCTTTGTGCATGTCTAAGAGAACCTACATGGTGACCTATGAAACGTACATGGGATGTTAGATGGGGTCCACCAAAAAGATGGCCAAAGAAAAATTTGAGCTATGCTCCTCAAAAGACTTATCTGGCACCCATTAGCAAAATTTTGAACCCTCCAAAGGGTCCCTAAAACACTCTACTGCGCTACATAATGGAGGTGGACAATAACAATAAAAAATAAAATAAAAATAAAAATACTAAAACCGCCGTTTCACATCATTTGACACACTACCGACATTAGAAATGGCAAATTTTGACAATAATAAATGGCAGCTTTTTTCTCTATATGCACATCTCTCAAGTGGAGTTAGGGGCCTTCTAGAGGGCTCAAAATTTTGCTAATGTTATGTTGACATGCATTGTTATTATTTGAATGTGCCCCCTTTGGAAGAGAGGAATACTATTATAGAAAGAACTTTGCAAATTTAAATATAGCAACTACTAAGTAACAAGAAACGCTCTCACCATCTTTTAACCCCTGAGCCCCCAACCCAAATTTGGGCAGTATTAGACCTCATTGCAAACAATCTGGCCTCACAAGTTTAAAAACAACATCTGGAAGAGTTAGCCGCTGATATTGCACAAGGCTTAGGATCCGCATATGTATGAAAAATTTGGTAAGTTTTCATTGCATGGATCAAAAGATTATAACGGTCAAAAACAACAAACCATCAAATATGGAGAGGCCACATTTTGGCCTGTGGGAAGCTTAGGGGGTAAGATTTGGTTGTATCAGCAAAATCATTGTGCTTTTTGAAATCCCATTTCATATTATGAGATGAATAAGCTAGGTAGAAAGAGGCTAATACTTTTTCAAAGAACAAACAAATATAGATAAAACATAATGTCTTCAGATGTACTAGTGATTATAAACAAATTGTTTTGTTAAGTAAAAATGGCTCATAAAAGGAAAGTCTTTTGTTGATGCCTAATAAATTATATTGTATAAGGTTTGCTAAAAACAC
This sequence comes from Ulota crispa, assembly GCA_963920765.1. Lineage (NCBI taxonomy): Eukaryota > Viridiplantae > Streptophyta > Bryopsida > Orthotrichales > Orthotrichaceae > Ulota > Ulota crispa. The sequence continues at coordinate 5,933,096 of OY987248.1, read as the reverse complement.
AGATTTTAATTTCAAGCATTCATGACTATTTGTGAACAATTGTTTTAAAAAAAGAAAAAGACGGAATGCTTGGTTCATTTTATTACAAGTTTAGTGCAGCTACAATGAGCATCTCAAGATTTGGAAGTGTCAAAGCTTTGCCACCTATGCTTAATCACAGAGACTTAGACAATGAGACTTCTTAGAGCCTAAATTCAAGGCTGACCACGTAGATTAGGAGGTCTACCCTTTCCCCTTGCATGAGCGTGTTTGGTTCTTTTATTTTTATTTTATTTTGCTTGAAATTGCATTCCTTCCAATGTGGTGGAAGCAACTAGTATCCTAAGCATTTTCAAACCTTTATTTGGATGCATGCAAATTATGAGGTGTCCAATTGCAATTAGAGCTAGCAAATTCTTCTTCAATTATATTGCAGTTTCGTGTATCATTAGGATAAATATGGGGCCTCACTAAGGCCTTTATAAACAATTCCAACCCTCCATTTATTTGGTTCTTGATGTGGGGAAGCAGCCATTTTTGATGGTCCAAAAAAATTAATACAAAAAATTCAAAAAATCAAACAAAAAAAGTTTTAGAAAAAAATAAGATTTTTTTTTTATTTTTGGTTTTTTGAAAAAAAAAAAAAAAAAAAAAGGCAATGTGGCATCAATAGTGCCACATCAACTTGCGCATGATTTTATTGGGAATTGCATTCACATGGCTAGGGACCTCCTCAAACTCAGGGCCTTATTAGGGCCCCATACTTTTCCTAATGTTTTTAACCCCTAAAGGACCAAGACCAGCTTCCACCAAAATTTCTTCAAAATTGTCATTTTTAGAGCATCAATCAAATTTGAAAATAAATAAATAAATTATGCATGTGATCATAAGATCTTGTAGTTGAATAGTTTTAGAAGATGTGGAAAAAAATTCAGAATTTTCCACCGTGCAAATTTGAAGATAGAACGGTTTGAATATTCAAAAACTTCTAGCTTGTGAAAAATTGAGCAGCTACCCTTCAGGAGGTGAATATCCTTAGAAAAAAAAAGGTTGCATGGATGGGCTTTCTCTAGATTCATTATTTCACCTAAGTAGGTTACATGTCAAAAAAAAAAAATCATTTGAAACTGTACAATAAATGGGAATAAATAGTAAGTAAAAAGGAGTAGAGAATGATTCAAAACACAAAATTGTTGAGAATTTAATTGTAGAAATGGAAAATGCCAATTCCAATAGCTATAATGTTGCAATAAACAATTTCCATCCTTTGGTTTTGTTTTTTTTCCAAAATAATGAAAATTAAGTGAAATGAAGGACTTCAAATTTTATTTTAGAGTAGAGAATCCATAATTCTTTGCAAACAAAAATTCCTCATAACTTTCATCTCATTGATAAAAATGGAATGATTAAAAACGTTCGACATTCATGTAAATTTCCTAAACCAATTTTGGAATTTTGTTTCTAAAAAAATTAATTTTTAAAATTTGCTTGCATTGGTTGTTAAGTGAAAAAAACAACATATTAGGTCATATCTTCTTATTCATACTTCCAAATGTCATGAAATTTAATGCATATGAAAAATAAACCTTGTTCCTACATTCCATTAAAATTTCACCCTAAAATATGAAAATTTCCAAACTCAACTACCTGCCCAAAATTGCTATGTTGGCTTGTAGGCCTGTAGCTATTTAATAAACTCAATACCAAATTTGTTAAGTTACCTATACATAGGGAGTTAGCCAGTCAGGGGCCCTAAATCCTACTAGAAATTTAAAAAAAACTCATCAACCTAGTTTACCCCACATCTAACTAATTATGAACTCTCTAAAGTTCATAAGCAATTATCAAGAAACTGAATATATTTGGGTACTTCCACAACATCGAGAGATATGTTCAAATCAAAAAAGATTTCAAGAACATGGGTAGACCTCTAGGTGTTCAAAGACATAGAAAATCCATAATTATATACATTATTTATAAATAGTTAAACATGTCATGTTTATAAAACTTTGATTCAATAAGAATGAAAAATATCCATTTTACAGTTCCAAAGAAGTGGAAGGAAGAAATATTGCATTAGCAAAATTGTGAGTCCTCCAAGTGCCCCTTAATTTGTGACTCTCTTAAATTCATTGAGCCTAGGTCGGGTAACTATATTAGAATTGTGTGTGAAGTGTCACTACCTTATATGATTTTCTTATTGTACAAGTACTAAGCATTACAAATGCATGGATTTGATAAAGTATTCGAAACATGAGTTGACACAATCAAGTATGGTGCCACATTTTTTCATGATTTTCTTGGGGTTGAGCACCATCTCATGATTGAATGGTTGCCTTAATTCCATTGGAACCAAGGTTATAAGCCATCATTGCACTCAAAGTTTTGGAATTGGGAAAAGTAGAACTAGTTGTAAAGTAGTTTCCATATCTCAAAGTACAAATTAAAACCTTCATTGGGATCTTTTGAAAGGGGTGAATGGTGATAGCACAATCAGGGTAACCAAAAAGGACTGCTTAGGTCTAATTTGGCCATATCAATGATACATTTGCTATTTATTACGTCTCACTAGATAGTGCTTTGCTGTTTATTTTTTGGCAAGAAGTTGCTTATACTTGTAGATTAGTAGAAACTAAATACACTTTTTCAAAAGATGAATGTTATCATGTCCAAATGAGGGATTTTGTGAGAAGTTCCAGAACTGTCTCAATTCATCAAAATGAAGTAAAGGACTCATCCAGACTACAAATTTGGTTAGTAGGAATTAGACTAATGCATTTATAGTTACAATGCAAGCTTCTATGGTTCATGAATTTAAAGTGTATTAGTCCATACATTATTAAAACTAGTTGTTATGAATTCTTTTAGGGACAGTTTCATGCAAGTTTTTCCACGTCCAATAAAGAACATTAAAAATTTGTATTTTAAAGTGGCAAAAGCATGCACATATACTTGTTTCTAGGTGCACATGTGGTCAAAATTATTAAAATGTTAATAATTCATTTTAGGGAGCCATTACAAATTACAAGTCAAAAAAAGTCTTAATCAAGACATTTGGATTCTATTCACTTTTATGGTGTGAAAAAAAATCAAGAAAGTCCTTTTGATGGAAGGAACACTTTCTAAATGAATGTCTTAATGTAAGGAAAGCTTAAAAAAAATGTCTCATCCCTTGCACTTCAACTTTTTTGCTAAACAAAAATAATCAGGACTCACAAGTGCAGGCAAAATAATAGTCCTGTCTTGAGGTCCAGCATGCCCTTTCAATGGTACTCTGATCGTGCCATCACCTAAAGGGACATGGAAGGAGCATCTCCAAGGTTCATTATTAATAGTATGATACTATCACTCTAATTAGTGCAATGTTAGACCCAGTTCAGACTAGCTACCAAATGAAACACAAAAAATGGCACCTTGTCTGGTCCGGTCCCTCATCATCCAAAGCACTTCCATATCATCCAAGACTATTGAAGAAGAAAGTTGCTTCAAAGCAAGAATGTTCATCTATAAGTGACAAATTTGGAGCCACCCTTGTACCAAGCCCCAAAACTTCATCATCTTGTACACTAACATGGTTATATTGGTTAGTGCCATAGCAAGTTGAAGTATTGTACAAAACCAAAATGTGAACACCTCAATGGGCAAAACTGATAATTCAACCAATGATGAGGTTTGAGATAATTTCATCCTGTCGCTAGTCTGAACCGAGCCTTATAACCAAAGGCGGCTGGCTGGCTGGGTCATAACCGAACCCAAATGGGCATGGTGTCCGGGCGCCAGGACACGCCCAGAAAAAACGGTTAGTGGGCAAAGCAGTTAAGTTAGGCGAGGCCGAGCAGGGACCATTTTCTTGCATCGCTCCCATAACCACCACCCCCACGCATTCAGTTCAACCTTCCTTCCAGTATGACTACCCCTGCAGCCCCGCCCTCTGCTCTTGCTCTCCCTCATCTCCTGCCGGAGCACTCCCTCACACCGCCCTCTCCCTGAAATTGTCCTCGATCGTGTCCCGCCCCGGCCCTGCACTGCACTGATTCCTTCACATTTCTCACACAGAAAATCACCCCGTTCCGGAGCCCCTTCTCGATAGATGACACCATGTAGCTGGGGGTTGGTAGTTCATTTGTAACCCGCTCTTCTTTTGTCATAAATTGCCCGCAGCTCACTCAATCGATGATCAACTGCCTGCTGAGTAGTTGATTCACTGAACTGGTGCTCTAGTTGGTCCGGACCTGCTTTCTTTATCGATCTCCTTCGGGCCTTCATTACTAAGCTGGACTGATAGCAAAGGTTTGATGCGGAGATCCATCTTTATCTAAATAGAATTGTTGTTGCTTTCTGAGTTTGCTCAAATATCGATGCTCATCAAGAATTGAAACTGCAACGAGCAAGGTGTTGATAAAAGAGATGAGCTTGTAGTTGGTTGGGCCCTGCAGCTTCGAGAACTACGGTCGTGTGAATGCTTGCTTTGAATGCCTTTGCATTGTAAGCTTAGTGGGGTCGCCATTGGCGATTTCATTAGTAGTAAAAATTTGTGAAAAAATGGGGGCAGGGTGAAGGTGTGAAACTGTGAATGCTTGCTAGACTAGCGTAGTTCATTAAATTGGGAAAAAGCACTTTCCCAAAACGTATTTTGGGAATACTAAATTTTGCATTTAAGAGAATATTTTGGTGGTTGAAGTGAGTTTGATGAAATACTAAATCATAATGTTCACTCAAAACTTTAAAAAATGAAAAATTGAAGAGTCCCAATATGTAAGCTTTTATCCCAATTTAATGAATAATACGTTAGTATGGGAAGAATATGGGCTGTAAGTTAAGCACGGTGGTGGTGTATGTGTGTGCAGGGAGGAAGATGGTTGGACCGGCAAGGGTCCTGCACCAGCTGGTGCAGGTGCTCGTGTGTGTGTTCTTTGTGTTCGGCGGAGCTGTTCTTGCTGGGTCGGTTGCGCATGGCGATGGTCTCGCTTCCCAAGGTGCTGCTGCATCACCCTTACCAAGACATGGACTTATTTCAAATTTGGGTGTCCAGTGGACTTGATATTTTGAATGCTGGATTATTGCTGACGTGTGGGTGGGGTGGTATTTGGGGTTCGTTGCTTGCTGGCAGAGAATGCTTTGGTGGCGTTCAAGCAACGCTTGGAGCATCCCGAGGCGTTGGAGTCGTGGAACCCGCAGCTCGACCGTGCTTGCTCGGGCAAATGGCGAGGGGTGACCTGCAATGCTGCCGACAATGCCGTCACCGGCTTGTAAGTTTTAATCAAAATTTCTCCCTCTAATGCAACACTAAAACATGTGATTTCGAAGTTTGAATATCAATGATAAATTATTGGTCTTTTAACCAGTCTCTCCAAAATCGTAGACTTAGCTAATCTAATGAGCAGCGAGACTGAGTTTGCTTAATGAGCTCCTAGTCTAGTTAAGAAATTTTAGCGTCATTAAGCTCCTGCTCAGCCACTGAGCCACCTTTTTCGTGTTAATATTTCTGCACCATACACCAGTAGATCATTTCGACCTCTTCACTTACCAAGCCCAAAAATGTTGCTCATAAAACTCAACAACTCCCTCTGTCAGGAGTTAAGAGACTCAATGGCTGCAGTGTTTGGGTAACTGGCCTAATTTGAAAGTAGTTTCAAAATTTTCCCAATATTGAAAAGATTGTCACTGTTTTAATGAGTGACAAGAAGCGACATGATGTCTATAATTGCCAAAAAAATGTTTCATAGTTTGCCCTCTCAAAAGGTGAGACGAAATATACCAAAACGTACCAATTGTATTGGGTGAAAGCGTTGCAAATCCCCCCTTAAATTCCAGTAGTGCTGACCCTGAACTAATAAGAAGGCCATTAGTCTGAGTTTCGGTGACGCTTGAATTTTGTATGACTGCAGGAATACAAATAGAATGCGCAGGGCAATGTTTGTACTAACTTAAAGTTTTTGGTACTTTTGATCTGATTTGCACTGTGCAGGACCCTGGAGGGTGAAGATTTCACTGGAGTCATCCCGGTAAGCTCTCCTTCAAACTCTCCACTGAAAAATTGAGCTTCGATGAGTGATGATTTTACCATTATCATCAAACTAATCCATGTTCATATCAAGTTTCTTTAAACTCAATTCATTTGTAGATCCTGATAATTCTCCGTAATTAATCAGTTTTCGTTCATACTGTGCAGAATGACATCCGGCAGATGAAGTTCTTGAGTTCGCTGACGATCAGGAAAACTGCCTTCATGGGTGCCATTCCGCAGGCCATTGCCGATCTCCGCAACTTAAAAAACTTGTGAGCAAGCCAAATTCTGAAAAAAAAAATAACAATAATTACTTAACATTTATTAAGTTTAAGGACTTCGAGTTACTAGTAGAAAAGCCATCCTGGAGAACCAAGCCATAGTGTCTGATCTTAGCTTACTACTTCCACATGCCCTTTTGGAAGTGGAGGCCTGGTTAGGCATGTAGGTATCACGTCCTTGTACCTGTCAAAGGCGGTTTAGTAAATAAAGTGCATGAAAACAGGAGAGGTGTAGTGGTACAGTCCATCCCTACTTACAAAATAGGGACAATTTTTCCCCATCGTGAAGTGTCTCTAGTGCTATCAAAGTTTTGTTGCCTCTTGAAAAGTTTCTCATATTGCTAGTTTCACACATGCCCATTTGGACATTAATTTTATGCCAACACAAAGCTTTGGAATCAAGTACTACAGCTCTAGTTTGATTTCTCACAATTTTTTTTACCATTGCTTTTGAAGACAAAAGATACTAGCAGCAAAACAAACAAACAAAAAAAGTCATTAGGTCGCTTGACAAGAAAGATTTTATGAAACTTGTATGCATTTTTTTTTGCTAGGATTTTCACTTCTTATGAAAGACTAGTTTCACATTTGGTTTTTGAAAGAGTTTGATTAACAAATCAACTAATTTTGAAATAAATTATGAAGGTAGAGAGTGATTGAAAGCTCATTTGATGTCATGCACATCTTTTAAAACTAATTAATCTCTATATTTGTAAATGTCACACTTAACTAATTTCAGACTTCTTTTGTACTTTTGGAGCAAAACATTAGAAGATCCCTTGATGTGGAGGAACATAGATCTCTCGGTGTTTTGCATAAATGCATTAAAATATGCTAAACATAAAAAAACCTCTCAATGTTTTGCCCATAGATTAATGATTTTGAACTTAGGATGCATTTTAACTATCTATGAATTATTCATCTAATTACAAACATTCTATGAGATCTTTGCATACTTTGTATGCATCTCTCACTTTTTTACTTATACTTTTTTATTTGGATATATTTTCCAATGTTTATTTTTTAACGTTTTGTTAACCAAAGAAACTTATAAATATGACATATTTTGGATACTATAGAACTGGTTAAATACTTAAATACATCAGGTGAACTTGTCCTCTCTGAAAGAATCTCCCCTTGTAATTTATAAGGACCAAGAAATTCTCAAGATTTCTTTTAGTCTCAGTATTTGTGAATTTTGGAGCATCCAAAAGTAGTTTTAATGTGACATATATGTTCTCATTTTTGCCCATTTTGGTGAAACTCCATACTTCATTTTTGGATTCGAGAAAGACAATTGAGGTTATTCGTCTACTTTAGTTGGATGAAATTGTGAAAACAATGGCAATGCTGGCAGGATCATTGCAACCAACCCTCAACTCAACGGAACATTTCCATCATGGATACTGGACCTCAAGAGCCTTGAGAAACTGTAAGTTGGGCCATTTGCTGACCTCCACTTGTAACTCAAGCTATGATGTATCCAATATAGCGTTAAATTTAATAATGAATGAATGTAAAGTGTAAACAGAGCTAAAAGTACAGATAAATCAATTGTTAATGAATCATCCCTGCACACATTGATATACTTCTGTGTTAGTTCATAACGTTTATAAGCTACTGAAGATCTCAAAAAAAAACATTTGTGCACCTATAATTCTATAGTTCAAAAAACGGCCCTTTCAAAATGACTTATAAAGTGATTGTGATTTTGTTATTGGTTTATTTTAATGTCTCAAGAGAATAGTCACAGCTACAGGTTAGCGTGCTAATAATAGAGAAATTAAAATTTTCAGGCTCGTTTACTTCCATTCCATAATCACGTTAGAAGAGACTTTTGAATTGTTTTGTTTTATTGATAAAATGTTGGTGAGAGCAATTATAGACCTCCATTTGTTTGGATACAATATATGGATTTTAATCTCTAATTGCATGTGTAGAAATCATTATTGAATTATTCTTCTCAATTGCACTTTATAACACATCTTTGCACATCTTTGGGTCGTGCAGAAGCTTGGCTGGGAACAATTTGACAGGCTCTCTACCAAGCATCAGTCCAAGCCAGTGAGCAAACTACACAAACTTTTCAAATTTAACTAAGATTCACAAGGAACCCTCTATTGCATTCAAAGTTGTGGTTTAGATTCCAAAACTACAATAAATGTGTTAATTATTGCTTTAGGAAAAAATTTGTATTTTGAGATTTTTGAATTTTTTTGTCCTTAGAGTGCTCAATAAATACTCTTTTGAGAATGAAAAAACTCTAAAGTTCAAAATTTGGGTTTTCACCAAATTAATAAATATGCAACCATAGATTATATCATGAGGTTTAAACACAAAGGTCATTATAAATTATCTCCTCCACTCTAATATCAATCATTTCTATGACAAAAATGTATCAAGATGGTTTAAAGAATAACCACTAATGTTGATTCCCCACAATCTCCCAATTTTTAAGTTCCAATAAATTCTCAAACCTTGATTGGTTGAAAGACAGAAAAATCCTTTCATTATATCCTCAGTCTCAATTTGCTTAGAAACACCTCAATTATATCACTTTTTAGAAAACTTTGGCATCAAGAAAGTGCAACTTTGCTTTCATGATTAAATCTAGCCGTAACAAAAAAAAATTGTAAAAAAACTCAGCTTACAAGCCAATTCCCAACAATTTGCTACATTAAATATTCAAGCAAATCTTTTTTGATTGTTTCTCTTTTAACAAGTTTACAATTAAACAAGGTTGGGATATGGCCTTGCTATGGGGCTTTGAAAAGTTTGCACATAGTGTAAAATTGTAGTAAGATCAATGTGAATGAAGGATTTCATAATCTTATGCAACATGAGCATAATAATTATGTCCAGATTACAAATTGCAACACTCTTAATGCTATCAACACTAATTGTCAACATGACCACCATTAGTTGTTTACAAGATTTTCATCAAACTTTTTAAATGAGCATCATACTAGTTTAGCATGCACTAAAGTAATATCCAACATTAGCACTAATTATCAGTATGAGCTTTAGTTGTCGACTAAACAAGAGTTCAAGTCAGCTGAATGATATTCAGCGTTTTTTTTTCCTAGCAAAAAATTGCCAAATCTGACAGATTTTGACCACTTAGTGCCCCTCCCTCCAAATATCCTCCACTCCAAAGAAGACACCTAAGCGGACTCTCACTCAGAAAAAACGCTGATGATATTGTGAACAACACTATATAATTCCCATAACACTAAACATCATTATTACTGTAGTGATTAGTGGTGAGAGCAATTAGTGTTATTATTGCAATTGTTTTCTCTTTCTAAGTGTCTTTTTCTTGTGGTGAATTGCAGGGGAGCCCCATGTAGTTCAAATTTGTCCGTGTCCATCCCTGTGCCAATCATCACTTTGGTGAACTTTACCGTTCCCAACGTGCCCGTGGTGATGTTCACACCAGCGAATGTCACATTGCCACCTGTGGTTGTACCAGTATTGTGGTTTTCCAAGTCTCCTACAACGTAAATTCCAGAGCCCACATAACCCTCTACTATAGGTTGAGAGCAGATTCAGCATAAAATAATTCTCCAAAATTTTGCCTAATCATTCTATAAATTATTCTCCAAAAATGCCCAATGTCAAACAAGTCAAAAATTGAAATGCCAAATATCATAAAAGTCATTAAGCTTAACTAACAATGGAAGGTCAAGGTTGATTCCAAGAGGGTTCAATCTACTGCAAATTTTTTATCAAGAGCTAATTTTAGAAAGTGGAAGATGCTTAGAAAAAGGCTTGATTCTAGTATATATTTTTGATTGAATGCCAAATAATAACAACTTTTTTTAAAAGTGCCTAATCTTGTTAAATTATACAATCTGATGCCGAATTGAGTTTTTCTAGAAAAATAATTAATTCGGCAGGGAGAAGCCGAATCTGCTCCCCACCTACAATAGTAACTTAGCTTAAGAATTAAAGCTACAATTTATACACAATTTGGATTGTTTCTCAAAATATTCTAATAGATATGGGATGGACCTTGGGTTGCAGAGATGGGAAGAGTGACACTTACACACCTACTTTGTAAGTTGCCAAGTTTTGTTGAGTTTAACCCTTGAATGTCCCTAGGGTATAGTAGATATGTTGCCATGTAATTGACATTTACTACCATCAAAAAGCTCACTAGGACAGCATTGATTTATATTCCAAATTCTTTGTTGATCTCAAATGTAGTAAAGGTGTTGATCTATTCCAAATACCCAAAATATATATATAGACCATATAGGCACACTTAAATGTTTAAGAATTAATAAACCACTTTGTTCTGATTTCACATTGGAGCATGTTCATCAAGTATTTCAGCTTTTACTGATCCTATCTAGCGGCCAATCTCCACTAGGAGTTGAGGCCATCAAAATTTGGGGCCCTTGAAACAAAATTTTAGTGCCTGAAGTATTCATTATTGTAAAAGTGCTGTGGGGATTCTTTTTTCTCATGTGTATGGCTTTGCTGTCAAAAAGTCGAGGCCAACACTTTGAGGTCCTAAACATGTGCCTTGGAAATTTAGAGAAGGGATAGAATGAAAAGGGAGACCAAAAATAGAAGTAGGGATTTCAATTTTATCACATTAGTTTGCCTACCCAAAAAGAGAAAAAATTGTAATAAAATCGTTTTATGTTAATGAAAACTCACATCAATTCTAAGATAACAAATTGCTTTGCTATTCTTCATGGATTTAGTTCTTGAGTTTTGTCAAATCTTGATTTTTGAGCATCACAACATTGATATAAATTATGGTATTATCTCCTAAGATGAAGAAAGACATTAAGAGAATGATTTTAGATATTCAACCAATGAAATGCAAAGATTGGAACGTTCTTGATATCTAAAACAAAATTTTGCTCCTAGTGTTAAGCAGCCCTAAGTTATCATTGTTTGTTTTCTAAGTTGATATTTTTAAAAGGTTGTATCTGTAGAAAGTATATTTTGTTTATATGTGGATTTTAATTGCCACTATTTATATCATGTAATTTTGTGTTTTGACCTTGGCAGGGCATTTTTATGTCCAAATGGCACCCTCCCATTGCCTGCAAATGTGTATGTATCTCCAACTTAACTAAAAGAATATACAACAAAATCACAACCCCCATCCCAAATGTTGCACTTTCTTAAGGATTTCAAACTACTCTATTATAAACTTGTTGAATGCCATGTGAACTAATTGTGAACTCCCCAAAGTTTGATTATTACCACACTCTCATGTTCAAAAGATGTTCATGTTAAGTAAAAGTTCATACTAATTGATTTTACAATAAATAAAAGTTTATAGAAGTTAGTTTTGCAACAAGGCCAAAAGTAGGTGAACTTCTCTTAGATTTTTAAGATCTAACTATCCTAATTAAAGTATATTAATTCAACAAAATTAAGGGTTATGTTCAATGGATTCTCTTATATCTTGTAACCTAATCATGTAGTACCTTTTGAACTACAATATACTCAATTGATCATATCTAGAGTGGGCACTTGGTGTTTATGCTTAGAAGTAGAATGAAATTTGTGTCATTTTCTAGTGGTGCTATCAACACTAGAAGAATTACATGTCCTAAATGATTGGTTCACAACTACTGCAAATGTTCTAAACAACTATACAATGACTCAATTATAGTTGTTTAGGACATTTGTAGTTGTTGTGTACCAATTGTTTAGGACACATTTTTCTTCTAGTGCAATACATACAAACAAAATTGAACCCCAAAATCTCCAATTTAAATAGTCATTAGAATATAATCTGAATTTTGCACTGCCCATTGCCTAGTGTTTTGTTTTTGTTGTTTTCAAGTAAATTAGATGAAACAAAATTATCTAAATTTAAATTTTGTAGTAGCTGTTCTACCTTGGGGATTTGCTATTGATAATTATGTTTTTGGCATCATTGTTGACAAATGCAGAACATTTCATACATCAAATTGGACAATCCCTGGTTATCCTGAAGCTCCAGTTGAAGTTCCACTTCCTGAACTCTCACCACCGTATGTTACAATTGTGAATTTTGAGTTTTTCTTTTTCAATGTCATTCAAGAATAACCAAATTAATATGTTCTAACCAGTTTTTCAATTACTTTGTCAAGCTAGAGATATAGATTGGAATATAATTATTAGATTTGAGCATTTGAGCATATGTCATTTTTGCAGATTTGCAAGCTTTCCAAATTACACGTTACCTTTAATGCCATATATGTAAGTTGTATTGCTACTTGCCTTTAATCATACACGTTTTTTGAATTTCAACTTGCATTCATGGCTTTGCCTCATCTCCAATTTTCAAAAATGTTATCCTAATGAATTCAAAGAGCTTTAAAATATTATTATTTTTAATTGGTAAACTTTAACTTGTTTTTAATTACATTTTGTTGTGTTTGATGCAGGAATGGCTCAGATTTCCTATTTGACTTAGCATGGTAAGTACTTAATTTTTGATTTTTTTGTTTACACTAATATTATTTTCAAATAAAATTTAAGAGCTATTATGTGACAAATGAATACATGAATTTTGAGATGGCCTTGGATCAATGATGTAATTATTTGGTGGTTTGTAAAATTTGCAGCAATTGCAGCCCAACATTTTTGTTTTGGCCATCATGGGCATTGCCATGGTAATTAGTTTTCTTTCAACAACCTAGTTAATAACTTATTTCTTATTTTTACAAAATGTGGCCATCATATGCATCTTTGGAAATTGTATTCATAATAGCAATCAGATTTGGTAATAATATATGTATTTGTCATTGGATCAGGAATTACACACAAGACTTGCCATCATTGTAAGTCATGTTCTATATTCTTGTATCCATTCTACACATACTTTCAATATCCATCTAAATTTGGTTCATAAATAAATTATAGTTCATAAGTGTTCTTGTTTAACATGCTGAACATTCCATTTGAATATAAGAATATTTATAAAATATAACAACTATTCAATTACAATATAATAGTTCATTTTTATAAGAATGACTAATAAACTAGTGATTTAACTTGCAAATATTGTTTTTGTAGGAATATTGTACTTCCATCATTACCACCACTTCAAAAAAGCCCATTGTTTCGTTTTCTCAACAAAACTATCAATCTTCCCCAAAACTTAAGTTTCTCTCCTCTCCCTGAACTTCCACCACCAAATTTTACATTTCCTTCTTTTCCACCACCTCCTAACTTTTCACTTCCACCACTTCCACCTCAACTTACCCCACCAAACTTCACATTTCCATCTATCCCCCCTCTACCTCAATTTCAACACCCAAACTTCACTTTACCATCTATCCCCCCTTTACCTCAATTTGCTCCTCCAAATTTTACACTTCCCACACTTCCCCCTCTCTCTCAATTTGTACCACCAAACCTCACACTTCCATCAATCCCCCCTCTACCTCAATTTCCACACCCAAATTTCACACTTCCATCAATCCCCCCTCTACCTCAATTTCCACACCCTAATTTCACACTTCCATCAATCCCCCCTCTACCGCAATTTACTCAACCAAACTTCACCCTTCCATCAATCCCTCCTCTACCACAATTTACTCCACCAAACTTTACCCTTCCATCAATCCCTCCTCTACCTCAATTTCCACACCCTAACTTCACCTTACCATCTATCCCCCCTATACCTCAATTTACTCCTCCAAATTTTACACTTCCCACACTTCCCCCTCTCTCTCAAATTGTACCACCAAACCTCACACTTCCATCAATCCCCCCTCTACCTCAATTTCCACACCCTAATTTAACACTTCCATCAATCCCCCCTCTACCTCAATTTACTCCACCAAACTTTACCCTTCCATCAATCCCTCCTCTACCACAAATTACTCCACCAAACTTTACCCTTCCATCAATCCCCCCTCTACCTCAATTTCCACACCCTAATTTCACACTTCCATCAATCCCCCCTCTACCTCAATTTACTCAACCAAACTTCACCCTTCCATCAATCCCACCCCTACCACAATTTACTCCACCAAACTTCACCCTTCCATCAATCCCTCCTGTACCACAATTTACTCCACCAAACTTCACCCTTCCATCAATCCCTCCTCTACCTCAATTTCCACACCCTAACTTCACCTTACCATCTATCCCCCCTATACCTCAATTTACTCCTCCAAATTTTACACTTCCCACACTTCCCCCTCTCTCTCAAATTGTACCACCAAACCTCACACTTCCATCAATCCCCCCTCTACCTCAATTTCCACACCCTAATTTAACACTTCCATCAATCCCCCCTCTACCTCAATTTACTCCACCAAACTTCACCCTTCCATCAATCCCTCCTCTACCTCAATTTACTCCACCAAACTTTACCCTTCCATCAATCCCCCCTCTACCTCAATTTACTCAACCAAACTTCACCCTTCCATCAATCCCTCCTCTACCACAATTTACTCCACCAAACTTTACCCTTCCATCAATCCCCCCTCTACCTCAATTTACTCCACCAAACTTCACCCTTCCATCAATCCCTCCTCTACCACAATTTACTCCACCAAACTTTACCCTTCCATCAATCCCCCCTCTACCTCAATTTACTCCACCAAACTTCACCCTTCCATCAATCCCTCCTCTACCACAATTTACTCCACCAAACTTTACCCTTCCATCAATCCCTCCTCTACCTCAATTTACTCCACCAAACTTCACCCTTCCATCAATCCCTCCTCTATCTCAATTTCTTCCACCAAACTTCACATTTCCATCAATCCCCCCTATACCTGATTTGACACACCCTAACTTCACCTTACCATCAACCCCCCCTCTACCGGAATTTGCTCCTCCAAACTTTACATTTCCAGCACTCCCTCCTTTACCTCAATTTACACCTCCAAACCTCACACTTCCATCACTCCCCCCTCTACCTGAGTTTACACACCCTAATTTCACATTTCCACCACTTCCTCACTTTATACCTCCTAACTTTACATTTCCACCACTTCCAGAGTTTTCACCACCAAACTTCACACTTCCAACACTCCCCCCTCTACCTAAATTTACACCTCCAAACTTCACATTCCCATCACTTCCCCCTCTACCTGAATTTACACCTCCAAATTTCACATTGCCATCATTCCCCCCTTTACCTGAAATTCCACACCCTAGTTTCACATTTCCACCACTTCCTCAATTTACACCTCCTAACTTCACATTTCCATCAATCCCCCCTCTACCTCAATTTACACCTCCTAACTTTACATTTCCTCCACTTCCTGAATTTACACCTCCAAACTTCACCCTCCCAACATTCCCTCCTCTACCTGTGTTTATCCCTCCGAACTTCACATTTCCAACTCTCCCCCCTCTACCTGAATTTACACACCCTAATTTCACCTTTCCACCACTCCCTGAATTTACACCTCCTAACTTCACACTTCCAACATTCCCCCCTCTCCCTGAATATATACCACCAAACTTTACTCTTCCAACATTCCCCCCTCTCCCTGAATTTGCCCCTCCAAACTTCACATTTCCAACTCTCCCTCCTTTACCTGAATTTGCACCTCCAAACTTCACCCTTCCACCACTCCCTCAATTCACACCTCCCAACTTTACATTTCCTCCACTTCCAGAGTTTTCACCACCAAACTTCACATTTCCCACACTACCTCCTCTCCCTGAAATTACACACCCCAACTTCACCTTTCCACCACTTCCTCAATTTATACCTCCAAACTTTACTCTTCCAACATTCCCCCCTCTCCCTGAATTTGCCCCTCCAAACTTCACACTTCCACCACTCCCTCAATTCACACCTCCCAACTTTACATTTCCTCCACTTCCAGAGTTTTCACCACCAAATTTCACATTTCCCACTCTACCCCCTCTACCTGAACTTCCACATCCAAACTTCACCTTTCCACCACTCCCTGATTTTATATCCCCTAACTTCACATTCCCTCCTCTTCCCCAACTCACACCCCCAAATTTCACATTTCCCACACTCCCCCCTCTCCCCTCTCTCTCTCCATTCACAACCCCCAACTTTACCTCCCCTCCACTTCCCCAAGTCATCCCTCCTAATTTTACTATTCCTCCTCTCCCTCAACCCTCACTTCCCAACTTCACCTTCCCTCCCATCCCTCCTTTTACACCCCCTAATTTCTCATTTCCTTCACCCTTTAATTTCAGCATTCCACCACTTCCTCAATTTACCCCTCCCAATTTCACATTCCCTCTTTTACCCCCTCTCCCTCAATTTACCCTTCCAAACTTGACATTACCTACCCTGCCCACTTTACCTCCGTTCACACCACCTGATCTCACAGCTCCAAGTTTACCTCCTTTGCCGGAAGTTGCCCCTCCCAATTTCACCCTTCCAGAACTTCCTCCACTTCCAAGTCTTATACCACCAAATTTTACCATTCCAAATGAGCCATTGTAAGTTTTTTCAAACTATATTTTGTGTTTTTGTATTTTACAAAAAAAACAATAATCTCTTAGTAGTATTTCTTATTCTAGCACGAAATGTGTTAAAATAAATACTTTTTGGTCGACATGTGTTTGAAAGTTGAGGTTCTGATTAAAATGTGCAGGTTCAATTTTACAAATCCATTTGCAGGACACAAACCTCCTCCACTGTAAGTATTAAAAAAATGTTAATAGGACAATGTTAGCGCTTTATACAAGCTTACAGATTTGAATGAAGACCAAAATTACTCAATGAAATTTTGGGATTTCATAATAATAAAAATAACACTATGGTGATGATTGTGATTAAATTCTTTGCTAAAGTAGTCATAAGTTTGTATTATCAAAATCTGGGCAATAAATTAAATATTTGAATCATAGTAAAATGATGACAGGTGTTACAAAGTTGCAAATTTAACGCTATAAAATGAAAATGGGCATTTCTTTTAAAACCGTACATTTGTTAGTGCAAGACATGATTTTTGCAATTTTGTTTGTGATACTAAGTTATGATATTATTGTGTAGGCCCGGAGTTCCACCTTGTGATGAAACCAAACAAGAAAAACCTCAAAATAAACCTCAAGTAAAACCTCAAGAAAATACTAACAAAAATGACAACAACCGACTTTTATTGGACTCAGCTCATTCGGATTTGTAAGGAAATTCTATTTCAAAAAAAACATTAAATTTTACTTCCTTTCTTAAAAAACAATGGTAATAAGACTTAAATTATATTCGTTCACATTTGATTTCATCAACACTATAACTTTTGTTTGGTTTTTGTGTTTTGTGCTCGGTTTTGTGGTAAATTCAGGACTCAATTAAATGAAGGCGTCATCAATGGCCTTCCCAATCTTAAATTCTTGTATGGCTCTCACAAATTAACCATGTTTTCAAAATAGGCAGTATAATTCAAAAAATTACGTAACATTCTGTGAATAATTTACTAATTTTTTTATAAATAAATATTATTAACCGAGGTATAAAAATTCTTATTTCTATATTTTGAAATCTAAAATTCCGGATATACAATAACTACACGTGAATGCAGGGACTTGTCAAATAATGCATTTACTGGAAAAGTTTCCAATGATTTGCATGGTTTGCTTCCAAATTTGAAACATGTGTAAGTCTTATTACTAAATACAATTTACTTCTCATTTAAAGACTTCTCCATATATAATGGTCTTTCTACCATGGATTTTTATTCATCCATTGGATTGTTATTCATCCATGATTCTTTGGTGACTCTAATAAACCTTGGATATTATGTGGTGGTATAGAGATTTGAGCAATAACATGCTTGAAGGAAATGTACCACGTACTTTTTTCAAATCTAGAGTCAAATCTATGTAAGTCATTTTTCTTTCTTTCAATACAACATATCTAACTTGGAAATTGCAAAGTTTCCAATTCTCAAGATTTATAAATAACTAAATTTTATGCCATATTTAACTAAATTTGAATTATTCATGTAATTCTCAAAATTGTCCCTAAATTGTAGGAAGATCCCTTGATCTTAAGGGACACAAGTCTCAATTGATTTTGCATAGCTTTTAGGATGTTTTGCATAAGTCTCCCAATATTTTACTTATGGATTATTATTTCTAAACCTTGCACAATCTAAAATTAGTTAAAATTTCAATATTGTACAATGCTAATATGTTACATTGAGGAAAAAGTTTGTTATTTGTATATGAAATTTTCAAGAGAGATTTAATAAAATACAATTCAAATTTAGATATACAATAAATTAATATGCCACTACATTCCTCTGCAGCAATTTGGCGAACAATTATTTTAGCGGAAGGCTTCCTCACATGCGCATAAATAAATTTGACCATCTGTAAGCTTTTTTTTTTTTCTTTAAAAAACCTTTTGCATTATTATTATTATTAAGTTTTAAACGAAATCTGTTGTTGTGATTGAAATTTTTTATTTGCAAAAAAATCTAAGTTACTCAATATGTTTATTTGTTTATTAGAGGTTTGGTGTTGTTTTAATTTATTACTGCAGAGATGTGAGCAGCAATTGTTTAGTGGGCATTGTACCAAAGAGGGTTGGCAAATCATCTTCTGAGTAAGTTGCCCAAAGACGTAATTGAGAAAAAAAACTTACCCTTCATGGTTTTTCCAAGTAAATGTAATTTTTTTTACTCTTGGTACTAGTAGAAAATTTGGTACTAGTAGAAAATTGCATTGGAACTCACGTATTCATATCATGTAGTTTTTGTTAAGTTCCTTATTTCCAATGCAAATTCTACGTTGGAAACAAGGAACTCAACAAAGACTACATGATATGAAAACGTAAGTTCCAACGCAATTTTGTACTAGTGTGATTTATGGAGTTATGTGAACCCAACTCAAATAATTGACCTTATAGAAATCTTTCATGAAAATTGCAGGTTTTCTTATGCCCAAAAATGTCCTACAGCATCCAAACATTGCAAGTGCGGTAAGTTGAAATAATTCAATACTAACTTGACGTTTTATATTATGTTTTTGCAAGAGTAAGTTATATATAGGTTTTATAATACGTTGTACTCGAAACAAGTATATAAATAAATTAGGATTGTTGGGATTGAAAAGATAATTTGCTTGTGATTGTTTTATGCAGCACCCCATCGAACTTTATGAAAGAGCGGGGCCCATTCAATTTTGTAGGTAGATAATAAAACACACTGAATAAGGTAGTTGGTAGAAATTGATGAGCAAATCAACTTGTAGAACTTTGTTTTACATTAGATTGAATAAAAACTAGTTTCATTTCAAGCTATTGAAATAAAATAGGAGAACACCTGAAAAGACTGAATTTTATTGAAATTCATTTGCTATTTCCTATGCAAAGTTCCATAACTTGGATTTTTGATAAAATGAAGTTTGGTTATTATATAGTTGAGAGAAAAATGTGTCAAATAAGTGGCAGTTTATCATTTTATTTTTATATATTTGTTGCTGAATGTGCAATTTTCTAAATACGTGATACCTACATATCGTTTATGGTATTTCTATTGCCATGCTTGAAATTGTTGCAGATGAGCCAAAATTTATTATTTAACTATAAATTGTTTGCTAATAACTGGATTTCTACTATCGCATTGCATATATGGATGAAAGATATAATTCTAGTTGGTACTTGGAATTTCTTTGTATTTTAGGTTAAAATAATTATATCATAGCACAAATCTATATGGTTGTAGCTTGTTTTTAGTAAAAGAAAAATTAATCTTTGAAAGTATTTTTATATCAAGTTGTGGACAATTCCTTGTTAATTTCAACAATATCAAAATTGATTTGCTCCAACTCCACAACATTCAAAAGTGAAAAGAAAGAATATTGTAACTACAAGGATTTACAAAATTATTGTATCTAAAATCATGGTCAAATTGACAAAAAAATGTGACTTAATTTATAGTAATTGTAGTTTAAGTCACATTTTTTTTATCAATTTGACCATGGTTTCCCCATAGTGGCAACCCACAAGAAAGTGCTCTTGTATGAAGGATGTTGAGTGCCTTAGTTTAAAGTTAAAACTTGCTCCAATACAACTAATGAATAGTAGTAGGAAAATAGAAAGTCATTTATTCTCAAAGGTTTGCATAATCAAATTCTTGCTCTTACATCTTCTAACTTTGTTGAATTACAAAGACTTGTTTTCATGAGAATAGTTTGTGTTTTTGAGTTTGTTCATTTTTGCATTATGTCCTTTACTAATTTCATTTTCTTGTGGTGACATAGTTCTTATATTCTTAAATAAGATTAAAACTAGAGTTACATTGTTCGAATTACTAAGTACATATGACTTGCATAGAAAAATCTATTATTTGATGAATTTTGCTACATTTTTGCATTGTAATGCTTGATTTATTAATGATTTTTTGATCCAGTTGATATAGTTTCCTTTACCAAAGTCAATTTGAAATCAATGTAAGAACCAAGTACAAAAATTACTTGTTCAAAAACTATGATAGATTCCAAAATGATATTTTTTTTGGAGGTGCCTATGTAAGCCAAAAATCCTTACATCAAGCATGAAAATTCATGTAAAGCAAATTAGTTAATTTGAGAAAAACCGAATTTTGAGACTTCTGAATTTTGTAGGTCTAAGAGTTATACAATGATTTAGAGTGAATTTTATGTTGATTTTTCCAATACCTTACATTAATGATGAAACATCTTGAAGGAACTATAAAAACTCACTTTAATTCACTAATGTACTCTCACAAATGCAATATTCAATATTCTCAAAATTGGTTTTGGGAAAAAAAAATTCCCAAATTAACCAATATAATGGTCTCACTTAGTACACAACTTCAACATGTAATTGCAATTAGGCTATTTGGTAATATGGAGTATAATTACACTATAAGAAAAAATGTATCCTAAATGACTATTCCATAATGATTATGATTGAGTCATTCAATAATCATTGTGAACATTTTTAGTCCTTGTAAATTGATTATTTATGCACATTTTTCTTTTAGTGTTACTTTGTTTGTGCCTTGAATGTGAAACACTAATTGTAAGATTGAATATATTACAAATCAAAAACCTTTTTTTGAGTGTGTAAACAACTCAACTCAACAAAAACATGGCATTATTCATCCATGCATAAGTACTATCTTTTAATGAATAATATAGGCCAAACAAGTAAGATCATATCACCAACAACTTTTTAATTTTCTTTGACTGCCATGATTGCATGTCATTGAGATCCTTTTTAGCCCCACACACACACGCAAATTCTTACTAGATATATATGAAGTCCATCCAATTGAATTTGCTAAATTTATGCTTGTACGAATCAAAGACCTCCCTTTAAATTAAATAATAATCACAGCTCCAGCTTTAGTAGAACCTTCAAATTGAATTTGTGTAAATAATAAACCCTCTCTAAATTAAATCCATTCCCTAGTCACAACATGTTTACCTTTAACAAATTCTATTGTATTAATTTCTATATATGCATATACAGATAGCTGCAAGAATGATCTGCTAGTTTTGTCTCAAATACTTTGAGTACTATGTAGTACTCTGAAGTACTACGAGCTTTTGAAATATATATTTTTAAAATAAAATAAAATATGAAAAATTTTAAAGCACTTAAAATAGCATATTTGTGAAAATTCAGACTTCGAAATTTTTCATTCTAAAAGTTATGCACAAAACAAAATCACCAACAAAAAGCCAATTTCTTTCTTGCTTTTTATAAAATAGTAAAATAATTAAATAAATTAAAATAAAAAATGGTCATTTGAGAACCCATTAAACACATTCACATGGTACAATTGTTTTGCTGAGGAAGTTCTTTGCATTTTGCTAGTGAAGGGAGATAGGATGCCTAGTTTGAGACAATGTAGATGCCATAGAATTTATAAATTTGCAAAACCCTTCTACAACACATGTAAGCATGCTCCATAAACAACATCCCTGATTTATAGCCCTGGAAAAGCTTTTTTGGACCCAAAATAGTACTAAAAACCCCCAAAATGGCCAAGGCAAACACCTATTTGGGGGCTGGTTAAAAATAGCAACATAATTTTAAAAAACACCAAAAAATAACTGAATGTCAATAACTTGCATGTTCACGTTTCTCTAAAAGGACAAGTCAATATGACTACCTTTGCAAAAGTAAGAAGCAACAAACAAGCTGTAGAAGGTGAGGGGAATAGAATGTAGTATAGGTCATTCTTGCAATCATGTATACATGAGATAAAGTTAGTAGATATTATAATCATGCTTAAATTTCAAATGTCTTAAAGTTGAAAAGTCAACAACAATTGTTAGCCCTTAAATAATAGGCCGGTCATTGTGGCAAAAAGCGGGCAGTTGGTGTAAACATGGAAACTACTAGCTATAGTGGTGCAACAAAGTGCACACACAATTCAATACTATTGTTGGAAGTTCCATATGGTTACATTGCATTCTACCCTCATGAAATTTGCAAGAAAAGGCAATATGGGACCTATGAAGCCCTTGTGAATCTTCTCATAGATTAAAGTACCTAAAATATGAGTGCATTCAATAAAAAAATCTTTTACCTTCCATAATGGACCATGTCTCTATGATCATTTTGAAAAAGAAATGAGCTAAAAAAAACAGCTTCGTAACTTTTAGCAAATTGATTTTTTTTGCTATCCATCAAACAAAAAATGTCAATATCAAAGTTTAAGAGTTAGACTTTTGCAAAAAATAATCTATTTATCATGTGGATTTTTTACTAGATGTAGATTTGGAATATAAATCAGTGTCTTCATTATTGTACCCACAACTTGTTGACCTCTATTTAATAAGGTTCAAAGTTACAACTACAAAACACTAAGCCTTTCATTGTGCCTAGAGAGGTATTAGTGCATTGTTAGCCCTTTAAAATGCAAAAAAAAATGGTTGAAATTTGAAACTGTTAGAAACAAACGGTTGGATCTTCAAGAAAAAAGAAAGGAATTTACAAATAGGGGCACCTAAAAAAAACTACATATAGGGAACAAAACTTGGAACAAAAACAAAAATATCATAGATAGGGGCATAGTTTCAAAACAATTACAAATAGGGACACAATTTCAAAGTAAGAATTTGTAAATTCTTATAAAATTTTGGTTTAGACATTGGTTGATATAGTTACATCACATAAAATGTTAGCTAACTTCCAAAAGAATTAGAGGCCTCTCCAAATCAAGCCTAAACAAGGAAGATTAGTGAAGGGGTCTTGAAGTACTTGTGCCCATGTTTGTAACGATTTTGAAACTATGCGCCCTATACCTTATCTTACTAGTAGCTTGAGTAGGCAGCTGCCTAATAATTAATTAAAAAGAGACATCAAGTTTAGACAACTGAAAAAGTATTAAAAAAAAGTCATTTTCAAAACAAAAAACACTATTTAGGCATTGTCAAATATTATAAACAAGGTAGTTAGTTATTGTATCTAATTGATATGATCAACAACTTGAGATGATCTTCATTTTAGTATTCATTAATAAGATTGCATTCATGAAAAAATGGTAGTTGCTAATTTCTCATGTTACCTTCATACTTCTAAGGATTGTAAATTAACTTTTTGCTTATGTTTTTGTATGAGATTTTTTTTGATTATGTGAGATTGTGTCTCAAAAAAATGAAAATTATCAAGCAAATAATTCTACAATGTAAATTTAGAGAAGTTGACAAAAATGAGTTGGAAGCATATGTATTGTTGGGTGATTGCAAGAAACACTTATACTATTTTTTGTCCCCTTGGTCTTTGGGGGGTGGTTTTTGGGCTATAACTTTTGTGTCATAAACTTTTTTGTATTGAAATTTGAAATGAAGGTACATGTAATAGTCACAAATATTTTGTGGTTTTATTGAGTATTTATAAAATTGGTTTGCTATTTTAAATAGCCCCCAATTAGGTATCTACTTTGGCCATTTTGGGGGTTTGAGTACTATTTTTGACCCTAAAATGCAAATATGAAGGCCAAAATTCACAAACAAGTTTGTGTATTAAAGTTGCATAATCCTACAAAAGATTTTTCAAAAATAGTAAAATATTCACCTTCTATGTGTGCTCAAAGTGCACTACTTTTGCGCAAGTGCACAAAGCACAATTTATTTTCCCAAAAACAAATTTGATGGAAAAGGAACACCTTCAAGTTAGGGAAAAAAGCAAATTTTTATTAAAATTTCTTGATTTTTTTTACTATTTTCTAAAAAGCAAAAAACAAAATGTCCCTTTTCTTGGTGTTTTTGGTCTATTTATTTTGGTGCATAACTTTTAGAATTTATTTTCTAGGTTGAATTTTCAAAAGTGTGCTACTTTAAGTGCTTTTCAAATTATCATTACAAGGGATTTGGGCCCAAGAAAGGCCCCTTCCCCAAAATGGGAGATTTGAGTCCATCATGGGCACACTAACACATGCACATTCTGACCTAGTCAAAGTTTGACCACATCAAATATTCTAATTTTAGAAAGAAAATAAATTTAAATTTTTTTATTTTTTTCAAGATTATTTTAATTATCTTTTAATTGATTTTTCTGACGACCAACAGGTGTTGGTTCCAGCATTGAGAACAACCAAAACTCACAGCCCTTTGGAGGGTTCAATTTCTTCCTAATGCCATATTTTATTTTAATTAAAAAATCATTATTCCAAAAGCTCGTAGTACTACTAGTACTATGGTTGTTTAAGGCTATTTGAGACAAAATTGGTAGGTGTTTCTTGCAATGACCCTCCTTGATTTTGCAACTTAGAGCTCAAATTTTATATTGTGGTCTTTGTGTAAATCAATGTAATTACAAAAATATTTGGTAATGTTTCAATTTTTATTTCAGCACCTTTTTGTTTAATTTCTTTTTTCAGCTTTATTTAAAAATCATTTTCTATATTTTCAACAATGAAAGTCCATAATTATGAAAAATTTTAGGGCAAATATTTCAAAAATTAATTTGTGCCGAAGCTGCTAGTAAGGTACAATAAATATTTTGTTTTGTTTTTGTGCCCCTATTTGTAAATTCCGAGGAAAATAGAAGTATTATTGTAGTATAAATATTGTACAAGTAATATCTTAGGACTAGTTCAAATTGGGAAGTGGACAAGATTTAAGAACATCTCATTGGCTAGTGGGAGGGTTTTGTCCAATGGAGCTTTCACTATTGAAACAGACCACCAATGGGTGTTAATGCCATGTCATCACCTACTCTTGCCAAAATTATACAGGAGTTCAATTGTAGCAAACAAGATGTGGGGTGAACCTCCCAAGGTGACTCCAAATCTTGTTCACTAGACAAAACACTCCCGCTCACTTCATGTGAGGTAAAGACAAAATCATATTAAATGGGAACAAAACCAAAACTCCACTAGATGTCAGGTTCCTAATGTGAAACCTTCCAACAAATAGACAAATCCAAGGGAAATTACAAATAGGAGCACGAAAATGAATAATATTACAGGTAGGGGCACAATTTCAAAATCATTTATAAACTTTTGTAATAATTTTTGGTCTTGACATTGGTTGATTTAGATACATCATATTAAATGTTAGTTAATTTTCAAAAAACTTAAAGGCCTTTCCAAATCAAGCCTAAATAAAGAAATTTTAGTATTTAAGGGGATGACATTTTTGGAAAGACCTCTCATTTTTTTAGAAGTTAGATAACATTCAATGTAATGTTTTAAATCAACCAATGTCCAAAACAAAAAAAAAATTACAAAAATCTACAAATAATTTTGAAACTATATCCTTGTTTGTAATATTTTTTTGTTTCCATGCTGCTATTTATAAATTCCCCCAAAACCAATGATAATATGACAATTTCCCACCAAATGAAGGTGAACAAGGTTGAGGTTACATGGCACGTTGCTTTGTAGGACCAATGTAGAAAATTTGAGCTTTTCCGCCTGCCAAAATGTGAGCCTTTAGATATTTACCATGAGGAGATTGAATTTGGCATTTATGAATTCAAATTTGGATTTGGAAACTTTGATTTAGTCTAAAATCTTGGAGGAGGATACCATCATACTCCTAAAATCACATCAACCTACATACAATCACATCAACCTACATACTATCACATCCCCACCTTTATAATATCCCATATTTGGTTTTTATGATAATATAGGCACAATCACATTGACCTTTGTAATATCACACTTTTACCTTTATAATATCACATCTCTATTTGGGATATTATCACATAGATACAATTTGAAGAAGTGTTAAAAATCTTACCTTGCATTCTATTTAACTTATGAAAATCCTAATAAAATTCTATTGATGAATGCGTAGCATAGCAAGGGGCTAGTTGCTAATGTGGCATGCTCTAAATTGGTGCGATGCTCTAAAACGCTGCACTTCTAGGAATGGCTGATATTGTTCCTTCAAATATCTATTATTGTCATTGATGAGTTAAGTGGGCTTAGCAAGTTAACCTAATTTGCTAAGCCCACCTAACTCATCAATGACAATAATAGATATTTGAAGGAACAATGTCAACCTTTCTTGGAAGTTCACTGAATTAGAACACACCACACCAATTTAGAGCACATTATCTTAGTTGAACAATACAAAAATAAGGGGCAAATTAGGGTTTTTTTTGGGTTTTCTAACCAATGCTTGTGTGGCATTTTTTGAAATGGTTTGTAGCTTGTATGCTCCATCACTATTTTGGTTGGAGTTGAAGTTGGCCGTTATGCATGGATTTTTGCAGCACCATGAATTTTTTTGTAGGCAAAGAGTATTCATTGATTTTTTTTTGAAAATATCCACATAACCATTGGCATTACTTAATTATTGCATGGAATTGGAGTAGACAACATCTCAAATAATTTTAAAATGATTGCATCAATTTTCAATTTGATAATAATTTTATGAAAGCCTATGCTGCAATACAATTTTCATAATTACAATTTGACATTTTTTGAACTTTTCCCTCCTTTTTTTTCTATAGGCTTGAAGCTCAATTTTTTGTTGTTGAGGCAATTGGGCCTTAAATTGCCCAAATTTTTTTTGGGGCAAAGTATCACTCTTACCCTTGTCTGCAAAAACGATGAGATTTTGTCTCTCCAATCCCACCAGACGGCATGCCATCTAACCCTTGAGCCATGTGGACAAAACACTAGACAAAGCATTTTGTCGAGTAAGGTAGGAGCACCCAATTGCAACACTAGCGATTTTGCGACATCTAAAATTAAACCTAAAGTAGACACTCTTGCACCCAAACAAGTCACAAATGCACCCAAATTTGACACGCAAGTTGATTGAAGAGAAAAGAAATTGTGTAGGTGGCAATTTTTGATTGGGTGTGACATGCTCTTTTTGTTGTCATGACATGGTTTTGTTGTTATCGCTTTTGAAAGGGTATAGTGTCCACAATAAGCCAATCTAGAGAGTTACCTTCAACAATTCATAATTTATTTATACAATCTCAGAAAATTCCAAAAACATGTTTACTTGTATCCTAACAAGCACATACCATTACATTCTCAAAAGACCCTACAAATTCCCACACATCTGAGGTAAATGTCACATTTGGGTGCTTCTACGTTAGCGGTCGGTTCTTCCCGGACCTTGATGCCATCAAATGCCGTGCCACGTGGACAAAGCATTTTGTTGTCCAGTAGGACGTCCACGTCAGGTTTGAACCGGCCCTTATGCAACGGGTTCCCGGCTTCCCGCCTGGCGTTGCTTTGAAATGTGCACGCTCTCCGACTTCAGCTCCTTGCCCGTCTCGCCATCGCCATCACCATCGCCACTCCGAGGAGCTTCTCGCACACTACTCCATCCTGTGTGTAAGCAGATGTTACCGACGATGATGCCCTCGCACCACGCATTGTACGGCGGAGGTCGCGGTCGCATGAAGCGGGCCCTGTTGTAGACCATCTTCGGGTACAAACTTAGCTCCCATTTCCATTCAGGTTGCGCATTAGGGTTATGGATTCGCTCCTTCGAGTCCGAGTTTTGAATTCCGGCTTGGTTCCGCCTGTTTGTGGCTTTTTTTTCTTAAGCTTAGGTCCATTTTTCAAAATTCGCGTGATTAAATTGCAGTGATGCAAGCTCAGTCGTCTCGTTCTTTCATGCGTTGTGAAAATTTCGACGTCGATTCGTTTTGAGAGTGTCGATGCTTGTAGCTCTATTTCTCGATGACCTCTTCATAGGACTTTGTAGGCACCAGAATACGAAGGCCAGCGGATATATATACGACGGGGAAGAGGAGGAAGAGGAGTTTGTTATTCGTTGCTGCGAGCTGATTCTTCTGCATTTTCAGGTAGTTTTCTTTCGACAATGCTCGTGCAGCTGAAATTAACTATGTGATTATGCAAGGGTGTTTTAGTAAGTATTATCGTTAGAGTACTCCTGATGATCGGTGGTAGTGGCGGTGTACCTCAGTCGATGTTCTTTAAAATCTTGTAGTTGTGTGAGCTCTCAAGGCAGCTGTGTGTTGAGTCAGTCTGCTGTGATGGACGCGGTTTGGCGTTACTTGAGGAAGGGATTTGTGTTGTGATAATGATTTCTAAGCAACCTAAATGCAATTTACGGACTATCAGCTATCTTTTGGATTTGGTTAAATTTAGCATCATATTGTAATAAATGAGTGCATAATATCAAAGTGTATTATCTGGTAAATTAATTGGATGAGTGTGAATGCAGAAGAGTAGTTCTTTATTTTGGCATCAGACGGATATTTTGAAGCTCATTTGTCAACTACGACGTGCAGGATGGGCGTGGAAAATTACCATGTTATAGAATTAGTGGGAGAGGGATCGTTTGGGAAAGTCTACAAAGGCCGGCGGAAGTACACGGGTCAGGTGTGTTTTTCTGGTACCACGTTCACTTCAACGGAAACCCTAAACCCTTGCAACATTCGTCACCGGTTCGCATGCGTGTTTTGTTCCAAAATAACTAGACGATCAAATGTGTTTCAAATGCTTGCTTTTCTTGCAGACTGTTGCAATGAAGTTCATACTCAAGCATGGCAAGAGTGACAAAGACATCGAGAATCTTAGGCAGGAGATTGAGGTAGGTTTTCATGTGCTTTCTCATTTTTATGTTGTCTCGTCAAAGTCCTGCTCGACTTCGGCTTGATCTGCCATGAGACTTTATGTGTTTGCGAAGACTTGGCTGAAAAACAGGAAAGAGAGTTAGGGTGCTTGACAGATTGTTTGCTGACCTTTGTGTCCAGATATTGCGGCAATTGAAGCATGAGAACATCGTAGAAATGCTTGATGCTTTCGAAAGCCCTCAGGAGTTCTGTGTTGTGACTGAGTTTGGTCAGGTACGCTCGGCTATCACCGCATGTTGTATCCTGGATGCATTTCTTTATGATTGTCGTTGGACGTAAATTTGAAGGATGGCCTTGGTGGTCCGGCTGGCCAAGACAGGACGTAGGGCTCATCAAATAGAAAGTATCTGCTCTAGTGGGGGATGAGGTTACCTGATGGTGTAGTGCATGTAAGGACGAGAAAAATCTCGAGGTTTTCTGAACTAGTTCGATTAGTGTATTCACATGTGATTGCTCAAAGGAAGACTTTATGGAGCTTCAACGTGTGGTCTTTTCGATGAAATTATTGAATTTATCGTGACGGCTGGAGTGTAGGCCGACCTGTTTGAAGTCCTGGAAGATGACAAGAACCTTCCTGAGGCTCAAGTTCAGGCTATAGCAAAACAATTGGTGAGCAGGAAAATTCTCTGTAATTCTCACTTTCAAGCGCTGGGCTTTTGTATTGGAATTTGGCTGGGCTTCTACGAGTATTTTCTGCAACAGAGATTTTGGATTTTATAAGAACTATTTCTGAGAGTACTTGGTCTCGTGAGCTGCAGGTTAAAGCGCTACATTACCTTCACTCTCACCGGATCATTCACAGAGATATGAAACCACAAAATATATTGATGGGTGCTGGAGGAATAGTGAAGGTGATTATTTTCATTCATTTGTCTAAGTTGGTTCTGATTACCAGCTAGCTGCTTTGATGTCATTTATTTCTGGACGAATAACCGTGTCTGGTTCTTGACTTTCAATTTCAGCGTACCTCATGGGAATGGGAGTGTGTGGACCGAACTAGTTGTCAACTTTCTTAACGATACGCTCAAAGTTTCATCGGGAATGTTACTTTGCTGGCTTAGTATTACATGATAAATACAAGTGTGATCCACACTGTGTCCCGTATTCAGTGTAACCAAGATAGGATCTATAGTTGAGAATTCTGCCATTCGACCATTCCAAGATGCTTTCAAAACAACTCTTACATTTGTGAGGATATTTCTTACAAAGAAGAAGTGGCGTCCTTTAACCTTTCAAGTTTTAATATGCAATGAAGCTGATATACTAACACTTGCTCTCTTGCCTTTCAGCTCTGTGACTTTGGGTTTGCAAGGGCGATGTCTTGCAACACTATGGTTTTGCGGTCTATCAAAGGTATACCTGAGTGTATAAGAGTTCGTGTTGCTTGTGATAATTCTCTTGCTTCCTCACAGTGCTTTTATATTGAGGTATGCTTAGTTTATATAGTAGTCTTTAGCACCGTTGTTTTTTATGTTTTTAGCTTACACCACTGATTTTGTGAATGATTTGCACACTTAGGAACACCGTTATACATGGCTCCGGAGCTAGTTCGGGAGCAACCTTACAACCACACAGCTGATCTTTGGTCTCTCGGTGTTATATTGTAAGTTCCTTTGTTTAATATCCAGAGTGACCTATTCAATCTCAGATGGCTGGTATTCCGCTAATTTTGGTCCCAAGCATATCTGAAGTAGGTTCGCCTCCTTGTTATTGGCTCTGTACCAAGGGGGAGTAGACCTTGCATTGACAACAGCCACATCTATTTTGAATGTTAGGAAGTTTGATTTGGCCGTTGGAAAACAAGCCAGCGCTCCAGTGTGCTACAAGGTCCAGAGCCAGTCGTATTTAGCTGTTTGTTTTGATCACGTGGCGTAACATTAGGCGGATTGGAAATTCTTTCTCATCTAAGTTAATTATGGTTTATCGAGCTGTATGCATTTGTGGAAGCTGATTTACTCTCTGGTGCATCGTTGTGGTGGCTATCTGGGTATCTGCTTCAGGTATGAGCTATATGTTGGTCAACCACCTTTCTACACAAATTCAGTTTACACACTCATAAGACATATTGTGAAGGTTGTTCCCCAAACAAGCCCATACTCGTTCTTTTGTACTTCGAGGCAATTGAAATTTCTCGATGACGGTATTCATGTGGCAGAGCAGTAGAATTTCACAGAGTTTGGTTTTAAAATTAGTATAATTTTTTTTCCATGTCTTTTTTTCTTATTCGGTTTCGTTAAATTTTGTTGACAATGTTCGACATTTAGTTTGAGGTTCTCAGTAGATCCCACCGAAAATCCTCTACATCATCTCTCGGATTTTGGAGTGTTAAGCGTGCCCAACTACATTTCTAGTTCTTGCATGCCTTGAAAGCAAATGCCGTGATTATGTGCAGGATCCTGTAAAGTACCCGGATAGCATTAGTCCGATTTTCAAGAGCTTCTTGAAAGGGCTTCTTAATAAGGTACCGTTTCCGACTTTGATGGCTGTTAATTTGCGCCGTTGTTTTTTTTCTCCCTCTCACTGACTGGTTTCTTCAGGTTGTCGGTTTCTTTTCAGAAAGTCAATCCCAATGAATTAAGTTTCGTAGATGTTATGTATATCTTTAGTTAGCACATGTACATGCCTGGTTTAGCTCTGAGTTGTTCTCCGCTGACAATTTGACGTACTCATTTAACCATTATGTACGCACCTACCATTCACTTAGCTTGGATCTGGCAGGTTTCCCAAAATCGCCTTACTTGGCCAGGTCTCTTGGATCACCCCTTTGTACGAGAGACGAATGAGGAGGTGGCTGCATCGGTGAGATTTTGTGCAGACCAGACAGATGTTAGGGGAGCTTTGGATGTTTCCCTTTTTCCTTTAGAATCGATCCATTTGTAGCTGGACTGTAATGCTGCATTTGTTGAAATCGGGATGCCTACCAAAATGAAATGCCTTGGGGTTCAATAATTTGCAGAATGCTCGTGCAGCAACCGCAGCAGCACGGGGTTGTGATGCAGCATGGAGAGGAGAAGTAAATATCACTTTGGCTTCCCCAATGCCATCTAGTCGCAGCGCTGCTGCTAGTCCTGCTGCTGGTTGGCCTCTTTCCCTGTCTGCGCAGTTAAGGCTTCGGTGACTAGCGTCAATGAATACTGAAAACGTGGATCTGGCACGTCGAACCCCAATATGCTAACATGCACTCCTGGGTGGCGTACAAGACGAATTTGGAGTACATGGCTCATTGTTTCAAATCATTGTTGATGCTCTACCAGAGAATTGATTGTTCCAATTTGTTTGAAGCTGTCAGATAGTGTCAGGATGTCTTCAGTTTGGCGGAATTCTTGAACTTCTTTAATTGTTGTGAGGATAGAGGACATTTTTTACATATATCTGCTTTAGGTGTCGGGAGGCTTTTGTACAAGCACTCATCCTTTGTCAAGATCAAGATGTCAAATTTGCACCAGTTACCTGGGAGAGTAGATAGATTCTGCGTGCAATAACATGTTCTTAGAGGTGTTTTCACAATATTGTGCAGTTTATGGAATTGTCGTATATCTTACTCGTGTGCCTTTCTTTTCTCGGTTTTGATGAACTATCTGGCTCCTGAAGTGATTGTTCTTCCTTTCATATTCTTGCAGGAAGAACACGGACACAACCAGAAAGCCCAGCTCCTGCTGACCGTGCTGGAGTGGCGTCCCGGGGCACAGATGGCAACCATTCTGTTTCTCAGGCTGCTGGTGTTCCTGCTAGTCCATCTACTCCCACGCCAACTATATCTGGTACTGAATGAATCCTATTCCAACTCTGCTTGTGTACAACAAGCTTAAGTACTGTTGTGGACCACTGAAAATTGATCTGCTAATGCAACCTTCGTGATATGGATCGGAAGAGTCTTTTTTTGTGTGTTAGGGGTATTGAAGTGGGCTTGCGAACTATAGTTTGCATCTTTCTGTGAATGAAGATTGCTTTCAGCCTTAGCTTACTGAGGAATCGTATTAAATAATGGGAAATTGTGCGTGCTTATAACGATTAAGTCGGAGAAGAACAAGCATTCAGTATTATCAAGATATCCTTCCCCACATGGATGCAGCATGGTTTTCAGAATCAACCAGCTTTATACGTGCAAGATGGACCCAAGACTTTAGTGTTTGTTCGGTTCCCCTCTGTTCTCTGTTCATAACCGAATTTGCAGGTGCAGGTGTAGATGTGGTATCAACTTTAGATAAAATAGAAAGTTCGTCAAGAACAGTCAAAGGGGCTCAAGCTGTTGGGCAGGACAGGGGAGCTCTTGCTCATATCCTACATCCTTTTCGCAATCTTCATGCGAAGGGCACTGCAGCATTTGCAAGGCAAGGATTTTGTTCTTCCTGGGTAATTTTTCTTAGAAAAATTTGAGCTACATCATCTACGATTTTTTCTGGATTGAATGATGCTTTTGAATACCGTACCGATACAAAGATTGAAGACTGACATCTTTTTCTAATGTTCCCATCAATTTATCAGTGTTTTCATTACTGGTATATTTGTATTTGCCCAACCAAGCCTTGTGACTTTAAGAATCTGAAAGTTGGGTTGACAGTGAGCAGGCAAGTTCCGCAGCCAGTCAATCTCTGCGCGTTTTATCAAACCTGCTTGCTGGGAATGCTATCAGTCAGACAGTGGCTGTTGAAGATGTGATTCCAACCGTGGTTGTTTTGTTAAAAGCAACGTTGAATGCTTCCAATGGCCAGCATGTCCACCTTCTCATCAAGGTATGCAGAATGATTTACATATATAAAACATTGTAGTTTTTGCAAGCCCCCAGTGCTTGTAAGATCAGGACTTTATTAGTTTTGTTGTTTGTCCTAGGGACTCGGTGTGTTACGCAAGCTTATCGAAGTGGGAGCGGGAAAGATAAACGGCTCCTTTCTTCATCCAAGTGTTGCACTTCTACGCTTGTATCCTCAGGTTGGTTTCTTGAACCTCATTACTTGTACGTCTGGCGCTGCGACAGAAGAGGCAGCTGGAGATGGTTTTATTTCATCATCATCATATTCTGCTGCTGAATATGCTGTTTATGTTATTCTCATCCCTCGAAGATGTTGATGTCCATGTCTAACAGGCTGTGGCATATGCCCATGATTCATCTGGTCGCGTTTTATACGAGTCGACGTCTTGTGTAGCAGTCCTCCTCACAAGAGTCGCAACAGGACTTTCCGCGCTGTTGGCACCAGGCGCCGATGGAACTGAGAATGTTGGAGGTGCGGCCACTGCTGAAGGGCAAACAATGACTCAGATTATCACACAAGCCAAGGTTCTTAACACCGCTGATCATCTCTGCTCGTGCTTGGGGGCAACAGGTGATAATACTTTGCCAGAGGTTTTACTACTTTTCAGTTCTTTGTTCGATGTCTGTAGTCATTTCATTTTTGTACTCAGTTCGATCGATCGACCAAGTCATTCCTTCTTCAGTAAGTTAGCTTTTTCACTCCTCAAATGTCTTGGTAATCCCAATTTTGAAAATTTATAGAGTGTTTCGATTTATCATTAGAAAGCCAGTAAAATCTGCATTTTCATAATAGATTCTATGACGCGTTTCAGGATCAAATCTCATATCAGGTGCTAGCACATCTGCACCAGTGGCTGGTGAGGCATACAAAGCTCTATGGGCTCTTATGAGTAGCATGAAATTAGCATCGGGGAAGGGGGAACAAAGACAGGGTTTTCCCTTGGCAGCTTTGCGGGGTTTTACTGAAAATTGGGCTGATGACAAGAAAGGAGATGAAGAAAATTCCAAAAGTGACGAAGCATCCGGAGTGATTGAGACGGTGACTGACTGTATGGCCAAGTCAAGGGGTGTCCAGGCTGCAGGATCTTATGCCCTTCTACACGGATCTGATGCAGCACTCTCTGCGACTATACAGGTATTCAACAATACTAGTATTGAACCACATGTAGGTGGTATATATCTCAGCTAAAGACGGATTATGAGTATTGAGAATCCCCTATTGGCTTTGCTCCTAAGTCGTCGCCAGGAAGTCTCAATGGCCCCAAGGTGGCTTTCCACTGTATGCATATAGTTGTGAACACGAGTGGCGGAAGAACTTCATATTGCACCCTTTTAGCCTGTTCTAATGTTCAGCGTTAGATGCAAAGAGTATCTTATCCGATATTGACGGATTATGAGTTTTCCTAAATTGCTGAGCCAATATTTACCTTTAGACTTGGCTCTTGTTCAGCTTCCAAACCTAGTTGTTTCACTATTTTCCGGTCTGCCGTTATTATCTGGACTAATTTTCGATTTGGGTTATGCAGGTACTACTAGGATGTTGCAACCTTTCTCGGCTAGTATGTGACGTTCTAGCAGGAATTCCAACCCATGAACCAGCATCGTACAATACAATCAGTGGAGGTGGGGATGGCACAGCAGTGGCTGCATTGTATAAAGTCCTGTCTTTACATGGAGCTCCAGGTGTGGCAACTCCAAACGGTGCAAACGACGGTGATGGAGGAACTGTAGCAAACGTAACAGGAGATCTTATCACCCATGCTTGTTTAGCTCTTGCTGCTGTTGCGCAAGGGCTGGCATCTAGAGGGAGACGTGGAGCTTCCTGTATCCTCACCACATCTCAACCAAAGCAACGTGCAAGATTGGCAGCTCTTGCTCATCAGGCTTCAATTGAGACTGTTCCAACAGGCGAGTTTACTATTTTTCCACAGTGAAATTTAGAAATCTGTCATTATATGCTCATGTATTTTACTGATGTTATCGGTTGCAATTTCCAATAAGTGATTGGAATACGGTTACTGCGAAGGACAAAATAGCTCATTCTTTTCTTGACGTTTACTTTGTTCCTCTGAGGTATCTGTTACTTAGTGACAATTGTGCATTGAACTCGTCGTGCTTTCATTTTTCTGTATTGCAGGCGATTCACTGCCACCACGTTGTGCAGCAGCCATGCTGGCCTTGTCATCAATTCTTGCACTCGAACAAGGCCTTGAACTAAAAAGTGGCGTTCCCGCTTGGACTGCTGAGACTGCACTATCCTTGCCAACCTTTCCCTCCCTTTCTGCCCTTCGTAACTTTATCAAAATTTCTCCCCAGATTGCCCTTCCAACTCAAGATGCACATGGTCGTAATTCTGGTATGCTCACAACCTGGCATGGGATCCGAGATGGATGTGTTGGACTCATTGAGGCACGGCTTCGTTGGGGAGGTGCAAGCGTTGCTGAACAATGTCATTCAATGGGTTTCCCAACTATCTTGGTGACCTTACTAGCTGGTGGCTCAAAGCAAGGGGATGATAATGATGAGACTAATGGCTTAGGGGATGATCTGATAGGATTGTCACCTATAGGTGTCACATGGGCAGTATCCGCCATAGCATATACGCTTAAGGGTGGAGGCTATCGTGATATCTTATTTCGCCGTGATCCTGTGCTGACCTTATTGGACCTCATGGATCGGGTTCATCTTTCACATTTACAACTGTGGGAAGGAAATTGTGGTGGTCGTGATGGATTGCGGGCCGTGGTGCATGAGATTGTCGGGGTCCTGGAATTTCCCTTTGCGCAAGCACAGAGCATCCCAGGACAAGTTCCTGGCTCAGCGTCGAGCAACAATGCAGCTCTTAACGCTCCTTCACCTGGTGGGAAAATAACAACTGATTCAGGCACAGATGTAGCTAAAGCTATGGCAGCAAATATGCCGCAGTACTGGCAACTCCTTCAAGAGGTAATGTTTGAGACAATTCACAACCTCTTTGTTACTTACATTGTTTTCTTGAGATGACCTTCACAATGCTGTGAACCTCAGATACACATCTACTGAAAGTTGCAGTAAATGCTTACACATCAGGACCCACAGTGCGTTGATCAATCCAACTAGGATGAGTGGCAGTTGTTACATGCTGGATTCTCCTTTCGTACTAAGTGATTCATGAGCGTGCGAGCACTGATTCTAGAAATGTTCTGAATAAATTAGATTTGTGCTTAGTGCTT
The DNA here is from genome assembly GCA_963920765.1 of Ulota crispa. Classification (NCBI taxonomy): domain Eukaryota; kingdom Viridiplantae; phylum Streptophyta; class Bryopsida; order Orthotrichales; family Orthotrichaceae; genus Ulota; species Ulota crispa. The sequence goes on along the minus strand of OY987248.1, from coordinate 5,895,895 downwards.
CCTCTGTTTTTTACCAATAGTATGCACCTTTGGGTCATTTTTAACCTCCAAGTTTTATGACGATTCTTGTACCCGTATATTAGGTTCATGCTGCAGCGCCTCTTGTCAGATGCCTTGAGTTACTAGATACAAATGATCTAGGGAGGCCAGTTGGGCTCATTGCCCGAATGGTCCAGAGCTCAAGAGTTTTGGCAGGAGAAGTGGTTTCGGAAGGCTTTCTCGGTGCTGCCCTGATGGCCAAACTCTTGGACCCCGCCTCTCCCAAGGAGGTTGTGCGGGATGTGCTTATGACACTATCCAACCTTTCCCGCATGAACAAGGTAATATCTTTTCTATTGCTAGTCAGCAGTACACCTTTTTTGCCTTGGTCTTGGACATCGTTTTAAAAATTGCTACATAGGTCAGCTTTCGAATTTGGAGCTCCGTTAAGGCCATAATCGTGATTTCCCTCGGTTTCGTTTATTGAATTCTATGGTGCACTCTAACCCATGAAAACTGTTACGGATTTGTGCTACAGACAGTAGAGTCGTAAGTAGAGTTCTTCTCTGTAAACAAATTGTCAGGGGGAAATTTGTTAAGCCCCGTGTTTCTGCAATTTACAAGCAGCCGCGTTTTGTGGCTCTTAAGGATATGCTCTCATTTTATTCATTTTTCAGACACATCAATTTATAACCAGGGGTCTGGCGTGATGTACAGGATTTTTATGAGCTGATAGGACGGGCTAACTTATGGGATGCTTTGAAAGCTTGTCTTAACCACACGGATCCTGGCATTCGATCTAAGGCTTGTAGTGCCCTAGGGAATATGTGTCGACATACGGCCTACTTTTACGACCCTCTGGTATGCCTTTTCTGCTTCATCAAATTGTATATTGTCTCAAAAGGTTCTCGACTTCCATTCACTTAATAAATTAGCACATGCTCTCTTGCATTTTGTTATGATTCCATTACTGTGGCCTAAAGAATTCTGATTGAATGCACTTTTTCTGTTGACAGATTGAGTATGACATCATCAATATTCTCATTGACCGATGTGTGGATCCAGATAGACATACACGCAAGTTTGCCTGCTTTGCGGTACGCTATTTGTATTTCTTTGCTTCTTTTGAATGTTTCTAATTATTTTCTTACTTAACTTATAGCAACGATAGTCTTTACTTGGATGTTCTTATGCAAAGCCCAATTCTACACGCTCCTATTTCAACAAGATTTTGAAAGATCTCCATTAGAGCCATTGCTGATCCTAAAAGTCATGCTCTAGGATGTGGTACGAAGGAATTTTGGTACGTAATACCTATTGGTGCTACTTACAGGTTGGGAATGCCGCTTATCACGATGATCGGCTTTACGATCAACTGCAGCGTTGCATTCCTCATCTTACTAGATTATTGCTAGAAGATGAGGAAGATAAGACTAAAGCAAACGCAGCTGGTGCTCTCAGTAACCTCGTGAGGAACTCCGGCAGGCTCTGTGATGACATTATCTCGAAGGGGGCAATGCAGGTCTGAAGCCTGTCCTGTACACGTTGTCTGGATACTTCTAACTCAAATGCGATTTAATTCTATATACAGCTGAATTATATATCCCTAGTTCTTATTTCATTGTTCGAGGTCCACCTCGTGGTCTAACTTTCGCTCATATAGAAACTCACGTTCTTACTTGTTGAGGATTCCATCTTCACTTTATGCAACTTCCCTCGATACTTTGTTCTCTCTGCTGGATATGCTTACACCAGTATGTATCGCACAGTTCCAGTGTTCGTGTGTAGACTAATCCTTAGATTTTTTTTTAAGGGAAAATTTCATAGATACCCCTGAAGTTTGCCATATTTTCATAGGTACCCCTACATTTTCAGAATTTTCACAAATACCCTTGGGCCAAGAAATTTAGGCGTTTGTTTTGTTGTGCATGTCACTTCCTTCTCCCTTTGTACGCACACTACTTCTTTCCTGTCATGCATGCGTACGAAGGAAGAAGGGAAGTGGTATGCACAACAAAACAAATGCCTAATTTTTTTGATCCAAGGGTACTTGTGACATTTCTGAAAAAGCAGGGGTATCTATGAAAATATTGCAAACTTCAGGAATAATCATGAAATTTTCCCTTTTTAATATGGGGTCCTACAAGCATAAAACATCGTAAATTTTTAACAAGGACCCTTTCATTTCTTTTCTGACGTGTCTAATGTAGTCTACGTGGTTTTCGCATGCAGGCTTTGTGTCAAGTAATTGCTGACTGTGCAGCCGCTCCAACTAATGAAAGACGCGAAGTAAGCAGTGAATCTCCTCTCAAAATTGCTCTATTTTCATTGGGCAACATGTGCATTCACGCACCCTGCCGGCACCACCTACGATCGCCTGAACTTTTCAAGGTGCTGATGAAGCTTAAGAAGTCAACAGATCCTACAATTGTGAAATACATTACTCGCATCACTAACAAGTTCCCTGATGCAAGCACCCGATAGCAAGATTTTTGAGGGTTGAGTTGTCAAAGTTCGTAGTCTACTGGGCGCTGCCTGTGCCATCACATTTAAGTACGCTGGTTTTTTACTCCAGATCTCCAATTTTCTTACGTTACAAGATCTTCGCTGAATGCAGCTTCGAGACAGAAGCTCCTGTGGAGTTATGGAATTCTTTTTGTTACAAATACACCCCATCCCTTGATTCATGTGTCAAATAACGAGTTGTTCTAGAGAGGTGTGTTCATCAATTCAAGACGTCTTTTTTGTGGACACTTTATTACATCGTATTAATTGGGTGTTCTGGAATATTTGTGAAGTAGGGTTGAATACCACAAATTATGCGTCTATAAGTTTTACTTATACCTAAGCTTACGATGTTGGTCTTCCGTTTGAATTCTCAAAGGTTGCCGAAGTTGCAAAGTGGCTTACTACTAATGATCAAATTGGGCTTGCTCTCACTCATAGTAGATGATTTTTATACATATCCTTTTTTGGGAAGAGTTCCTTGGTCGTGTGCAGCTTTTGTCAATGGAAAGCTCCTCATGGAGGAACTGCAAAACAATCTACACAAGTAGACGCAAAATCCACAAATGATAAAGTATGCTTTTCTAGCATATTTCACAACTTCCATCCTTTTGTTCTAAATTTGACAATTAGCTGCAACAATGACCATTTTAAAAATTGAGTTCAAGTAATAAAATGAAGCTTATTAAGTTCAATTTTACTCCAATTTGAAAATTTGAAAATCTTAATAATTAAATAAAACATTACAGTTTGAACCTTGGGTCTATAACCAAGGACTATTAGCTTTCTTATCACATTACAATATTACAACTTAGTTATTGCTACCATTCTTTCATGATCTATGCATAAACTGCTCCATTTTAATCCAAAAGTCTCTCCAACTTGTTATTTTCCTATACATGTAAAGATGCTCCAACTTCACACTAAACCATTTTATTGTGTGCTTACTTCTTGATGTTAGGTCTTCATGTTTAACCCCTAAAGGACCACGGGGACAATTTTTGTCCCCGCTCATCATGGGGGCTGTGTTTCCACAATGTCCCCCCCTCGGGCGCACGCTTAAGGGTTAACCCTAAACCCCTCAACGCTCAAGGGGCCCAAACCGTCCCCCTCTTAATCTTATTCAAAGAAATCCAAAGATTCTTCAAGATTTTTTTTAGTGTTTATTATTATATTTGAGTTCTTATTGAAGCCTCATTTCAACATTAGGAGTTTGATTTTGGAAACGAATTAACATGATTTGTCTATTCAAGATTTTGTGCAAGGGTGTCCATTGCAAATCTTCACTTTCTAGTGTTGAAAGTTCTTGGAAATGAGCCTCAAATGCACTAGAACTTGGAGAAGAAATCACAATAAAATTTCAATTTAAAAAATTGTAGAATAGATTTTGAGAAGCTGTAAATTGATTGAGGTCATGTATGTTATAATTTACATACTCACATTTTTTTGGTACCCAAAATTTTAAGTTTGAGATGCAAAAATTGGATTGAAAGAGTTCAAATCACTTTCACAAATTTAACACCCTCATGATCAAACATTGTAATCCTTCAATTCATAAGTGATATTGTTGTGGTTTCTTTTCCTATGTGATCCATAACATGTCTACCTTAAATTTGTACAGTTATGCTTCAAAAAAAAATAATAAGATTGATCAAAATGCCAGCATTTTGTTCACTTTGAAGCAAATTCTCAAATACTCAAAAACACCACGGGCATTGAGGGGTTAAGGGACAGAGCCTATGCACATGTGGTTCAAAAAAATCTAATAGATATAAATCTTTTTGCAATTAAGTTTGGTTCAGGTATTTAATTTTAATTTTTGAGAGATGAAATTACATCGCTTATGCAAAATTTCAAAATTCTAGGTGTAATTTAGTGTTACTATAAATTTAAGAAGTAAAAATGACAAAAATTTATATGAAATACAAAATAAGCTTTAAAACATTGAAACTTTAGTATAAGTGTATGCAATAGTGCGCGACTTGTCCAATCAATCTCTTGGCAAGGAAAAAGTTGCAATTTTTCCATGCATAACAACTTCTTCAAATATTACCATCTCTTTTGTCGGTTAAACAATCAATGATGAGCAGAATGATGGAGAATCTATTTACTTTTTAGACAAGGAGATTTGTCATTGGTTGAACATTAATTTATCAAATTGAATGGGAGGAGGAAATAATTGGTCAACATTGGAAACCAAATACATTATGTTACCTAGTGATGAAGGTTTTTGAGGTGCTCGTAAATTGTTGTCTTTGGCATTGGATCTTGGATGAGCTATATTTTATTTCAAAAAACCTCAAGAAAGCAATTGGAGTTGTTTCTATTTTTACTATTAAAAATATGTGAGGTAAAAATTATAAGCAGTAGAAACCAAAAAAAAAGACAAGAAGTATAAATTTCTAAATGCATCAATATTTTCAAATATTCTCTAAAAAGCACAATTATTTGTGCACAACAATTTCAATGCAAAGTGCCAATTTCAAGTAAGATAACTAAGGTAAACATACCCAATTCCAACCACTAAACCTAATGCCGTTCAAATGTTCCCAAGGCATGTATTTGGATTCTAAAATTTAGGCATATCATAGATGTTTGATTTTCTATCCATAGAATATAAGACATCTATGATACGTCTAGATTTTAAAATCCACATGTATGCCTTGGGAACATTCGAACGGCATTATTAGGTGCAGTGGTCGGAATTGGGTATGTCTACCTTACATGTTATTTATGTTCATGATTTGTATTTATTGTTACGATTTATCAAAAATTTCCTTTAGAAACACCATTTTTAGAACACCCCTTTGTATTTTTAGGGGGCAGGGCGGATTCACCAGAGTCCCAAAACCCAATGGGACGGACTCAACAAAGCCCCCCTCCCCGCCCCCGCCCTGTCTTTTCACACCGACCGCCCATTCCACGTCACCCGCGTCCCAGCAAAGTCACACCCTACAACTCTAACGAAACTCGTCCACTCACCCCGCCCATTACAGGGTACCTCCGGGCATCCACCGGGCATCAACCGGGTATCCCCAGATACCTCCCAGTGTGAACAGGCCCCCGCCCCGTGAATTCCAATGCCGCCCCAGCGGCACTCCTCGTAAGCCCCGCGCTTCCAACGTCGATGGCGCATTCAATTCCAAGGACAGGAGGTTGTTGCAACCAGTCCACCGAAGTTGTTGTCACAATTTCTAGCTGGTCCACTCCCTTGTCATTCACCGCTTTTGCCACAACTCCTGCCCTTTTCTTTTCTCTTTCCACCAAACCATCACACTCCCCTTCCCGCATTCAATTGCTTCCTGTAGAGGTAGTTGTTGTTATTGTTATTGTTGTTGTTGTTGGAGCGAGCTCGTTTTTCTTGAGCTCACTTCAATTAGGGTTGAAGCTTCGCAATGGCTCGTGTTCCATTTCGGTATTGCCGTTTCTGTAATGGCTGGTAGAGGAGGTATGACAGGAGGCGTGAGTCGCACGAGTTTGATGACAAGCGGAGGAATTGCGGGAGGCGGATCTCCTTCCGTGACGCCGTTCATGTTGCAGAATTTGACCAAGTCCTTGAGCGAGAGCACGGAACGCGGGGAGCGAGTAGGCAGGCGGAGGAGGGATAGGGCGAGGGTGAAGCAGGAGGTCTTAGTGGAAGCGGCTGTGAGAGAGCAGGAGCGAGAGAGAGTGCGGTTCGTGCAGCAGCAGCAGCAGCAGGCGCGAGTTGAGGCGGAGAGGGAGCGTCGCGATGGCGTGGTGATGTGTAAGGAGAGGTCCGGGGGAGTGCAATGGAAGTACGTGAGTAAGATCGGGGAGAAAACGATGCAAGTCATGCACGCCAAGCAGCACCGCGATCCTGTGGCTGTACGTCTCTTTCAACTCCACTCAGATCGTTTAAAATAATATCAAACACAATCAGCATGAATCCGAATTCGATCGATTAGCGATATATATATATATATATTGAATCCCGTTGCATATTTTTTTGGCTACTGTTGTACATCAAAAACTCGCAATAGGATTAGCATTGGTTAAGATTGTACATCAAAAACTCGCAATAAGATTAGCAATGGTTAAGATTGTACATCAAAAACTCGCAATAGGATTAGCACTGGTTAAGACTGTTTTGCAAAAGTTTATCAATGGAAAAGGAAAATATCTGTTCAAGTTCTGATGGATCGCCATTGATTTTTGCAGGAGCTAGTTACATTCGTGAAATCGTATATTGTACCGGAAGGCTATCCCGACAGTGTTGCCCCTTCGTACACACCGTATATGCAATGGCGAGCTGTGCAGGTTTTTATAATCTCACACCAAGGATACCAGAAACAAATAGAATATAAAAGCAGTTTTTTCCGGTCTCCGATTTCTAACTCAGTAACACTTTGCATTGACGGTTGTAATCCGTAAGTCAGGGTTATCAGCAAGCTCATATTACTCTACAATTGACTGGACTCTTTTCAATGCTGAAGGTTGAAAAGATTTGAAAGAAACTTTCAAAGGACAAGAGCCATTTAGTTTGCATTATGTTGATGTTTGGATACTTGGCAGTGAGCTTAAAATGTATGATCATCTTATTGATGTTTGGATATTTGGTAGTGAGCTTAAAATATATGATCATCTTATTGATGTTTGGATACTTGGTAGTGAGCTTAAAATGCATGATCATCTTATTAATGTTTGGATACTTGGCACTGAGCTTAAAATGTATGATCATCTTGTTGATGTTTGGATACTTGGCAGTGAGCTTAAAATGTATGATCATCTTTTCAGCTTTTCTGTTCCATTTCTGAATTGCAGTATTTTTTTGGAGGAGCGATGAGTGTGTTCACTACTCGGTCGCTGTTGCATGCTTTGGGTGTATCTCGAGGCACTTCTGCGTCCTCTGCTGTGGCTGTCAACTGGGCCATAAAGGTCAGTATTTACATTTACGATGTATTAAAACTTTCGATCTAACAACAAGCAGGTGAATTTTCTTCTCAGGTTTTCGTTGGTATATCTGGTTTTGTAATGTTGTGTATTTCAAAGCTTTCCTAGGAGCTTAGTAATGAACTGTTTCAATATCGTTGTGACAGGATGGTGCAGGACGTATAGGGAAAATGATTTTTGCTCGACATGGGAAGAAGTTCGATGTGGATCTGAAGCAGGTGCATTTACTTGTCTCTGTCACTTTTTCGTGTGATTTTTTCTAGTGTAGCATCTTGTACATAAAGCCTGGTTTTGGCGTCTTTTGGAGAAACCACAACATGCTGAGAGGGTTTATTGATTTGACAGTTGCGATTCAAAGGAGCAATGCTGATGCAATTAGGCGCAGGGGTGGAACTTGCTACTATGGTGGTGCCCAATTTTTTCCTACCGCTAGCATGCGCTGCCAATGTAGCCAAGGTATACTTGACGTGGTATTTACTCCGGGCTAACGAATAACTTTTGCTTCGGGGGTTAGAATCTGTGAATTTCATTGTCGTTTCTTGTGGGTCGTTAAATCATTGCACCTTTTTCTTTGAGCTAAATTAGTGCTGGAATCAGATTTGTGTCCATTGAGTGTCGATCGTATTTTGGTAATCTGGACCAGCGAAGGTGATTGTAGAATTGTAGGTTTAGTAAGAGTCAATGAGCATGGTTTTGAATCGTGCATGTTTGGCTGTTCTAGTTTTGGTTTTTTCGCTCTTTCTCATTGTTTCTGTCTCAGATGTCTGGTGCGTGTAAGAATTCATTATCAATTTTCTGATCCTGATCTTCAGTGTGAACGCATTTCTGAATTGTTTTAGTGGCTATCTGGCTTTTTCTAGAACGTGGCTGCTGTGACTTCGTCGTCAACCAGGGCTCCTATATACAAAGCCTTTGCTCGGCGGGAAAACATTGGTGATGTCACAGCGAAGGGAGAGTGCATCAGTAATATTGCTGATTTGGTGCGTTCTTCTTCAACTCCTCTGAAGCTGAGGATTTTATTCCTCACTTGTATTTAGCTGGTGGAATTCATCATACTTTACAATGCTCTATGATCTATAATGTGGTAGGTGCGCTTTGAAACGTGATTGCATTACTTCCAATGCTGTTCCTTGGTTGTTTGCAAGACAGATTGGTAGTGTTCATGCACTCCTGTTTGACACACTTTGCAAAACGTGCAGATGGGGACTGGACTAGGAATTTTCATCTCAAAGAGGAATCCTTCATTAATGGCCACTTTCTGTGTGTTGTCATGTGGATATATGATTTCGTCTTTCAATGAGGTGAGTGCATTTCTACAAGTCTTTTGTTTTTAATATCGAAATTGTATTAATGTAGAAGGAATATGTGCTCAATGTCCTTATCTCATTGATACATGTCATCCAATACTGTTTTTTCGCCTGGAACACGCCTTGTAGGTTCATGTTTGTCGCTATGCATCAGTTTTTTTACACTTCAAGTTTGCATTCTCAAGCATTGTTATTTGTGTTTTTATAGGTGAAATCGGTTCATCTGGGCACACTCAACCGAGCTAGATTTGGAGTAGTAGTGCAATCATTTCTAGAAACTGGTATGGATGTTTCTGTCGATTTATCTGGCGGAGCTAGTGATGAAATGTAGCTGTTCTTTGGTTATACCATAGATTTGAAATGATACATTTCATCTCATTTGAAACCTCATCTGAAAAGCATGTAATTTTTGTTACGTCAGGGCAAATACCTTCGGTTGAGGATGCGAACAGAAGGGAGGGCGTCTTAACATTTCCTTGGCAGGAAAAACCACTGGAGCTTGGTAAGGTTCCCTTTTGCTTGTTTACATATTTTCTGTTAAGTGTGAAAAAGGCAAGGATGGAGGATCAGTAGTGGTCACTTCTAATGCCATGCTTTAATCTCCAGAGTCGTTAGTGATGTGATCCAGAATCTTTAGGAACCTTTTGGTATTTGTGTCGACAATCGTTTCCTCAAGGCACGAATATAGAGATGGTAGCTCAGCTGCCGATGTTATATGAGGTGCCTGCAGGCTTCGATTGTGTAAATTCCCTTTTATTTGATTTTAGCTTGAACGCTAAGATTGTCATCGTACTATTTTTGCAGGTTCCCGAGTCGCACAAGCATTTTCTAATCCAAAAGAATTCTTAAGTACACAAGAGCAATTTGAGGTAGGCTTTGAAGTGCGTCGTATCATAGTTGACTTTCTAGTGTTTCTTCCGCTTTAACTGAATGCACTCATATTTGCCTGTGCATGTAAGAGTATATTTGAAGTACTCGTGTTTTATTGGTTTTTCTAATATGTTTCAATGTGTCAACAATATGGTGACCAATAAAAAGCAAACTTTGTAAAGATCTAAGCCCCTGTTTTGGTGCCTGTGACACAGAAAGAAAACTATATTGTGACATACAGACCAAAAAAACGACGTGCATTTGTTATTATAAAGGAAACTGCTACCTCTGACGATGTCGTTCGAGCTACTTTTCAGGTGACTACAACGCTTCGTTGTTTTTATCGTGTTTCTGTGTTTTAATGTTTAATTGGATGAAGACATCCCATTGCTCTAGCTCTGCTTGAGTGAGTTGATCTATCAATTTCGAGCTGAAATTTTCTAAGGATTTCTTCTAATCTTATCTTTAAATGGCTTCTTCGTCGTGGACTTGCAGGCACACGTGATGCTGCACATGTTGCGGGAATCACAGGGCACACTCTCCAGAAACAACGTAGAGGCTGCTGTTGTAGAGAGCTCTAAGCGTACTCACGATATTTTTGATGATTTTAAACAACAGGCGCATCTTAAGGTAGGATGATTTGGAGCATTCTTAACAACTTCAATGGTTTAGCTGTTTAATGTTCTAATGACGCACGTTGTGTTTGTATAGTATTGGATACGTTACAATTCACTGAGACATTTGTTTACTTTTTTTTCTTGCAGGGTTGGATGATGGGAGAAACATTACTGAATCCGGGAGATTCAAGGCTCTGCGCCTGACACAATTTTGTAGGACACTACCTTTTTTTGCCTATTTAATTTTAAACGATTTCTCACAATTTTTAGATGTAATAATTGGCGTACACACTCGTCATTCATTTCCAGCATTGATTTCTTGACCTTTATTGAATGTCTATTTAGAGCAATTTGCTGTGGATGCTTGCTGTATGAAGTCAACGCATGTGCTTGTATGGTATCCTGAGAGTTCACAATATCTTACCGTGCAAAAACCTAACACTTCAGTAGAATTATTTAAGGCCACTTTCTTGTTTTATAATGTCAAAATATCACTTCACAATGTAAACAAACACCACTTCCCTAAATATCCTAGCTTTTCTCATTTTGTTGTTGATTTTACAAGCTCTTTACACCAAGTCTAAGGCCATAAGAACTTGAGGCCCTTTGAATCAAAATTCCTATCCAAATTGCCTCAACAATGGTTTCAAACACTGCGCAATTGTTAAGCCAGTGTAAAACATTGTAGAGCACGGTAGAGGGGTATTCACTTTGACCAACCCGACATTTAACCCGTGAAGGGCCTTGGGCTCTCAAGCTACGGTACCAAATAAGGTCGTAACTACAATATTTAGAAGTTTGAATTAGCTAGGAATTAAGTGTTACAATCATACATATTGAAGGGTTGTACAATGGTGGGTGCATAAAAAAATTTGGAAAGCCCCCAGAGTAGCTCAAATATGATTGTACATACAGCTATACATAGGTTAAAGCTAGTTGTCAAATTTGAAGTTGTTAAATTCTCCTAAATTTCAAAATAACCATATAATTCAAGCATTGAGAATTGTAGAAAAACCCTTTGTTAGGCTCCACCTCCACAACTTCCTCCACATCCTCCATAACTTCTTCCACATCCTCCACAACTTCCTCCACAACTTCCTCCACATCCTCCTCCACAACTTCCTCATTAGGAAAAATATGGGGCCTCAAGAAGGCCATTATAAACAATTCTAGCCCTCCGTTTTTTTGGTTCCTGATGTAGGGAACCCTATTGATGGCCAAAAAAATTTAATTAAAAAAATCCAAAAAAAAAAAAAAAAAAAAAAATCTTAGAAAAAAATAAGAAACTTTTTTTTAAAAATTTAAAATTTTTTAAATTAAAAAATCCAAAAAGCTGACGTGGCATCAATAGTCTGTGCATGATTTAATTGGGAACCGGGTTCCCATGGCTAGGGACCCCCAAACCCAAAGCCTTATTGGGGCCCCATATTTTTCCTAATGCCACATCCTCCTCCATCTCCTCCATTGCCGCCATCTCCTCCACCGTAGCCCAAACCTCCATGACCACAATCTCCGCCATGGTAAGCCTCTTTTGTCCCTACAAGTCCATTGCCACCATCAAACCAGTGTTCAAATAATGGCCCAATTGCACGCATTTGAATTCAAAATACTATATTTGTTAAATTGGGAAAAAAGATAGGTTTTGGGACTTTTGCATTTTGTAAGTTTGAGAGTATTTTGGTGATTTAGAGTGAATTTCATGATGATTTCTTCAAAATCTCAGATCAGCAACATAGGATCTTGAAAGAATTATAAATCATAAAATCTACTCTAAATCACCAAAATACTCTCAAAGATGCAAAATTCAGAAATCCCAAAATGTATATTTTTTCCCACTTTTACAAATATGATGTTTTAGTGTACTCTTGATAAATGCCACTTAATCAAATGCCCTTAAGATATGTTCACACTAGGTGTTAAAAGTGATAATAGCAAAGGAAAATTAGATGCATTCGAACACACATTTAAGCTCGCTTTACATATGGGGGCTAGGCCAATTTGGCTAGGGGCCAATTGCCTCAAATTTCAGCCTACATTTTGCTTAAGGCCAGCCTCCACTACTAATTAAAATAAGATTATGGTGGGGGCCAATTGTCTCATATGTAAAGGCCTTGAGGCCAAGGAGTTGGGCCAATTCAATAAAGTTTAGCCATCTTTACACTAGAGGTGAGAAGTTGTGACAAAAGTCTCCTATGGGCCATGGCTTGTTTTCAAAAAGCTAGCATTTGGAGATAGTGGCTTCTTGTTGCAATGTAAAGTGAGAATAGGTCACATTTTTTTTAATTAATTGATTTTTTTATTTTTTATTTTTTATTTTGAAACAATGACATGATGATAGATACCAAAAAATAGAGTTGGACAAAGGGGGATGTTGCCAAAATGTGCATGAACCCTAAACATGAAGTTTGAAACAAACTCTTAAGTTCTTTGTTTACTTTATCAAGGTATATTATACCAATTGCCTTTATTATTTTCTTTTTATCAACCACAAAGCATTTATAATATTTTTGCATATTGATTTGTTCTTCCATAAATCAAGTTTTATGCAGATAGTATTTAGCAGAATATACACTAGGAGTTATGGATCATCAAGAGTATCTTGCATAAAAGATCATAGAAAAAGAAATCAAAATATCAACATATGCAAGGTTGAAAACTTCATGAGAAGCATAGAAGGAAAAAAATAGTTTGCAAATAGATACTCCCTGTGTCCTATTATAAAGTTCCAAAAAACTTCTCCATGATGGATTAATTGTAGTTTTAGTCATTATGCTAGTGACAAATGCATTCTAGAATCACTATACTACCTACCAAATGTTTGAAAAATCTCCAATTTGTATGTTGCCGTTGACACCCAAATTCCATGCAAAAAGTATCACATTTGTACATGTTGCTAGCTCCTCATGATTGATGATTTAAAGATTAGTAGCAACAATGGTACCTCATATGGGCAAGGCCAAGCTTGTTAGGAGAGGAATGCTTTGTAATTGCTTAACTTACTCCCATGAGATCATTGGACATGACAAAATGCTTTCTCAACAATTGAAATTAGCAAAATGGAACTTTTTAGTGGGACAAGAACTATGCCTAATTTGGAGCTTTATATTGGGATGGAGGGAGTACAAAATATACAAGCATGTAATTAGTAAACTCATTTAGCAAGCTAAATGCTCCATGCCCCCCATGCCATCCCCTCCCCCACCCCTGCATGCCATCCCCCCTATCCCCCCATCCCCCTTGGCTTCTCTCTTGTGCCCTTGGGCTTCTGATATAACGGATTCTATTGAAGAAAAACTAATATTTTATGAAGAAATATATATTTTTAATCAAACTTGACATTGGCCCAAAGGCCAAGAATTGGCCTCACATTTTTGGTGCACCCAATTTAGAGAGCTTGGGCCATGTTAGATCTTGTCTTTGTTGAATAAAAAATTCATTCCACCAAATTGGCCCTGTCAGTATGTGTAAGGGCCTTCGGGCTGATTTCAACTTTTTGTCCAGTCAGAAACCAAAATTAGTGGCCTCTGACGCAGTCAAATGGCCTGGCCCGCAGGTGTAAAGCCGCCCTTAGATTACATTCATATTGCTAACACTCCTCCTAACACCAAGTGTGAACATACCCTAAGGGTATTATCTTCATGAAGAATAATATCTGTAGAACACTCGAGGGTGTCCCAAACCCCGAATGGATATTAGGCGGTCTCTTCAGTTGTTGGTAATCAACCTTGCTTGAAAACCCTCTATAGAACATAACTTTCTTATCAATACAATATCGTATTTCTTTCATACGCTATTCGACTAGTTTTTTCTCTGCTTCACTCTCTTGCCTTCCAATATCCTTTGTATGCTCTTAGAGCCCACGCCATGAAAGATGGACAATCAATTCACAAAACTTCAATACAGCATTGGTAAGGAAAACCAGATAATGGTTTTGTTGACCTGGCCATATGCCATTTTGCACTTTTTAATGTTTCTGTAACATGTTAGAACATCATTGCTACATCACTACATCACTTATACATTTTACTCTTATGTAATGTCATCGCAAGCTTGTCAGAAGAAATGTGTGGTATAATTAAGCACTGTACTTGAAGTCAAATTTGATATATTGACACCACTGAGAGTGCCAAAATTGTGATGTTCAATTACACATGGTCTAAAACAAGGCTCAAAATGGTCCAATTTGTCTTTAAAAACAAGGATAGCTATAGGTTTTTTTTTGAAGTGTCAGAGTCTTACATTTCTACCAATTTAACAAAATTGACATTAATTGTGAGGTGCAACAAGAAACTATTAACCTTTTAAAGACCAGGTGACTAGAAAGTGGTTGATTCCTAGCGTATTCACCATACATTTGGTCTTTAAAGGGTTAATGCTGCATGATCAAACATCAAAGTGTAGGGTAAACTCAGGGCTTCACATTTGCATTCTCACATTTAAGCCACTGAAAAATCTCAATCTGTCTCTCTTCGAATGCTGAAACGCACAATGACACAATTCACCAATTCCTGTGTTTGCGGCGTAGCACACTTTTTGTTGACATGTTCATAGGTATAAGGGCAATCAAAGATACAAAAGATTCAACACCATATTAGGTAAATTAGGAAATAATACATTTTGGGACTTTCACTATTTTTAATCTTCTACCATTATGAATATATTATTATATCACAAAATAAGAAGTGTACATTTTCTTGTACAATAACAAAGTCTCAATGATTACCTCCAAGAATTTCAATATTTACAAATTTTGAGCAATAGTTATGGCTACATTTACTGATGTGGGATTAAGATGGAATACAAAATGGTCCCTTTATGTTTTCATCACTTTACCTAATATGGTGTATTTTCGTTCAAAAGACGTTTACGTGAAACACAATATTCATTAATTTGGGAAAATACCTGATTTTTGAACTTCTAAATTTTATGTAAGTCAAATAGTATTCAATGAATACTCTACTAAGAATATAAAACCTCAAAAGTCCCAAAATCTAGTTTTTCCCAAATTAATGAATATAGTGTTGTAAATAAAATCCACTCTATTGCAAAGAAACTAACCCCACATTTGATCAATATGGAGTTGCATGATATATATAGAATGTCTCTGGACATTGCATTGATCTAGACACACTCCATATACAATATGCAACTCCATATTGATTGAATATGGGGTTAATTGGAATCCAAATCCAACTTGCAATCTGAATCCAACTTGCAATAGCAGAGACACATCAACATGTACCCCCATCACCATCACCACTAGTACCACTAGAGCTGCCTCCACCGGCATTGGCACTGGCACCGCCAGCTCCACTAACTTCTCCAAGGCCCGCTTTTGAGTCTCTCATAGGAGTGGTTTTGACAAGAATGGTCCCCAAAAGAATGGTCTTGACGGTATTGTTTCTAAGAAGATGTGATGGTAATCCAAGCTCCCCTCCGGAACGGCGTTTTCATTTGTAGTCTCTTGCGCAAAGCCTCGCTATTGAAGTTAGAACAGCGACAGCCTCACATAAGCTTACTGCCAAGGCAACCATACCTACCAGAATGGGCAACATCGTAGCCTAGCTAGGACCAAAGTGAGTGAGAGAACTCTTGAGCCCGTCAACATCGCTTGAATGAGCCTTGGACAAGGACCTCTAGAGTCTAAACATTTATAATTAACCCTTAAGCGCCCCAGCGATGAGATCCTATTGCTGGGGATTGCAACTTTATCTCACATTTTCTTTCAATTTGTACGGTGAAAACAATTGTGGTTAGTCCCCATTAGTAGAGAAGGTAGTCCTTTTTCAACTCCTACAATCACTTTTTTTGGATGTAATTTTCCAAGCTCTGGTGGCCATTAAATCCCCATTTTCTCCTAAATCCTAAAACAACTTCGGGCGCCTAGGGGTTAAGGGAGAATTTCATGATGCCCCTGAAAGTTGCAATATTTTCATAGATACCCTTGCTTTTTCAGAAATATCACAAATATCCTTGAACAAAAAAAATAGATGTTTATTTTTATTATGCGTGTCACTTCCTTCTCCTTTTGTGTGCACACTTAGCTATTTCTTTCTTGTTATGCTTGCTAACAAAAAAAAAAGGAAATAACATGCACAACAAAACAAACTCCTAATTTTTTTGATCGAAAGATATTTGTGATATTCCTGAAAATACGGGGGTATCTATGTAAATATCGTAAACTTTGGGGGTATCATGAAATTTTCCCTGCAATTAACACGTACGCAATGGTTGCATTATTTGTTTGGCTACGGAGCTGCGGAGCTTGTACGGAATCCTGAGCGAAGCCATGTTGTACATGCACTTGCTGACTGTTGGGCTCCGTTGAAACGTGCATTTAACCCCTAAATGCCCAAGGCACCCAATTTGGGTGTCCAAAAAACTGTAGGAAATTTTGAAACTTGTTGAAGGTACAAATTTTATCATTTTTAGGTTTTTTTCTTGGAAAATTTGTGCATTGAAGTTAGTTTCACCATTCAAATTTAATTTCTTCCGTATCTTATTCTAATTGTTTTTGGTGGAAGGTTAACTACAAGCATACATTTGGTGACATGAATAGTGTCGTGAATAGTGTTGTAAATAGTGTCATGAATAGTGTCACAAAGCATATGAGAAGTTGCCACATTGAAAAGGTGGGCAGCAAGTTGAGCAAAAGGTGAAGATTTTGTTTGGGCACTCCCTTGGGCAATAAGGGCCTTTTTATTGAAATTTTGACATTTAACAAAATCTAAAAGTGCTTTTGGACTAATTTCACTTGGAATGTTTTTGTTATAAAAATTAGAATCCTTTCACCGTTGAAAATTCTTTCATTCATAATGATTTTGGTCAATAATTGAAGCTGAAAATTTCTTTGTATTAGACAATTGGGTTTTGACAATTGCTTTGCAAGCTCATTTGTGAACTTTTGGTCATGGATTTGGAAGGGGGGCCATTGGTATTGAAGTAACAACAATAAATACTAAAGCATCATAATTGCTTTTTTTCCAATTTTGTATCCAAAAGTTGCCAATTTGCATTAGAAGTTTCAGGCAGCTCCAAAATAAGCAAAAAATTCCATACTCACCATCATTCAATTGCAAGTATCTTAATATCCGAGCGGCCATTTTGGATTCTTTTTGGGTAGCGCCATCTAGAAGCCTTGAAGTTCAAGATTCAACGGCTACAATTTTATTTTGATGTTTAATAATGATCTTACAAGAACAATTCAAAAACTTGAAAATTGCCTTCCAAAAACAAGAAAAACACGCTTGGACATTTAGGGGTTAAGGATTTGACTGACAAATGTTGGTTCCCAATCGACTGTTTAACCCTGAGCGCCCCACGCACATGATCCTGTCGCTGCGGATTACTAAACAAGGGCTCCTGATCTTGGATTTGCATGTATTTTGATGAAGTGTGTACCCAAGCTTAGAGGCTAGGGTTAGTGAGTAGATGGAGTGGGGTCATAGGCTGGGGGAGTATAGGGTTGTGAGATTTTGGGTCGTGATCTGGAGGACCAGAGACATGTTTTGGCCATGTGCAATATCGTCAACCGAGGCAACTGGTGGCCACCGGTTTTTTATGGGTTCTGCTTCGCTCCTGGCTCCTGTAAGCAACCTCCTCCAGCTATTCGAACGTGCGAGTGCTGCGGTTTGCCGGTACCCCTAGTCCTTCTCCGGTCAATGGTCTAGGGAAGGCTCCGTGAACCGCGCCTTCACTGAATTTTTCTGAGGCCAACCATAAGTCAGATAAAGCCAAAATCTGACAAGCTGAACCCTACCTTGAAGGCCAAGATCATGCAAAAAATTCAGCACCGTAATCCAAACCCTGGTCACCGTACGTTGAGTTCAAACCCACAAACCACCAAAATTTCACTGAATCATTCATGGTCAATGGCAGTTTGACTATTATAATAAACCTTGGGAGCCCGTGAAAACATGCATAAACTAAACCCACTGATCGAGGTCCTTGCAAACTCTCACTTTCAACGGTCAACTCGAGAGGATGTAAGTCTGCAAAAAATCAATGGAGTTTCAAGGCCAGGACCCTTGTCGAACTCCAGAAATGGGAAAGAACTGCGGGCGCTCAGGGGTTAACCCCGTTGCATATCAAAAGTGTTGTCTGTATTTGTACAAGAATCATTTAGTACTTGAAGAAACTATTTTATGAAAAATGCCTAAAATTTCTCAAAAATTTCTAGTTGACCAATAGTATGTTTATGACTTGGCTTGAAATTTACAGCTACAATGGGATTCATATGCTATCCAAATACCCCATCTATATACAACACAAGAGTCTATATACAAAACAACAACATCCTTTAGGGGTTAACTAGTCGGCAGCATCTTCATTTCCATTCTATTTTATAATTCTTATACCTATCCAAGTAGATTCTCGTTTGATCATGTGAAGGATTGGGCATGATCAACATTTAATTTCTTGGCAAAATTTTGCCTAAATCTTATCGTAACAGTTATCTGACTACCATTACACTAAGGGCCTCTTTCCATGTGAAGTTGGACCAGTGAAGCTCATTGATTAGCAGTGAAGCTTACTAATTAGCAGTGAGATGTTAGGCCCGGTTTTTTGAAAGTTCCCATCTCACCAATAATTGGTGAGCTTCACCAGTCCCGATTTCACATGGAAAGAGGCCCTAAGAATTTGGAGTGAAAAATTGGATGAAATTGCCAAGTCCGTCCTTAAGCAAGAGCTCCCAAGTTGCTAGATGATGGATGAATATAGCTTATATTAGTATATTATTGGATGAACTTTTGTAGATCATTCATTCTTTCCAAGTTTAGCCAAATTTTTCTCACCTACATGCATTTTGGATTGCAAATTGCTCTACCTTGACAAAAACTAAAACTAAATCCTAGGCATGACTTCAAGAAAAGAAATGTATAGCTATTGAAACATTATAGTACTTGTCTGATTGAGCAAAATAAACAACAACCCTATATTAATTAAAATGATATTTTTCTAGTAAAGAAAGAGGTCCTCGTATCTCCTTTTCATTTTTTTTGAGAAATTCCCATGAATTTGAGAGGAAATTTGATTGAAATTTAAAGGAATTATGGCCTAAAATTGAAGTTTTTAGGTCAATTTAGCTTGACTTGAGTTGAAATTGAAAGGCTTTAGGGTTGATTGGACCTAAAACTGAAAAGGTTTTAGGTGAGTTCAGCTTTATTCAAGCTAAATAGTCAAATTCATTCTCTCATTTTAATGAAAATTGGTGCTTTCAGTTGAGCTTTGACCTAAATCAATATGGTTATTTTGAGAGATCCCCATTCTCTCAATTTAATGAATATAGCGTTGAACATGTGACTAAAGTAGGTATACCCATTGCCAAACATTGAACCTAATATTGTCACTACATACATAAGGTGCTCATTTAAGATATCAAATCTAGGTATGTCATAAACAGCTTATATTCTATGGCATAAAAGATAAGCTATTTGTAGCATACATAGATTTGAAATCTTAAATGAATGCCATGTGTATATAGTGATAGCATTAGGTTTAGTGATTGAGAATGGGTATACCTATGTTAGTCACAAAACTCTAGGATTCTCTCAAGAGATGGAGAGCTCTTGGCACAACATCATCAAGCAACAATTCTTATGTAAGGTAGGAGCACCCAATACCAACATTGTACCTAATGGCGTCATTTTCCACACAAGATGGTTATTCTAGAACTTGAATCTAGGTACACTATAAATATCTTATCATTTTGGTTTACCACAATAAGCTATTTATGATTTACTTAGATTAAAATTCTAGCATGACCACTTTGTGTAGAGAGTGACGCCATTAGGTACACTCTAGGTAATGGGTGCTCCTATCTTACCACAAAACTTTGGGACTAGACAATGGTTGATCCAATCCATATTGAAGAGCACACCTAAAACCCTAAATCCCAAAGGATTTGCTCCTAGAACATACTTAGAGTATCCACAGCTTTATGCGCTAAGAGTTTGACACTTTGCTGTAATAATTGTTGGATGATAAGTGCTCTAGGCCAAGGTTAGTTTTTTTGGATTTTTGCTAGTAGAGCAATACATAGTACAAACCCAAGTATGCAAGCAAGTAAAGAAAAATTGGATATAATTGAATAGAATCAAGGGAAAATTTGATGAATACCCTTGAAGTTTGCAATATTACTACAAATACCCTTGGTTTTTAAGAAATTGCACAAATACCCTTGGACAATAGTTTTCAAGCTTTTCTTTTTTTGTGCATGCCACTTCCTTCTCCTTTTGCGCACATGCTAACATGAAAGAAGTAGTATATACACAAAGGGAGAAGGAAGTGACATGCACACCAAAAAAAATGTTTGATAATTATGGTCCAAGGGTATTTGTGCAATTTCTGAAAAACCAACAACATTTTTAAAAATATTGCAAACTTCTTGGATTTCCTTCAAATTTTCTTTAGAATCAATGATGTGTGTACATTCATCAATAAAATATATTAGTAGTAACAACTTTCATCTAAATCTTAGCAAATGTAGTGCTTACTTGGAGGAGGATTTGGCAATTCCATTCATTTTTTAACCCAATTTTGCTAGTGTTATGGTTGCTAGTCTAAAATTGAGGTAAGATTTAGGTAAATTTTTGCCAAGAACAAGAATGCTACCCTAGGCCCCTCATCATACTCTCATGGCACAATCACAATTCTAAAGGGTAAAGCAATGGTTTTTGAAATCACTGTTTACGCAAATTTAGTGAGTTTTATTTTGTGTTTCACTTGATGACTAATCCATTGATTATCCATAGGACACATTTGAAGAGCAAGAGTAGAGGACGTAATTTTTAAGGGCTCTTCCAAATAGATGTAAACTCTTTCCAAGTCAAAATTTTAGATGTAAGGTAGGCGCACCCATAAGCGTGGAAATAAGGGTTTTGGAGTAGGTAAAACAATTGACTAACTTTGAAAAAAATATTGTATGTTAGGAAATGAAAACCAAAAATATTGGCATCAATTTCAAGGTTCCAACTACAAGCATTTGTTCACAATAAAATTTCAAAGTCCAAAATCATTGAAATTGTAAGAACCATGTGTAAGAGATGCTAATCACAAGGCTTGTTGGTTCTTAAATAGTGAAATGGGTACTCAAAACTTCATGCTAGTCACCCGCAACCATCACTTCATCACCCATAACCATCACTCAGTCACCCACAACCATTAATTTTTTTATTAATTAACCCTACCACTATCAGATGACAGGGACGCAAGATGACATGGACGCAATGCTTATGGATGCTGCTACCTTAAAGGTGTGGAACTATGGATGCTTTTCACATTTTTGTATTCTCCATTGTCTATCTTCGAGAAATAACTTCTGCACACAAGATGTTTCTGTACACCGGCTGGGTCTTTATTCTCTGATTATTTCTCTTCAACTGTCTCTGATCGTCTTGATTGTACCAACTTTCTTTTCTACTAAGCTATGTGCTCTAATGTTTTTGTGGCTCCCAGAAGCCAATAGGAATTCCTCTTTCTGTACAGTAGTACAGTCGGGTATAGGGTCTTTACGTTTTTTTTTGCAGGAACAAGAGAAGTAAAATTTCAGGAACTTCAGGGAGGCATAACTTCCTCAGAAATTGTCCAAATCTGAAATTACAAATTGTGTTGGAAATGTACACAAGCGTACTACATGATTTGGCAGATACAAA
This sequence comes from Ulota crispa, assembly GCA_963920765.1. NCBI lineage: Eukaryota > Viridiplantae > Streptophyta > Bryopsida > Orthotrichales > Orthotrichaceae > Ulota > Ulota crispa. The sequence goes on along the minus strand of OY987248.1, from coordinate 5,874,052 downwards.
AATGAAATTTTACAAATGATGAAAGAGTTTGGCTATTTGCTACATCCTATCTACCACCTAGTACTTCTACCTCTTGCCAAAATCACCACTTGGATTTGATCGGGCATACTTGCAATAAGTGTTAGCAATTGCTCCATGGGTACCTCATCCCATACTCTTTCAATGATGTTTATCATTTCTTCCTTGTTCTTTGGCCGGTGGTAGTGGCGTAACAAATCTTTTAGTATCTTCCACAAGTTCTCAATGGGATTTAAATCTAGTGAGTTAGGAGGTCAAACTAGCTTTTTTATACCATGAGCTTTCCTCCATTCATCTTGAAACTTGCCACGATGGACTAGAGCACTATCTTCCATAAGCGTGAGCTATTGGGGATGGTCATGCATAAAGTAGAAGCCACTCAATGTGCCTTCATACACATTGTGAACAAAATCTATTGCTGTTCTTTCCCCTTTTGGCATTATAACTATAGGGCTTTTGTTGAAGCTGGTGAATGCTCCCCAAACCATGACTGATGATCTACCATACTTAAAGGTAGGCGCAAGACAATGGGATGTATATGCCTCATGAGCTTTTCGCCACACTTGAATTTGGCGAGAAGTTTTTCCTAGCTCAAATGAAGACTTGTTTGTCCAAATTACTCTTTTCCAATCTTCTATTGTCTAATGATGATGTGTTTGAGCAAAATCTAATCTTTTTGTTTGATGGACTATGTTCACATAAGGATTCTTACGTGCAATTCTATTTCCAAAACCCAATTTACGGATGTATTTACGTATAATATTACGATGGACCTGAAACTTATTTGCAAGCATGGCAAGAGTTTGTTGGCGGTCTTCATGGATTGCTCAACCCAAATCATGTTGTGCACATGCAAATAGTTTTGGAGGACATCAACCAGATTTTTGTGTTTCTAAACATCCGGTTCTTTTTCACTTTGTTAAGATTGTAGACATTGTGGATTGAGGCATTCCCAATAATTTTCCTATATCTTTACACTTGATGCCATGTTGTCTCATACAAATTATGGTAGCCCTTTCATCATCTCTTAAAGTTCAAGTTCGCATATTGATCTGATGAAAAACCATTAATTTCATTAGAATTTTGAACTAACTAGGATTGAAGATTCAGCATGAAAAGGAGGTTTTCACAAATATTCACCTGGATACAGGATGGTGTCGTTGTGGCTTCAAATCCGCTCCAGCAGCAACGACTTCAACTTCAGCAACAATCCTCAGCTTCAGCAGCAACAACAAGGAGCTTAGCTTCAGCAGCAATCAACTTCGGCAGCAACGACCTCAGAATAACATCCACCGGAACAGCAGCACGATACACCACCAGCAGCCTCAGCTCGACACCAGTCAACATATATCGCTCAATAAAACCATAGTTGTTGCAAGAGAACCCATGACCCAGCTCGTGCGCGAAGTATAAGCCCTGCCCCCGCGCAAAAAAATGCATCCGAATGACAATGCAGGCAGTAGTCTGAGCAAAAAATAGCAATAACGAAAGGCAAGAATGCAAGGTGGGTTGGATCGTGATCAAGAAGTGCGAAAGCCCAAAATTTATATTGGAACAATGCACAGAACGTGGCTACGAGCGTGGTGTGGATGCGCAGCCTCCGGCATGAGGATGTGATGTGTCTGAGCCAGGCACCGCCGTAGTGACCGCCAGCGGAAGGCTTTTAAGTCCGCACTGAATCAAGCCTCCAAATTGGCAATGGCAAGAGGCAACCATCCTAAAAAAATACTAGTCGATGTAAGCCTACGTTGTTGATAAACCTACCAAATTTTGGGATCAGAGGCGGTGTTTAGTGCATGAACTCAAGAAGGAATCAATGGCATGTGACCGATGCAGGGAAGGGTGCAGAAGCAAAAATTTGTAAAGACCTTGTACCCGACTGTACAATATTTACCAGTTGTTATGTATCCTTGTTTCATAACTAATACCATTCCAACTGCTGATTCAAATACCGGCAAGGATATTGAATACATTGCCGTCTTTTCCAGAGACATTGACACATCTGGAACAACTACACTAAATTCTCCACACTAGTTTCTCAACACTTTACATTGTATAAATATTTATTGATATTTATTGATATTAATTACTGTAAAAAACAAGTTTTAAAGGATTGGCAATAACAAAAAAGCTATGGGAACACAAACTAGTCACAACCAAGTTGTAAGTCGCGTGAAATCCTAGTACTTAGAAATTTGCATGCACCTCTAAGTGACTAAGCAATTAGTCATAAGGTAATTTTCTAGTATAAGACAACATTTAGGTTGCTTTAGGTTGCTTTAATATTTAGGTTAAGGCAACCTAAATGTAATATTGAATGTAAATATTTCCTTTAGCATCAATCAAATAAAGGTTAAATTTCAAGAGTTTGGCTCACTTTTTCACACAATAATCTAACTTCTTAGATTTGCAGCCGTTCTAGGTTGTATAGTATGAGTTTTATTTTGTAGGGTTTTGTGGAGCCACTTGGATGTGAGGTAGGAACATTCAATACTAACATTGTACCTAATGGCATCACTCTCTATACAAGGTGGTCATTCTAGGACTTAAATTTAAGTACACCGTAGACAACTTATTGATGTTTACCAAAATGATAAGTTATTTATGGTGTACCTAAATTTAAATGCTAGAATGACCACCTTGTGGAGAGAGTGATGCTATTAGGTACATTGGTATTGGGAGCTCCTACCTTAAATCCATGAGAAGAGCTTAGTTTACTACACATACAACAATGTAGGGCTAGGGCTAAAAAGCCCAGGTGTCTTTCTAAACAAGGATAATAGTAATAATGTGTCCCCTATATTATTGTTGTTCAATTGTATCTCTCTGAAATCTTGGATTAAAAGCCAGGTCTCGAAATCCAAATATGAATTCTAAATTCTCAAATTCAATCTCTAAGATAGGAGCACCCATAAACGTCAAACTAAGGGTTTTGAACATGATGATTATTAATAAACAACTAGCAAATTATAAGATCCTATTAGGAATAGAAAAAAAACAAGTGTACACTTTCAAATGTATCATTTGGATATTGTGAGAATAAATTGTGAATTTTTAAAGAGCAAATTGCCATTGCACCCATAACCAACACTAAGGTTCATATTCACATGTTGTACATCCTTGTAATTACATCTATTCATTTTCACAGATTTTCCAAGATTTCAAAAGTGACGATTATGAAAACATTGACGCTTATGAAGACACTGACGCTTATGGATGTTTCTACCTTAAAAGTAAATATCTAAACTCTCACATTTTCATTTTCTGGCTGGTGAAAAAACAGTGCTTTTCCACCCTGGCCCCACGTCGACGTATGTGCAGTAAACTGAGTCCGTGGGAACAGACTCGTCGGTCTGGAAAGCAATCCGCCGTGGCCAAGTCCATTCTAGCGTGGACATTCCAGTTATCCATGTAAGCAACGACGAAAGATTAACAACGAACCCCTAACCTGACGAACACAAACGAATGAAAAACGATCACAAACTTGGATGAAAAACTGAATCGTATACGATTTCCCTGCTTACGTCGTCTCTCTGCTCGCGCTTCCCACACTCGGCCACACTTTCGAAACTCTCGAGCGCTGCTTGTGCCGTGGCGCTTTGCCACCAATCGCCATGGTCGCCCCTCGCCTTCGACCTCAATTGCGCCATGGTGTTAATCAAGCGAGATGCCGTGCTTCCCCTCACTCAACCGCAACGTCTCGGGGAGCCTTCCCGTTTCCAATCCACCCGGATTCTTTCCAGCGACCGGGAGCTCAAGGTTCGCGACCGAACGCCTCTGCTGCTGCGGAGCACATCATCAGGTACTTCCATCTCAGTCCTTATCCCCGCCAGGTTAGGGTTTCATTGAAACGAACCTAGTTTCGAAAACTCATTTTTGGTAGAATGCTCTTTGAAAAAAATTCAATTTCCGTGTCCAAATAATTTTAATTATTCAATAACATAGCTTAGTACAGCGTACCTTTGATTTACTGTAGATCGGATGCTTGTAAAATTAGGTGTGCTTTATCAAGTTTAAGAAGTCTAGTGTGTTTGGAAAAATTCGATTTCCGTTTCCAAACATCTTGAATTATTTAGTAATATGGCTTCGTACAGCATACCTTGGATTCACGTTAGATTGGATGCGTGTGAAATTAGGTATGTGTTATCAAATTTGAGAAGTCTAGTGTGTGTTTGGAAAAATTCGATTTCCGTTTCCAAACATCTTGAATTGTTAAGTAATACGGCTTCGTACAGCGTACCTTCGATTCACGTTAGATCGGATGCGTGTGAAATTAGGTATGCGTTATCAAATCTAAGAAGTCTAGTATGTTCTCTAAGATTCTCCACCCTAGAGTGTGCAATTGCTCTACATTGAAATATTCCAGATTGATCTTAGTGATAGATTAAGGGAGCGACTAGGTGGACACCGCCCAATTGCTATGCGGACGCCACCATAGTCCAGCCTATTAAATTTGAGATTATTATTACAACTGAAATATGAAATAAAATCAAAGTAATACTTTAGCGTACATCTGCATCTACAAGCAATGCAAACATACAACAGATTTGCCTCATTTGTGACATGGTTAGGAATTAAACTAGTTGCTTCCTTCATTTTATTGGTTTAACTTTTGACAATGTCACAAATGAGGCAAATTTGTTGTATGTTTGCATTGCTTGTAGATGCAGATGTACGCTAAAGTATTACTTTGATTTTATTTCACATATTAGCATAATAATAATTATTACTTTGATTTTATTTCACATATTAGCATAATAATAATCTCAAATTTAATAGGCTGGGCTATGAGGGTGTCCGTGTAGCAATTGGGGGGTGTCCACCTAGTCATTCCCTAGATTAACCTAGAGAACTCTTTTACAATGGAGATGATTTCCAGAGTGTTCTACCTTAGGAGCTGCTCTGGTGTAAGGGTGTTGGATTTATTTCTATTAGTGCATTGTAGAAATTTTAGTAATTGAATTAGATTAAGTAGTGTTGGAGAGTGTTGAGGTTGCTGCATGTTTCTTCTAAAAAAAGACTTAAAGCACGATTCTTATCAAGTTATGGATTGTGAGTGATGGACGTAGTGAGATGCCTAATAATTAAGAGAACTACGCAGTTCACAGTTTGAGCTGCGTTACTCTGTTGGTTGTTCATGAACCCGGGCGGCACGTTTTGAATTCAAAACCTCGTCTAAAGGTTTCGTCTGCATTATAGTCTTAGAGAGATGGCTACGGATCAATTGGGAGTGTCACAGTTCGTGATTTGATTCACGTGACTTTTTCTGTTTGTTTCCAAATTGGCCTGGTGCAATTTCGAGCCTCAAAGTCTTGTCTTGATGTACTCAGCCCCTTGTAGAAACCCCGATTCTTTACCTAAATTGTTTCCATCTTGGAGGACAAGTGTCAAACTCTCTCACCTCCTGTTCTGTGCAACAAATCATCGTTATAATCCTCAAGCTCTTGTGTTGTAACTCGTTAATTTTCTTCATGGTGTTATCTATCAGATACCCGTTCTTAAACTTTAACTTTTTTGATAGCTGAGTTTTCCTTTTAGAATTTTCTTGAATTTCAAATAGTTATTAATTACAAGACAGCAAGGGGCTCTCGGTTTGGCAAAAAGTAATTGCGACCAGGATATTTAGCCCTATGTTTGTCTTTAAGTGCTTGTGGCTTTTGAGGAATCTTACGTGGCACAAAAAAGTTGCATTTGGCACTGAAACTTTCACAAAAGATCACCTTTTTTCTTAATCTAGTAACAATTTTAGGTACTTTTTCTAGGGTTTGAAGGATGCATTCTGGTACCTCCACTTTTTCCACAGACTGCGAAGCTGAGACTGGGAGCATTGAATTACCCGTGGTTGCAGCTTGGGACCGAAAGCCCGCCAAGGTGGCCATGTCAGAGTTTGATACACAATCCAATATCGGGACGGATGACGAAAACTGCAAAACCAGGAGCGTCGAGTTGGGGTGGACCTTGACTGCCTTGAGATGGGGACTATCTGTGTCCATGTGCTTGGTCTTCGGATTCTACGGGGCTGTTCTCGCAGCTTTTCCAGTTGGTTCCTTGCAAAGTTGGAAGAAGGGTATTTTACTGAAGCTGGCGGATACTCCGTTTGGTTCGGGTGGTAAGCTTTCCCTTGTGCATATTTTCCTCTTCTTTTAATTACCAGTGAATGAGGATGCATGGATTGATTGCTGATTTGAACTTTCCTGTACCTACAGCGTGATTCATGAACTTTGGTTTGAATAGTGCAAATTCATTTGTTAAATCTGGAGCCAAAGTAGTCTCATCCTGACCTGTTGTACATTGCAAAGCGAGATCCTGATTTCCTCGATATAGTATTCTGATATCGTGTTGTCGTGTGATTTTGTTCCTTGTAGGAGGCAATCTCGTACTTTTCGCTGCACCGTTGCTTGTACTCACACTTTTAGCGATCCTTAGTCTGGAGGTCTCCTGTAGAACGTCAGCTTTCAAGTAAGTATACTTGTTCCATAGAGTGATATATTGTTGAGATTGCTTTACTAGTCCGTGGATTAATTAATCATGAGGCTATCTGAGGTATTACCTTCTCAGTCACTGGCGTCTTACACAGACACTGCATTGATTGATTGTCTTTTTTTATAAGTGTAGCCGTGGGCCTTCCTGTGGATGTGCAGCAAGCAGAAGGTGACGGGTAGAGCTAGCTTGCAGAAGCTTCCCTTTGTCGCAGGAGGCTGGATGGGCATTGTGACTGCTGCTGAAATGCTTTGGATCGTTTTGTTCCTGCTTATGTTTTCTTGGATTATGTCAAATTTCTTGGTTCGGGATTTAAAAGCATTTGAGATTTTGAAATTGAAACCCTTCGAGACGGTGTAAGTCCCTCATCTCTTACATTGGAATACACGGGTTATTTTGTGTCCTTCGTCAGTGTCTTCAATTCTGTGCATTAGTGCGAATTTGGCAAGTAAAATGGTAGCTAGAAGATCAGCGGACGTTTCGAACTGTTTAGATCTGAATTGTTTTGAATTTTCTTTGGCAGGTGGAGCAAGGAGCTGAAGCGCATTGGATTGCATTTTGGTTTTATCGGCATAATGTTTTTGAATTTTTTATTCCTACCTGTTTCTCGGGGATCTGTTCTACTTCGGGCAATAGACGTTCCTTTTGAGCATGCAGTCAAGTACCATATGTGGCTGGGACACTTCATGATGACCTTATTTACTCTCCATGGCTTCTCCTACATTATTGCATGGTATTCCGAAGACCGTCTGATCAAAGTACGTGCTAGTATAGTTTTCTCTACAGATATAGCAGGGTTTTATTTTAAACTTCTTTTTACATCATAAATGGGTAAGTGTGCAGTGAGGAGATAGCAATTAAGTAGGTCAATTTTGAGGAAACATTCCCATGCACTTTTTTGAAATTGTTGAAGGTTGTGAATTTATATGTTTTTATAGGGACATTTGAACCTTTCAAATAATTACTAGCAACTGATCATAGGGTGTCCTCTGTAGGGAGGTCTCTCCATGAATTGGGTTGTGCATATCTTGCCTCGTTGCAGTCAATCGTCCTATGATGTTGTCTAAAAATTCTTGAAACAATCTATTTTCACTAAAAACCATGTTAATACGCTTTTGTTCAAGGCATTTCATTTGTAGCTCAAATCTTTTTTCTGCTCATTTTTGGTCATGCAAAGCTCATATCTTAACTGGAAAGTAGAAGTATTCCATCTTTTATTTACTTAACTTAACGTGTTGGATGTCTACAGATATTTGACTGGGCACCTCACAAGGTCGCAAATTTTGCAGGAGTCATAGCCTTGTCGGCTGGCATTACAATGTGGATTACATCAATAGGATGGATTCGAAAGAAATATTTTGAAACTTTTTACTGGTTCCACCATCTCTACGTGGTGTTTGTGTTGTTCATGGCGTTTCATGTTGGAGATGTGCTCTTCAACATCACATTCTGTGGACTGTTTTTATTTGTTTTTGATCGATTTCTGCGCTTCTGCCAATCGAGAAGCAGTGTTGGAGTTCTTTCAACCAAGTGTCTACCTTGCGGGACTTTTGAGCTGACATTAGCCAAGTCGCCAGGTACATCAGCATCTATTGTTTATTTTTCTTCTTCTTTTTCTTCCTGGTGTGGCATTGGTTTCTGCTATGTTGGATGCTTCTTTGTCTGAAAGCAAATGCAGAGAGGTCCATGGTCTAGAACCTTGATGATGAGTTAAGGAAGATATGCATTATGACCACAGGCTAGTTGAGATTACGACTATATGGGCCTCAGTTCTGTACTTAATACACTCCACTCTTGTCACAACCTGTACTTCATACACTTGTTTCCTTATTCTTGAACCCATCCAACCTTGATTTGAAATGAATTAGTTGAAATGTAGTTCTCGTTGTTAATCTGGAGTTCAAGTTCTTACACGAAAATTGGATTATGCAGGTGTAAAATATCACGCGCTAAGTTACATTTATCTTAACGTTCCGGAAGTCTCCAAATTACAATGGCACCCATTTAGTGTGTCCTCCAGTCCTTATGATGGAGACAGATGGCTTAAAGTCTTGATAAAACCTTCCATTGGAGGATGGACCTTTGAGTTACATGATTTGGTTATGGCTGTCGTGAAGACAGGACGAAGCCCCTCAAATATTAGTGCTGCTGTTGAAGGGCCATATGGTCATGAATCTGACTTCTTTCTTCAGTAAGTTCAAAGCCTCTGCCTCTTTCAAGCTCTTTCTTTTTCCATCTAACTCGAAGCCTCATCTATCGGTTTCATATTCCATTATCTTCTATCCCAATTTATTTATTACCAACAATGGCATTTGTTGCCTAGTCTGATTTCTGCTGTTCGTGGTGGGAATGTACATCACATTTGGATTTTTCAATTTAGTATGCAACTTGGCTTGTCTTGGGCTGTGAGGTTTGAAGGGAAACTTTGCTTGACACACACTATACGTTGTGTTCAATCTAAGGACACATAAATTCTGTAGATTAAATACATCCTTGGTGTATGATTATCTCACATAGATCGAGAATGATGATGACTTGCTGTGTTCTCTAGATACGAGACGCTTATACTGGTGGCAGGAGGAATTGGTATTTCGCCTTTTGTGGCGATCATACGCGACTTACTTCAGCGATACCAACGAGGGCAACCCAATCTTCCATCAAATGTACACCTAATTTGGGCAGTACAAAAATCAGAGGAGCTTCAACTCCTTGATTTGATACCTGCGTCTACCATCTGTCCTGATTACAAATTAAAGTTTAACCTCAAAGTCCACGCCTTTGTTACCCGTGAGCCTGCAGCCCTTAGCTTAGAGCGTGACCCTGAAACACCAGAGTTGCAAGAACCAGACGACTTCAAGAGATCTCCTATTTTAACCAGCCTAAACAACGCTGAAGCTTTGAAACACCCAATGTCAATAGTATCGGGTGCTGGAAACAATTTGTGGATTACTGCATGTTTCCTTGCCTCATTACTAGGTTATATTGTTGTTTACCTCGTTATCAGTCATATGATAGGGCAGCCTTTTGAACAAGAGGGAAATGGAACTAGTGAAGGTACACCACAGTGGATGACGGGCTTAATTAGTATATTAAGTATGGTTTTAGGGGTGGTGATATTTGGGGGTTTTGTAGCATCACTGTGGAACTCCTTGGGGACGTCGTTACATCAGGCTTCTTCAGGAGTTGCTGAAGAGCACACTCGTCTTTTGTCTACTTCAGATAATGATGGAACAATGTATGCTACCGAGAGTGCAGATCGACTAGTGCATCCATCCAATACTCATTTTGGACATCGGCCTAACGTGAGAGGTAAGTCAGATTCCCCCTCAATTATCTAGGTACTATTTTGCTGCATGCATTTTGATGGAGTTTATCTTTGGAATAGTCTGTGTAGATATTTTCTATCTTATGCAGCTGTCAGTGTTGCATTCTCTGTAAATGTTGTAATTGTTAGAACGGCAAACTCTAGAAATAGCCGTTCGATTATAAAGATCAGTCAACATACTCGGAAGACGGATTTATTTGCTTCTAAAAGGTGTGATGCTTTTGCAGAGTTTTTCGATGGTTACACAAAGTTTCAAAGACCTGGTGCAAACGCGGGGGTTTTAGTTTGTGGTCCCCAAAGTCTTGCAGTCAGCGTTGCAGAAACATGCCGAGCTTTCAACACAATCAACAATGACCCGCACAGAGTGGCGTTTAGCTACCATTCTGTGAGTTTTGATCTCTAGTTCTTCGTCCCTTGCCCCTCATAAAACATTTCCTAGTGACAATGTGCAGATCTCATTTTCACATTAGGGTTAGAAATTCACCTGTTTCTTTCAAATGCGGGTGACTGAAAGCATTTAAGTATTTACCTTTAGCTCATTTATTCAAGTTCAGCAAGAGCTGGCAGTGCAGTTGATCTTAGGGTATATCCAAGTGTAAAACGTTAGATTATGTTTTGTATAGCACCCATTTGTAAGTCTAAATTCAAATTCAGGCTTGCTAAGGATTTTTTTTATGGGCTTCATGACATTCGTATTATCCTGGTGGCTATTGGTGACCAAAGGAGTACTCAATGTTTCCAGAGAGGCATGCTTCCCAAGGTGACCAGTTATATTGGAATTGGACGCCAACAATGAAAGTACGTGAAAAAGCATGATGTAAATTGTCCGATATTTGAAATGCCAAAATAGATTGGAATTTTTTGTATATTTCTTGGCCAATTGTGTGAACCTTGTATTGGTATTCTCTCAAAACACAGCATAACGAACTGGATGATGTGAGGTTAGAGCAGGTGCTGGCATGTGCACGTGGAGAGTTGTAGAGGCCTAATGGGTTAGACACCATAGGTTGACTTCCAAGGCTAATGTTGCAGGCTGATTGTGTATAGCAAAGGACCCACAACTTCCTAAACCCTAGTCCTATATAGAATACATAATATTAAGAGAGCTATAAGATTCTTGCGTTAAATTCCAAGAGACCAAGTCCTTGGTTGGAAATATTAGTAGGTACTCAAAATTCAACCAGTAGATGAACACTTAAAAATCAAGCCCTTTTTTCTCTCAAAAAGCACTCAAAGCACTCCAAACAGCCATTTCTAGTTCCTTGATCTTGGGAACAGTTTTTGTTTTGTCTTTTGAAACCTAACTGTAGGATCTTGCATTAGGTTTTTGTAGAAAGGCACAATATTTCTTTTGTTACACTTGAGTGTATGGATCAAGAAGAGATACAATCATTTGAAGTTGGCATAGATTTTCACTTGACCGTACTGAGTATTTCAAGGCCTTTTGACTATTTCTTGTGATTATATTTGTGATTATATTTTGGACTATGGATGCAGCATTTACTGATCAACCCCTAAATGTCCAAGGCCTCTTTTGAGCTTATAGGAATTTGCTCTAAACTGAACAAAAAGCCAACATTTTGATAAGTTGTATCATTTAAAAAAAAATTGTAACCGTACAAATTCAAATTAGACATGTTAGACATCACATAGGAAAAAAAACACAACAATATCACTTATGGATTGAAAGATTATAATGTTTGATCAAGAGGGTGTTAAAACTATAAAAATGACTTCAAGTCTTTCAATCCTCTTTTCACATGTTAAATCTAAAATGTTAGTCACCAAATAATATGAGGTTATATGAGGTTAAAGGACATAACATACATAACTCCAATCCATTTATAGCTTTTCAAAATCTCTTTTACAATTTTTTAAAATGAATTTCTAGTATGAATTTTTCTCCAAGATCTAATGTATTTGAGGCTCATTTTCATGAGCTCTCAACACTAAAAAAGTCAAGATTGCAATGGACACCCTTGCACAAAATCTTGATCTGAAAATTCACAATCAATAATTTTCAAAATCAGATTTTTGATGCTAAAAACTAGACTTCAAAAAGAATAACTATAAAATACTAAATACTAAAAATAGTATTTTAGTTAAGTTTAATTGAATTTCAAAATATTGTCAGCACCAAAATGTGGTGCCTTGGGCATTTAGGGGTTAAACATGTTCTAAAGCATATTAGGCATGTTTCTACACAATTTCATGACCACTGGACATGAAACACATTTTATATTGGCAGGCATTGCAAAGATGTGTCAAGAATTCACAATACCTTGTGTTTTGTTACAAATTGGGCTTCCAAAAACATAATTCAAAAAAATAAGAATTTGAATGATATAGTGAAAGAGTTTGGCTTCATTGACAATCCCAAAAATAAGTTAGCAAAAACAAATCTCCAATAGCAATTGCAATTCAAAGGTGAATATATTTATCTAATATACAAATGTTTTGAGCATATCAAATAAAATGTCCCTATATATTTTGTGTCTAAGCATATCCTAAGTATGTTTCTACCATTGGTGATGTCTAATCTATTTTTGCAATCATCTCATGGTCCATATAAATGAGATCAATTAATGTTAACCCCTATAATTCCTTTGTGCTTACATGCTCAAATGGTTTGAAACTGACCTTTCTCAATAAAATGATTAGTGTATCAAATTTTTGAAATTTTTCAATAATTCAACGATATCTATGTTTTTGCTTAAGTACACCCTCTCAAAATTTCAGATTTTGTAAGGGCATATTTCATTAGATGATAACACTTAACCCCTAAATGCCCAAGCGACCAAATTTGGGTCTTTACAAAACTTTGAAGATGAATAAAACCTTATCAAATCATTATTTTTAGTATTCTTTTTTCAATACAAGTTTGTTTTGAAGTCTACTTTCAACATCAAAAATCTAATTTTGAAAATGAAAGTTGATGATTTTTCTACTCAAGATTTTGTACAAGGGTGCTCATTGCAATCTTGAGTTTTCTAGTGTAGGAAGATCTTGAAAACAAGCCTTAAATACATTAGAGCTTGGAGAAAAATCCACATTAGAAATCCATTTGAACAAAATGTAGGAGTAGATTTTGAAAACCGTAAATTGATTAAAATTTGACATGTAATGACCTTAAACCTTATATTTTTTTAGTGACCAACTTTTCAGATTTGACATGTGAAATGAGGATTAGAAAGCTTTAAGTCACTTTTGCACCTTTAACCCCTGAGTGCCCCAGGACCTCAAAATGGGGCGCTCAGTTTTGAAAAATGTTCACGTTTGACTCTTATCCTCTTCTTAATGGTAAAGTCAAAGGACTTGTACTTTTTCATGTACCTTTAGGCATGTGTCTACTACCACTCAAAAAAAATTCAAGCTATTTGACTCTACTTAGGTAATACTTTTATTGAACTTAGTACACAAGGATAAGGATTTGAGTGAATATGGCATGGGCTCTCAGGGGTTAACACCCTCACGTTCAAACATTATAATCTTTTAAACTATAAGTGATATTGATGTGTTTTCTTTTTCCATGTAATCTCTAACATGTTTAGTTTAAATTTGTATGGTTACAATTGAAAAAACTTAATGGAATTTATGAGAAGGTTGATTGATTGTTCAGTTTCATGGAAAGTCCAAGAAGCCCAAATAGGGCTTGGGCATTTAGGGGTTAAAGTAGGATCAATTTTTTTTGAAGCTTCTCTAAATGTTAAGTTTTATTTTGATCATTGAAGTATTATTTCCACTCTATGAATTTCTTGTGCAATTTGAATTTCTTGTAGAGCATGAAGTTGGCTATATGCCTCACAAATTTCATGATCATCCAATGCTTAAAACATAGTTGAAAAAAGTTTAGAGCAAGAACTACTTCATTGAATCAAAATTGTCATTACATTAAGAAAACTTCATTGAAGATATTCTTATAGTAAGAAATCTCAATTAAAAAATTTGTATAGTGTAAATCTAATAAATCATCTGGAGTACTTGCCAAAGGAGTTTTTCTAAAAATAAAAACTAGAATAAAAGTTATTATGCAGTCAAGGAGAATTGACTGCAAAGTTTGCCCATTGACCAAACCATTATTAAAATGTTTTCACTTTATGGGCAACACCCTTCCCAATCTCTTTGTTTCTAATTTTTTTAGGATGCTCATGTTGACAAATAAATCACATATGGTACCATCTCATTCAGAAATTATTTAGTTCCAAGTTTTTTTTGGAAAGAATGCAAGCTTTTCAATATGAGCACATATACCCTTATTTTCATGGTCTTATCTCAAGTATTTACATGGAAAATGCTTGCTCAAATATCCAAAAAGCCCAAAGTGGGCTCTTTGGCCTTTTAGGGATTAAACTAAAGCAAAGTGGAATTTTTTTGTACAGTGGGGTACAACAAGTGTATACAATACCATGTTAAGTCATTCAAAGAACTTTGCAGAATATACAATGTACTTGGTGATTTTGTTGTCTTGCATCATCAATATAGGATTTTTGTGCAACCTCAGACAAGCATACTAAATTTCAATTTCCAAAAACTAAAACTAAATTTTTGGTGAATTATTTTGTATAAAATTTAGGGAATGACTAGGGGGACACCCCCCTAGACCCCAGTTGCTATGTGGACACCTCCTATAGCCCAATCTATTAAATTTGAGATTATTGTTCCTTTGAAATATGAAATAAAATCAAAATAATATTTAAGTGCACATTTGCGTCTACAAGCGTTGCAAACATTCAACAAATATGTTTCATTTGTGATATGGTCAAGAGTTAAACTAGTTGCTCTCTTAATTTATGAGTTTAACTCTTGACCATGTCACAAATGAGGTATATTTGTTGTATGTTTGCAATGCTTGTAGACTTAGATGTGTGCTTAAATATTATTTTGGTTTTATTTCATATTTCAATGGAATAATAACCTCAAATTTAATAGATTGGGCTATAGGGGGGTGTCCACATAGCAATTGGGGGGTGTCCCCCTAGTCATTCCCAAAATTTATAGTTGTACATGGCAAATGATTGTAAAACATTGTTGATGAATTTCTGAGATTTGATTGTATGAATATGTAGGAAACATCCATATGTACATATTCCACATCAAACAAAAATCCCACTAAGTTACAAAAATATGATCTATGAAGAATTCAATTTGAGGCGTGATTTGACCAAATTTTGTAAAATAAACATCTATACCTTAAATCAGGTTGTTTGTTTGAATGTTTGTTTGTCACATTGGGATCTCTCGGACCGTGTGTTCTCTTGTAACATGCTTGGTACAGTTGGAAAGCCTTCAGCAAGGAGGGGTGCATGGGCTTGGTTTAGTGGCATTGGGGTGTGCAAAAAAAAGTTATTGAATTTCAAAGTTTTTTATGAATGAAAAATTTATAAAATTATTGATTGGCCAAAGCAAATTTTGTGTAAAAATAGGGTAGAGTACAACTTTAACTAAAGTACACTTTGGATGTCCAATCAAAAATAAAGTAGAGTACAAGTTTAGTTGAAGTAAAAGATAAGTTTAACCATGAGTGGCATGAGAAGATGGCATGGGGCGGCAAAAATTGGGCCAACGGCACATGGCCACAACCAGTTTTATTATGATAATTGGATTTTACTATTTGACCAATACATTGTGACCAAGTTTCTACCTTTGAGCAAGATACATTTACTTTGCCAAAAATTAGTTAAAAAGGTAAAACTGTCAAAAATTAAATTCTTTTCATTTCAAAAGAAAACAAGTATGAAAATAACACCTTCTACAAAGAAAATGTAAAAATAGCTATAAAACTAGAAGAAAATGATTACAACAGATCAAAGGCAATTTGATATAATTGCAAAGTAGAGGAATTGATTGTGCTTTAACCGCTAATTGCCTAAGGGGGTAAGGGCAAAACATAGATTTGTTATAAAAATAATGCTTTTGGAACTTTCAGGTTGTTTCAAAAGAGAAACAAAAATCATGATCTTTAGTGATTACCCATATGGTCAAACATTTAAAAAAATTTGGACTCTTATTTGCTGAGTTTAGAAGCATATACCATTTAATATTCATCAAAATTACAAATTTTACTCATAGAATTTAAAATTTGGTTTGATTGGTTGAAAAAGATATTATATTCAAAAATTCAAAAATGCAATCTTTTTGAAGGAGAGAACATCATTAGTTTTTCAAGATAGTAAAGTTTGTAACACTAGCAAATATTGAAGTGTTTGTCTTTGAAGAATTCTCCTTGATGGAGTTTAACTTAGATTGACATGATTCAAATTGGGTTGGAAAGTAGACTTACTTCCCTATATGGTACTATTTTTAGGTTTTTCAAAAAATTGTTTTTTTCCTTTTCAGGCAACCCGCAAAAAGTGCAGTGACCAAAAAATGGTTGATTGGGTGTATAGGGGTTCAGAAAAGATAAATTTCAACTTGTTTAAAAAAGGAAAAAAATATGTATTCAAAATTGGAGATTTTTTTATAATAACTTTCAAAGATTTGTCCTTAAGGATTTGTCTAAAATTTGCAACATAACAAAGCTTGAAACTAATCCCCTAAATGCCCAAGGCGTTTTTTGAGCTTCTAGGAATTTGTTCTAAGTTGAACAAAAAGCCATAATTTTGATAAGTTGTGTTAATTTTTTTTCAAATGTAACCATACAAAATCAAACTACATATGCTAGAGATCACATAGGAAAAGAAAATGCAACAGTATCATTTATGGATTGAAAGATTATAATGTTTGATCAAAAGGGTGTTAAAACTGTGAAAATGACTTGAAGTATTTCAATCCTCCTTTCACATGTCAAATCTAAAAAAATGGTCTCATGAAAAATATGGGGTTAAAGGACATAACATACACAACTCCAATTAATTTATGGTTTTTCAAAATACAATTTTTTTGAATGAATTTCTAGTGTAAATTTTTCTCTAAGGTTTAGTGTATTTGAGGCTCATTTCCAAGAGCTCTCAACACTAAAAAAGTCAAGATTGTAATGGACACCCTTGCACAAAATCTTGAATAAAAAAATCTTGATCAATTATTTACAAAATTAGTTTTTTGATGCTAAAACTAGATTTCAAAAAGAATAGTTAAAAAATAAAGTCTACAAAAAATAGTAACTTAGTTAGGTTTTATAGAAGTTCAAAGTATTGTCAATACCATAATGTGGTGCTTTGGGCATCTAGGGGCTAGGATAAGCATTATATTAATACACTCTCCATTATAGTTAATTAGAGTTCACTAGAATTTACAAGAGCTTACTTCAATAAAGGAACCCCATGGACCAATAGTAGAGGAGGACTTTTACTTTATATCCTCTCTCCTTGTATACAGTTCTCTACCTACTTGGAGTAAATTAATTCTTTCTTGAATTCTAACATACTTGGGTTATACTTATATATCTCTTTATATCTTTGTTGTGTTTTTTATCCCCTAATAGCTTTTAGGGGCAAGTTAAGCTTGGAAACATATTAGGTTCCTGAGGTTGAAGTTACGATGTACTTTGGTGTGAGAACACCTATTGACAGCATCTAAAATAGGTAAAGTCAAGCTATTAGGTTTTCAAACCATCTTTCCTAATGACACTGCATGGTGGGGGGGGGACAACTTGACTATTTACTACACATATGTTCATACATTGTATGTAGAAGCTGTCCAATCTAACATGAACACACAACAACAGATTCAAAGAATAAGCTAAAAGGGTCTATTAATAGTGAAGTGATGAGAGTGGAGAAGACTTCAATGCTTGTTCAGTAAGTCTTTGTTATATAATTGCACCAATAAGGCTTTTTCTGAGGTTGCTACATTCAATAAAAAACTTCTGATTTTTTATTTTTTCAAGTTTTTATGCAATGTGCAGTGACGTTAGATACAACTGTGGTCCAGAATTAGGGTTAGGTCCACACAATGGTGACGCTTCGAAAATGGTATCCAAATTATTGAGATCAAAGTCTAAATATGAGAAGCAAGAGGAGTCGTTGCCATGGAGGTCGCTGCCCAGCAACATTCTAGAATGGGCCCTGGTGTTTCTTCCCTTCCTTGATGTCTTTTGAATGCGTGTGGTTTGCAAAAGATGGAACGTTGTGATCTGTTGCTCTCAATTCCAAGAGATGTGCTTCACATCTTGTGGAACATGGGGACCATTTTATGCTTCCCAAGTGAGATATCCATGGAAATGGAGAAGTTCTCTGATAATGCCATGGTCATCATACGACCTTGCAAAGTAGAAATGGATTACCGTGCCGGAATTGTCATTTCCATCGCAAGCTGGACACTGTAATTGGATCTTGTTGGCAACTGATGGAGGATTGCTATGCTTTGGGGCAACTCATTCAACACTAAATTGGCTTTGGGCACTTCACAAAGAACGGCGTCGCTTTGGGCCTTTGGATGAGCAAAAGATCAACTTGTTCAAGGAGCTTAATTCTTTGAATGCTGGCTCTAGAGCTTTGGTTTTGGATGGGCAAGGGATCCTTGTATATAATCCCATGCCCAACAAGTGGAAGGAGCTCCCTTTTGTGAGGGTTGACACTAGTGCTTTAGTCATCAACCACATGATTGTAGATGCACAAAGAAGCTCCTACAAAATCTTGTTTGCAGGTACTCCCTCACTTGTTTTATCACAATTTTCTCCTATTGAATGTCATGCACACTTGTCATTTGTCACGCATCCAAACTTTGACTCAATCAAATTACAGTGGTCATGGTGAATTATTGAGAGTTTCTATATGATCATTTTGACCATATGTAGACCCTGCCATCGACCAAAAAGGAGGTTTTCTGTGACATCATCACATACCAATGCTTGAAGGGTCCTTTTTTCACTTGATTCTAAATACTTTTCATCTTAATAGTCTCACTTTAACCTGCTCTACTTCCAAACTCACGTGCCCACTTGGGGTAAGTTCATGAGATCTTGCATAAATATGTTTCTCTTGTCATTGAGGCTCTAGGCATCTAAAAGAAGCAAACATGTCTTCTTTACATTTTCAAGAAGTGACGCAATAATTACTTTTCTCAAACATGGCCAACTTTAGTAAAACATTTACTAAACAGCTTTTGTAACTACCAAAAACTTGAAATCTAGTGGGAAAGTTGAATTTCTAGCTCATTCAACATTGTTTTTAGCAACCTGAGCCAATTATGAAAATTGCATCAGGTACCACTAGAGGAAATGATCTTGATATATCCTCTTCTGTTACTACATTACCAATCCAATGAATAGCTAAAAGCTTCTTTTGATTTTTCTAACGTAGAGCTGCCTCGTCATTGTTGTTGTTGTTGTTTGTTGTAGATGATCATGCGAAGTATGAAGAACCTTCTCATAGAGTTTTGCCCAACCCAACCGTAGACTTATATGACTCCATTTCCAATACATGGAAGGCAGCGGAGACATTGTTTGCAGATATACAATTACGGAGTGGAGCATACTGCAGCAATGAATTTTACATCTTGACGTGGCATTTGCAAACTGGGGTACACACAGTGGTGGCACTAGATTTAACCACATTCATGTGGAGAGACTACTCCATTCCAATTCCAAAAACATTGTCTGACCCTTACATTGTAGCATGCTCTTGTAAGGTGTACTTGGTGGGAGGAAGCAAGGTAGCTACAAACACGATGCCCATGGGAAGCGTCTGCATTTTCATGCTAGAATGTAGCAAGTTTCCAAGGTGGAGCAAGGTGAGTGAGTATTGCAACAAGCCATTTCTTCAAATTAAAGGAGCAATATGTGGATGCAGAGCAAGTGGATCCAAGATTTATGTGGTGGAATATAAGTACAACCTGTGGGTTATTGTTTACAATTGTGCAACCGGGGTTTGAGAAGAGCCCTATAAAGAAAATTTGCTTGATATGGACATCTTTACAACTAAGTTCAGTTTCCAACCCAATCTTCAAGTTACACCTTGACCCCCTAAACCAAGCTCTCAAACCTCTAATCTATAGTTTCATTGTTTTTTTTTTTTTTTTTTTTTTTTGGTTTTTGGTTTTTCTTTTTCTAGCTTGGTGCTAAGATTTTAAGTCCTAGAATACAATATTAGAAATGCTATCTCTCCACAGAGTTTTGAAATCAATTGCCTCTTATAAATTAGGGTGTGGTGGTCGTTGTGTGGTTTAGAGGTGCCACTAAAACCAAACTTTTGTATAGTAAATGAGGTTTTGAAACCACTATGTTAATCCCTAACGGATCAAAATCCCCTTAGGGCACATCTGGGATTTTGGGTACTCATGTGACCTCAATTTCTTACATGATTTTTTGAAACTTTTTATGAGTGTGTAGGCATGTATAAGGTTTGTGGAATGCAAAAAATCATGTGATTAAGTCACACGGTTCACAAGTTATAGGCTTTTTTTGTTTGGCCAAAAGCAGTTCAAGGGGTAGCTTGGGCAAGGGAGAAAACATTGACTTTGGAGGGGGGGAGAAAGGAGCAATTGCCACATGTTGCTATGGTGGTCCCCATTATCTTGTCATTGCCCCCTTTCATTTCTAATTAGGAGGTCAGATTGGGCTTTGGGAGCTTCTAAAATTTAGAGATTTTGAGTTCTTCAACTTTTTTTTTTGACATTTGAATTACATGTTTGTTTTCAAATGCACCATTTGGATTTTCTATATCTAAAAACATGTGGGAAACGTCACTCAAAAATGTCATAGTGTATTTGCAAAACTTGTCATATAATGGCATTGCAATATTTTTTAGGATGTGTTCCTTGTCTTTAATTGCCTTGAAAATTGGTGTACAAAGGTCTAACTTGATTACCTATAAGATAAAATTACAAATTCAAGATCTGTAGTGCAAAAACAAACGGCAAATGGTGGTCAAAGCCATCTGAAATTTTTGGGCACAATGGGAAAAAAGAATACTTTTCCCTTTAGATGCTCATAACTTTCAATCCGTACGGTCAAATGCCACGAAATTTTCAATATTTTTTCTTCGA
This sequence comes from Ulota crispa, assembly GCA_963920765.1. Lineage (NCBI taxonomy): Eukaryota > Viridiplantae > Streptophyta > Bryopsida > Orthotrichales > Orthotrichaceae > Ulota > Ulota crispa. The sequence continues at coordinate 5,853,306 of OY987248.1, read as the reverse complement.
CAAGTGCATTACAAGATTTGATGGTTGGACTTTCAAAAACAGCACCTTATTGAAATTTTTGATGAACGCAACAATAGAGGCAATTATGAGTGGCTTTGGCAGAAAATGGCCTTGATAGTTTAGGGGTTAAAGGATACTTTAGGATTGCTAAAGTATGAGCAGGGAGCAATGATTGTTGGGCATTGAGTGATAAGATTTTAGCAATGTCTTTTTTTAGATTTTTTTTGGTCTCAAAATGATACTACAAATCCAAATGTAGACACTATGTATTTGAGTAGTACACACTTTGTGATGTAAATTTAAAAATTCATCCAAAAATTTGGATGAACCAAATCCAAATGAAATTGCAAAATATTTGCATCCAAATTTTTCAATGAATGAAATTTAATTTGGATGAAAGCAGATGAATATAAAACCGCTTTTGCTTTCAAGTAGACATTTTGGAGTTTTATTTAGCCATCTTAAAACTAAAGAGGCTCATAAAGTGGTTCAAATTTTTTACTCCTACCTTGAGAAATCTAATAGCAAGCTATCTTCTATTTAATTCAATGGATACTCACTTGCACAATTATAAGCACAAGTGCATGTGTGCAATAGTTTGTGCACATCAAGAGCAACAAGACTAATGCCTACCCGCAAACAAAAACTTCTCATAACTTTCATCTCATCAATCAAATTTGAATGATTCAAAGCTCCCTATGTCTGTATAAGTCCAAAAAACCTATTTTAGAATTTAAATTTTTTTAAATGAAATTTTTTAAGAAGTTTTTAGGCTATTTGGAGTCCCTTGTTTTCCATAAATTCATTTTTGGCCTCTTCAATCAATGTTGGAATGAAGAAAAAAATTAGACGATCATATAGATCTTTGAATTCTCCATCATCCATAAAAGTTTCAAAAAATCCAATAAAGCAGTTTAGCCATAGGTGCATGCCCAAAATCCCATTTGTCCTTCAAAAGGGCCCATAGTCCTTTAGGGGTTAAAGATGATACAACACCTTAGCCTAGAGTTTTATAGTTTTATTTACATTCTAACCAACTTTAAAATCCCAATTACAAAGATTGTTTGCCTTAAGGAAAATGCTATTTGATATCAAATAGTACTTTTCTAAAGCACATGGTCTTTGTATTTGGAATTTTGAAACTTATTAGATTCTAAACAAAATTGAAAGTTTCCAATTGGAGATGCTAATTCATCTCCAGAAATGGGTTGCTAAAGTGCTCAAAATGTTAGCAAATCTAAGAAACTTTGGTCCAAGATGATATTATCTTCAAACATGGCTTGCTAGAAGGCTATTCATATATATATGTATATGTATGTATGTATGTATGTATATATATATATATATATATATATATATATATATATATATATATATATATATGTATATATATATATATATATGTATATATATATATATATGTATATATATATACATATATATATATATATACATACATATATATATGTATATATGTATATATATATATACATATATATATATATATATATATATATATATATATATATATATACATATATATATATATATATATATATTTGTTGAAATGGGTTATATGAATTCCAAATAGCTCTCTCCTAGCATAAGAGGATTGCAAAAAGTGCTACAATTTATTATATCAAATAAATAAAAAAACAACTCAAAATTCAAAACTTAAAATTTTGATTTTGGTGTTTTTGTTTTCCAGCCAAAGAAGTATCTCTAAATTCTAAGATGGCTCATGAAAGGGCTTCTTTAGAATTAAAGAAGTTTCTTTTAGTTTTATGATGGCTTGTTTAAGAGCCTTTTTAAAATACTTGCAAACTCATATTAAACAGGTGGTTAGTTTGGAGATTAATAAACAATATGCACATTTTAGAAAAGTCATTAGTTGTTGAAAATGTCGGAGAGGCTTAGTTGATATAGGGGTAAATAATCAATGTGTTTTGAGAAAAAGAAATTGCACTTAAGTTCAATCATAAATAAGTTTAAATTCAAGCCACCTTGGTTGTGTAGATCTAAAATTCTATTTAGGAATATATTGACTTTTCCGCTTCTTGTGTACAATGGACATCATCAATAAATTTTTATTTTGTAAACATCCATAGGAGTGATTATTCATCATATAAACTACATTATTACAGGACAACACTATTTTGTGAGTGTAACATGGTGAGCGTATGAGTGGTGAGTTAAGATTTGGCGAGCAAGAATTAATTTTGAGCTCAAAATCAATGGAAGACTAATAAAAAATAAAGATTTTCAGAAAATAATAGTTTAAAATGCATAATTATAGGACCCTATGTACACGGTTATAAGTAAAATTGAGTATTTTGACAAAAAATCAGGCTCACATCTCACAGCTTATAGATCCTTGGTCATGGTGTAGCATTCCTTGCTAGGAGCCCATTCTTTAACCCCAAAAGGCCCAAGCCCTTTTTTGTGTGAAAGTCATTGAAAATTGCCACTTTTAGGGGAATGAATAGAAAGATAGGAAAATTGTTTTTTTTTTGGAAATCCAACTGTAGGAACATGTTCTAGGCCGTGGGAGGTATTTGTGGGAAAAATTAGCTGATTCTAGATGTAGAGGAGTGAGATAATGACATTTGAAGTGCAAATTTTTTTCCCCTGCTTCAAAAATTTCAGAAGCCTTTTACCTCTCCTAAATCAAAGAAATTGCTATATGCAAAGTTGAGATTTACTATTTCCATGCATAAAACCAAGTTAGGTAAGTGTGGGAGAAATTTTCAAATGAATTGGAGTTGTGGATCATACTTAGTAAAATCTTGCAATGCCATAAGGCCATGAAATTTGCATATACATTAGGCAAAGTTGGAGGATTTATGTGAAATTCAGAAATCTGAATTACTTTAATCCAAATGATAAAAACTGAAAAACAAGGAACCTTAGTCTACTCCAACTTGGAAAAAAAAAGTCAAAAAATAAATACACAAAGTGCTCAAAAAAGTAAAGCACCAAATTTTACAAGGGACAAAAGGAAAGGAGGTTTGGGAGTCCCATGCCTACCCGCAAACTAAAACTTCTTAAAACTTTCATCTCATCAATCAAAATTGAATGATTAAGAGCTTCCCACATATATACAAATCTAAAGAACCAATTTCAGATTTTTATTTTTTAACCCCTAAAGCCCTCGGGCCATTATTTTGTCAAAAGACACTCAAAACTGCCATTTCTATTGCAAAGAATAAAAAAATTTGAAAATTGGTCTTTTTTTATATCTAGCTTATGATCTTATACTATAACAATATAAGAATGAGTTAAAATAAGTTCAAAAAACTTTGACCACCAAAATTGCAAGATATTTGCATTTAAAGTGTAAATAACAAACATTTTTGCACTTTGCATGACTAGATTATTTGACTTCAAATTTTTTTGACTTAATATTTTTGCACCACAAAGTTCTTAGATTAGTTTTTTTATGGTGGAATATTGAGTTGAGAATCTTTGAAAAAAAATCAAAACAAAAAATATATAATTTTCATTCTTAAAGAAAACATTAGGTAGAAGGTATGAGATAGAACAAAAACTTAAATTGTCAAAAACCCTACAATGGAATTGAAACTCAATTATCCCAATGGTGAGAGTGTTCTAAAAAGCAAACTTCACCCTTTTCAATAGCCATTTTTGCAAAATTGTTCAATTTTCATTCAAAAATGGAGTTTATAAGTTATTTTTTCAAGAAGATGCTTGAATTGCCCAAAAAACAAGATTGTCCATAACTTTCTCATAAGTAGTCCAAATGGAATGGAATCAAAGCTCCAAATGTAGACAAATCTATAACCAATGAGAAAAAAATCAAAATAATAAATTCAAGTTTTTGTAAAAAACATTGCTTCCCAATCTCCATAAATTTTGCTTATCTAGGCATAACTTTTGCTTTTGGGTATAGATTGTAATAAAAATTATATTCCCCTAAAGCTAATGTGTTTTTCTATCTTCAAAAAAAGTTTCAAAAAATGAGGACAAAAATTGAGGCCATAAGTACCTACCCAAAATTCCATTTGTCCCCCAAGAGGATAGTCAAGGTTTTAAGGGTTAAAAATGCAATTTTAAACCCGTACAAAATTGAACACCCTTTTTTGGCAACTTAGCAATTTTGGGCAGCTCACTATTAATGGGGTTTTCATTTTTTTTCTTTGAATTTTTCACACATGTTTTGTTCAATGAGTAGCTTTAAGGCCCAACAATTTTCATAACTTTTGACTTCATGGTTCAAAAGTTATTGCATGATATGTAGTTTTCTTTGCTCAACGGGCATCCAAAAAAATTCTTCAAAAACTACACTTTTTGAATTTTGTTTTTTGAAAATTTGTTGCTTAGATTTAATATATATATTAGGGAAGCTTTGAATTATTCCATTTTGATCAATGAAATGAAAGTTCTGAGGAGATTTTGTGTGCAGGCAATTATGGACTCTCTACTCTAAAATAAACTTTGAAGTCCATTAATTTACTCAATTTTCAGTATTTTAGAAAAAAAAAACAAAACTAGAAGATGTAGATTGTTTATCACAACATTACAACCATTGGGATTGAAATTTTTCATTTCTATAATTAAGTTCTTCACAATTTAGTGGTTTGAATCATTCTCTACTTCTTTTTTTTTACTTACTATTTTTTTTCCATGTGTTGTACAATTCCAAATGAATTGAAAATTTTCAAGTGTGTACCCAACTTGCTTTGAGGAACAAGTCCAAAAAATCACAACCATTTTGGAGTTTTTTTCATACAAATATGAACTTGTGAAGTGCAATTGCCCAAATTTTTGCAGAGACAAAAAATGGCTTTTTCTCAATTCAAACTCAAAAATCTAAGAATCTACACGGCGAAAACTCCTGAATTTTTTTTCACATCTTTGGATACTAGTGTAGTACAAGATCTTACGGCTACATGTGTCAAAAGTTGTTCTTTTCTTAAATTTGGTACTTGTACTAGAAATGGCAATAATGGAGCAGTTTCGGTGAAAGATTGAGCTTAGTGCTTTAGGGGTTAAAGAAGTTTTTGGGCTACCTAGACTCCTTGCCCTCTCCCATTGTTCAGAAATTCATGTATAACTTCTTCAATAAATGTCAAAATGAAGAAAAAAATAGATGTGCACATACATCTTTGAATTTCTGAGCTTCAATAAAAGTTTCAAAAAATCAAACAAATTAGTTTAACTATAGGTACATGCCCAAAATCCATTTGTCCCTTGACGGGACAATTAGACCTTTAAACGCAATATTTGTTAATTTGGGAAAAATGGTACATTTTGGGACTTTCAGGAAGTGAGTCAAGAAGTTTGAGGTGATCACCTCAAATCAACACATGCCCTCACCTGAGAGGAGGGATTTGCGAGGGAAAAAATCTTAATGGCTCATATTGAATCTGATACCTTCAAATATGGTTTTAAAGTAACTTTTTAGGTTTGAGGGGAAAACAAAATGAGATCCTTGTTTTTCCCAATTTAACAAATATTGCATTTTTAGGGGTTAAATACTTGTCCTTTTTTAGAAATCTCCTTCTTTTAATGCTTTGGAACATATATATGTCGGATATGTTGGATAGAATCAAGGTCCGAGGAGAACCAACATTTAATGTATTGGTGTAGGAGTCAAATTGGGAAAAATCAGTAGAATTTGAAACTTGCTGGATAATAACCAATCAAATTTTACAAAAAATCTAAAAAGAGCATATTACAGTGTAATTACAGTGTAAATCTAGAAAGTATCTGGGACAAAAACCAGTTGAATGGGAAATACTGGATTTTAGCCTGTGAAGTCAAAATTTCTTCTTGAATGCTAGATAGCATTACACATGTTAAGGTAGCTACACCCATAATTGTCAAATTAAGGGTTTTGAATATGATGATTATTAATAAGCATCTAGCAAATTATAGCGGAAGAGAAAAATAATGAGTTTGCACTTTCAAATGTATTATTTGGATATCGTGAAAATAAATTGTGGATTTTTTAAAGAGCCGATTGCAATTGCACCTAATATCAACACTAAGGTTTCACATTCATATGTTGTACATCCTTGTAATTACATCTATTCACTTCCACAAATTTTCCAAGATTTTAAAGATGATGGTTATAGATACAGTGATGGTTATGCACTAAGGTTTCACATTCATATGTTGTACATCCTTGTAATTACATCTATTCACTTCCACAAATTTTCCAAGATTTTAAAGATGATGGTTATAGATACAGTGATGGTTATGGGTATAGTGATGGTTATGGGTACAGTGATGGTTATGGGTACAGTGATGGTTATGGGTGCTACTACCTTAGAGCATCTCATGTAGCATGTTAAAACAACCCTTTGCGTTCAACCCATAACAGCTTTTGCGATTCAAGTCTCCAACAACACTGTACATATCGATGTACAGAAGTGGGGCCTTTCAGGCTTGGCCAATTTCATATCAAATTCGAGCTTTCTCCAAGCCCCCTTCACAATTCTTGCCAAACACTATTCACGCAATGTTTATGCTGCAATGCCAGATGTACCTTTGCAATTTGTTGTAACGCAGGTGCATGCCCTCAAACCTTCAGGATTGCAAGGGAACTTCACGTGTTGTTGTGCTACTTATTGCTCCCATCCCCTCCAAACCTAGTTTCCAAGTGCTTCTTTAAAGGTGCTCCAAAAGATGCTCTTATCGGTTGGTTAATCCATTAAGGTCGGGTTGACCAATTCCTAGTCGATTTTGACTCTTTTCAGTTTGTAGAAAGAGCATGTCAAGGAATCTGATGACATGGCATAGGGGATAGGTTTGGGGAATTGGAAAGAGAAGAGTTTAGGACAATAACCAAGCCAATCTGAGGTGGCATGTGGTTAGAGGGTTGAGAAAACTAAAAGAGTACCGGCTGAAATACACCAATAAATGCAAAAAGATGGCCATAACAACTAAAGAGTGAGCATGATTCATGATGCATAACACTAAACCCAACAAGATACTTCCATTTGTACGGTCAGATTTGTGGTAAACATCTGTATTCAATAACCCTAAAATTTCCCCCAAATGGCTATACAAAGGATTGCCCACCCCAGAATTGGCCACGGACCTTAACCCCTTAGGACTGGAGGAGGCAAAAATTGCCTTTGTAGGTTTTGAAATGAAATTTAGGGTGTGTTGCCAATTTTGGATCATGAGTTGACCAATTACAAACATTGAAGGAATGAAGTCTATTTTCACACGCACTTGTTTGATCAAAGTTTGGAATTACATCTTGTTATAGAGAGAGTGATTCATCACAAGGGGTATCAAAAAATTTGAGTGTTTAGTACAAATCACTCACTAAAAGACCAACAAGAGGATGATGTCACTTGATGTCTTTAGGGACCAAGTAAATAGTGCCATGACAACAGCCAATCCAATTATTCTTTGGCTTTGTACCCCCTACTTGAGCTTTTTAGTCCTTTTAGCATTGCACGGTCAAAATTACTCATATACTGTCATACTTCTTTTGAAAAAACACATGGTTGTAGATTAATACTATTCAAATAACTTGTTCGGTTGGATTTTCTAACCATGCAAATCTCATTTTTCTAAAAATAATCAAAATTTCAAGACCTTTTCCACTATTTTTGCACCCTAACCACCCATGCCTTTCCTTCATCAAATACAGCAAATGGTACAACTTTTTCCCTAAATCATAAGTTCTAGCCCTTCAACATATCACACCTGAGAAAATTGCAAAATTTCAAAATCTAATTTGATTGTAGTTGCTTGTAGGAGCCATTCATTCAACTTGTACAATCCAAATTTAATCCAATGCACCACCTTTCACTTAACCAATGCAGCACATATCATAAGCAAATAGGTCCAAAAAATTTATGTGCTTATCTTCCAAGAGTGCAGTTTACATGGGTACAATTGGATTGTGTTGTTTACATTTGATTGAATTGCCAAAATGCCTGAAGCAATTAGTTTTTCCAGAAGAACAACCAACTTGGAAAGCAGGCAGTTCTAAAGGGTTAATGGGTTAACCCCTAAGCGCCCCAAGACCTCAAAATGGGGCGCTCAGTTTTGAAAAATATCCATGTTTGACTCTTATCTTCTTCTTAATGGTAAAGTCAAAGGACTTGTACTTTTTCATGTACCTTTAGGCATGTGTCTACTACCACTCAAAAAAATCCAAGCTATTTGACTCTACTTAGGTAATACTTTTATTGAACTAAACACACAACTCACAAGGGTATGGATTTAAGTGAATATGACCTGAGCACTCAAGGGTTAGCCCTTAAACGCCGACGAGGACGAAAATTGCCTAGGCGAATATACTGAGTCAGTGTATTTGCACGGCCATAGGCCCCAGCGTTTAAGGGTTAAGTTCGTTACATTCGTAGTCAAAACCAAAACAGATGCAAACGCACGAACGCCACGTACGCAACTACGCGCGGAGGAACAGACCAACAGCCAATGAGAGGGACCCCACTCTTTTTGAAAATTTAAACGATCTGATAAGAACAAACCAACCACCTCGGAGACCGCGTTGAAGGGGAAGCGCCTCCCAAAGCCTTTGAACGAGCGTCGCTCTCTCCGCTTTCCCGAATCCCGTGTGCATTCTGTTGCGGTCCGTCGTCTCCAGGACATACACAGATTCCCTCCCTCGACCTTCAACAAAAACCACCACTCCAATCTCTTCACCACCAATTCCAGCCCTCCTTTTCTTCTCGTAGAATACATTTCAGTAAGCTCCTTCACTCCAATTCATAGCTCATCGTATGAATCCCACTTGCTGTACCTTTTGAATTACTCATTCTGTGCTCTACTTCACACGCAACCCCTTCTTATGTATTCTAAGTCTTACTCATTGTCGATCTTTTCAAATTCGATCACGATCACCCTGCAAAAATATGCGATGATTTAGCCTATGTTGACCACATGCCAATGATTGGTGAATAATTTTTAAAACAAGATCAATGTGTGGAATTCGGTAAATTCGTTATGAACTAGGGTTTGATCCAATTTTGAACAGGCAACTACGGTATTGTCAAATTTGCTCTGACAGCCGTTTGGAGTCCTCGGATTCGCTTTCCTAAAGCTCCTTACGTACGAGTGGAAACTGTGTAGAGGATTGCAGAGGAATGTGTAGGCGCTTGTAAGTATTAGCAGGAGTGTTCAGGGGAGGAGAAGACGCTCTGGTCTGTGATTGCGTAATTCGAATTGTAAGCAACAATCAGCTCCACGTTCTGGCTAGTCTGTGTTTTACGTCGTCTAGGGTTTACTCACACCCTAGGGTTTACTCACATCCTACATCTATCGAGTTTCTGTTTATCGCTTGTGCAAGTAACATCAACAGAACGAAATCTCTGAACGGCAGAGTAGTTTGGTACGAAAATGATCTTTAGGGCGTTGAATTTGCAGTCTAGGGTTTTCTCACATCCAACTATTATCCAGTGTTTGTTTATCGCTTATGCAAGCATCATTAGTAGAAAGAAATCTCTCAACGGCAGAGTAGTTTGGTACGAGAATGATCGTTAGGGCAGCGTTGAATTTGCAGTCGGTAGACTTTTTGAGGTGAAAGCGACGCTGATGGTGGTGGTATGATCTGTTTTGTGTGCCGAAGTTGATGCTGCCGAAACAGAGGGTGATTCGAGGGAGTGTGGAGGTTCGTGATTATGGGGGTCGGGAATGGCGTGGCGAAGGAGAATGGTGGTAGCGCGGTGAAGTCTTCGGAGGTGTCTCCGCTTCTGCCGTTAGGCGGCGTGGAGTTGCGGCCTTTGTCGTCGTCGTATAAGACGTTCTTCAACATTGTGATCACGGTGGTGGGAGCAGGAGTGTTAGGGTTGCCGTACATGTTCAAGCAGTCAGGATGGGTGCAGGGGTTACTCATTCTGGCAGGCACGTCGGGGGCCATGTATTACTGCATGATGCTGATGGTGTGGTGCCGTCGGCATCTGGAGACGGAGGGGATTGTGGAGAGTATTGACACGTACAGCGAGCTTGGGTTCCACACTCTCGGTAGAGCTGGTCAAATCTCTGTTGATGCCATGATCGTGCTCAGCCAGGGCGGCTTTTGTGTGGCGTACCTGATCTTTATTGGTGAGAATCTGGCTTCGGTGTTCTCTGGAGATAAGTCTCACAGTCCTGAAGTGAAGGTGGAGAACGCTCATCAGGTGCTGGCGTTTCTGGGCCTGGACTGGAAGACCAAGGAGGTGTATGTCTGGTTTGTCTTCCCTTTGCAGGTGATCTATCTTCATTCCCTTGTTCTCCTTGCACGCCGTGCTTTGCATCTCCCTGTACAACTTCTCCTGTTACAACCAGTGTCTTCTTTTCCAAAGTCCAATTGAAAATTCTAGGGAAAATTTTAGGGAGAATTTCATGGGTACTCCTGAAGTTTGCAATATTTTCATAGATACCCCTGGTTTTTCAGAAATTGCACAAATACCCTTGGACCAGAGTTTTCAGGCGTTTGTTTTGGTATGCATGTCACTTCTTTCTCCTTTTGTGCGCACACTACTTTTTTCTTGTTATGCATGCGCGCAAAGGAAGAACGGAAGTGGCATGCACAACAAAACAAACGCCTAAATTTTTTGGTCCAAGGGTATTTGTGATATTTCTGAAAATGCAGAGGTATCCATGAAAGTTTCCCAAAATTTTATGGATACCCCTCAAGTTTGCCATATTTGTATAGGTACCCTGGTTTTTCAGAAATTGCATAAATTCCCTTGGACCATAATTTTCAGGTGTTTGTTTTATTATGCATGCCACTTCTTTCTCTCTTGTGCGCATGTTGTTTCTTTTCTGTTTTATTGCACTCCTTGCTTTAGTATTGGTCATGAAAGAAGTAGCATATATAACAAAACAAACACCTGAAAAATTATGGTCCAAGGGTATTTGTGCAATTTCTGAAAAACCAGGGGTATCTATACAAATTTGGCAAACTTCAGGGGTATCCATAAAAATTTCTCAAAATATTATATCCCCTCCTCCCAATATAATATTCTAGCTCATAACCACTAGAAGAAGAGTGCTGGGTCCCATTGTAGATGTGAGAATTCTTGTTCATTCAAAACTAATGCTCTCAACCCGAAAAACACTAGTTTGCTGTGAACTCATCCAACACAAAGCTCTTGAAATTGAGACTTAGCCCTAAGTTTAGAATGACAGGTGTTTCAGCAAGGAACCAGTTATGGAACACATGAATTTAAGTGCACGCTTTTCAAGTTGCACATTCCCTCTATTTAGCGTGTGAAAGTTACATATGCTTCACCAAAGCTTATCTATGTTAAACCATAGGTTAGTCCACCAAGGCAGTAGGACATCGTTGCAAAAGCTTGTGGCATTTATCATAGATAGCGATATGCTAAAGCGTAGATAGTCATACGCCTTGGTGCACTAAAATAAAATTTTGCACAGATAGCCTATCCAGTTTAGTATGCGTGACATGTGGTGAAGTACATGTAAACTTCATATGCTAGAGTTGAAAATGTACACTTTTACTGAATGGCATAGCCAGTCATCATATTAACTCGAGATCAACGTAGATTATTCTAATAGGTAATGGTACCACCACACACTCTTAACTAGCGTTCCGAAACGTGGCTAAATTTACCAAAACAGCTACAAGGAATGTGAACATCACCAGAATGTGAATACCACCAAAATGTTAAATTTGTAGTGTTTTTTTTCGCCACTGGAGCTAGTTATGAAATTTGCAGTTGGGTGCAGGTATTACTGGCGTTCATCCGTTCGCTGACCCGCCTAGCACCGTTCAGCATGTTTGCGGACATACTGAACGTGACAGCAATGGCAGTGGTAATGATAACGGAATTCGCCGGCATCGTGACAGAGCACGGAGAGCACGTGGTGGCGTTTACAGGGTGGAAGAACCTGCTGTTCTCCATAGGAGTGGCCATATACGCAGTGGAAGGCATCAGCTTGGTGCTTCCTTTGGAGTCGGAGAACCAGGAGCGGCCAAAATTTGCACGAATTTTAGCTGCGGCGATGTGCTTCATCACTTCCCTCTACACAGTGTTCGGTCTCTTGGGCTACCTGGCTTACGGTGAGTTCACAAAAGACATCGTCACGTTGAACCTCGGAGACTCCTGGCAGACGGTGATCGTCAAGCTGTGCCTCTGCACGGGACTGGTCTTCACGTATCCCATGATGATGCACCCTGTTTACGAGGTGGCCGAGCGTCGCCTTCCCCAGGGCTGCCCCTCCCAGCTCCTCAGAACGCTCATGATTTTGGTCACGGCTTGGATTGCTGTCTCCGTCCCGCACTTTGGCTCGTTTCTGTCCCTCGTGGGAAGCAGTGTTTGCTGCGTGCTCTCGTTTGTGTTGCCTGGTTGGATGCACCTCCGAGTCTTTGGAGACGACATGTCCAAGCTCGCTCGAAGCGTGGACTACTTTCTTATCATTGGCGGTATTGTGTTTGGCATTCTCGGCACTCTCTCTTCTCTACACGACATTGGCTGGTAAACTACTACCACCGACTTGTGCTCATTTCGCAAAAAAGCCTTTGCTCATTTCCCAGGCATCAATCTTTGGCTCAAATCTTGTTTGAGCTTTCAAATGTTTTAGCCTCCTATGACGGAAGCGAATTGATTGTTGGTGGTATAGCTTTGTTGGAGATCCTTCCATGTATACTAGGTCCTAATTCTCGAAGGATTTTATTACTCCCCAACTACTACAAAAAGAGGTGGGCGAGTTGGTGTTAGTTTTGTAGTTTTTATTTTATTTTATTTTATTTTTTATGTTATGTTTATTACTCGGTTACCAAGCTCGGGGCGGGGCGTTACTTCGCCCACGTAGTGGAGAAATATTTCAAAGGGATGGAAAATCTCTTTTGTAACCGTTTTTTAGGTAGTTTATTTATTAAACTTTGAATCAGAGTTTAACCCCTGAACGCCCCAGAGGACTAAAAGTGTCCTTGATTCAGTGTATTTTTGGGCGTTTAGGGGTTAAGCAAAGTCTCTTTAGGTGATTTTGTGAAATTTGAGAGAGCATGCTTGGTATATTCATAACATTCAGTAGCTTGCAGAGAGGCTGCCTTTCCCTCTCTTCAAGTATCATCTGCAAACTTCATCTTGACAAAAATAAAAATGAAGGTTTTTTCTTTTTTTCTTTTTTCTTTTTCAAGATTTATGGTGCAAGTTTAAGTTACAAGACACTTGACTAAGATCTTGTTTATCAAAATAGCCTATATAGTTCTCTTTTATCTATAGAAATGCTCCAAGTAGCTTTTCCTAGAATAAAGAGACATGCACAATTATCTCTTGGGTTAGACTTTCATATTAGCTTCTCAAAAGCGAATATTGACATGGCATAGCAACAATAAAAGACATACTAGGCACTCTTGAATAAACTCCCTTGTCCGTGCAAGTGTAAACTTTAGAGGTGCTAAGAACTAATCTATGATAGTACTATGAATAATAGTACTATGAGCATAGATGCTAACACACAAAAACTAAAAGGTTCAATATCACAAGGTTTTTTTGAGGCCATGGGTTACTACTTGGTATATATACAAGTATAATATGTACATAGAGTATGAGGATCTAGAGCTTTAGCTTAACCCTCTACTTATACTAGCAAGCTTAGAAGGGTATTGGTAATTTGTTTAAAAAAAAAAGGGTGGACTTGAACTGTCTTAGTGATTCTTTTTCAAAAATACCCCCCAAATCTGCCCACATTTGGCACTCCAATCTTTCCAAATCACCACCATGGATCAAAATCATGAGGCCACTGCTCACTTAGAGCTCAGGATCAATGGCTAAGATGATTGCTCATTCATGAGCCCAGCCACTTGAGTAATAACATCATGACATACAGTGACTCACAAAACTGAGTCAGTGTTTACTGTTACTTAATATAATTTGTCATATCAAATGCATTAATAAATCTTTTCAAGAGTCATAAAGAGTAGATTAAAGTTATTTAAGTACCTACTCATGTAAGGAAGCCTCAATGAGAAATTTGCAAGGATGGCTAAGATATTTCATTTCAAAGGTGAGTCACTTAGTGACTCACTTTTGGTCTTGCATGTCTATATCTCCATCTCCTCCTTATATTGACAATATATTATAGAACTTAAATTTTGTTGTGAGTGTTATAAGTAGGAGAGAGTGTTTCTACTCCTCTAATAGTGTATTGCACTTTTAATTGTTCCATAACATGATAAGATGATTATTTAAAATAAATAAAAATAGTGCATTATCATTGTTACAAAACGGGAAAATCACAAAAATGTAACCAAATAGTTGTTAGTCTAATGTTATAGAATCCAAAAGAAATGTCTTTTTTATACTAAACTTTTTGTAGAAGGATAATCAACTAAAATTTTAATCCACTTAGGGAGGGTATATGTGAGAGTAATGACATGTAGAAAATTTATTATTGCTCCAAAACCATTCAAATTAGTTAGGCAACAATATAACAATGAAATGAGTGTCCATACAATGCAATGTGCATTGAATATGCAAGTTTAAAGGATTTATGTGAAGAAGAAAAAACCATTTTTTTCAAAAAGCAATATTTTAGTTTGTTTGAATTTTGCTAAATCTCTTGAAAATTAGACTATTGCAAATTGGAAGCAAGTGATTTTTTGAGATGAGACTCTAATTAATCATTTCTGCTTAAATGGTCGTTACTAATGTTGGGATTGAGACAAAGAGGGTCTTATAGATTGAAAAATGAAGAAAAGTGTGAAACATGGATAAGGTTTTTACAACAATTTGGGATTGCATAAGGGCAATTAGACTTGGTTTGATTTGAAAGATAGAAGGTATAATAAATCAATATGTTTGTGTGAGGTATTAGAGACTAATCTCCCTATGATGTTTTTTCAAAGTATGGCATAGATTCATCTAGAGTTATTTTTTAACATGACAACAATTTGAAACATACAACAAAAACAATGAAAGAGTATTGTTTAAACAACCTTTCAATGTTTTAAAGTGACATACTCAATCACCCGACCTAATCCCTCTAAAACACCTATGGGAACACTAAAATGGAAGCTCAATTGTTAATCAACACATCAAAAGGGTCTATTAGAATTGTGAGAGCGTGGGTTTGAGATTTTACATTTTATCACTTTCACTGAGTGTGAGAACTTTTATGAGAGCATGCCACAAAAAATGCAAGCAATTGGTTATGCATAGGGCAAGTAAATTGATTTTTGAGTGTGTATAGACACACAAGTCCAAAACTAAGTCAGTGAGGAGTTTGATTTCAAAATTTAGTGCTTCCATGTATTACAAGTATTTTGATTTTAATTTCCATGTGTATAATCAATAAAGCTTCTACTTTTTGAAACAATTTTTATCTATTGGATTGTTTACTCCATGTGATAATATTGATTATTTAATGAAAAACATCCAAACATTGACTCGGTTTCGTGAGTCATTGTACCTTCTCTTACTCTCGGGTACCTTAAAAAAATCCAAAATCCCTACTTCGTCTTTCTTACATGAACGGTACTGATAGAGACTATGTCTCTCTCACTAACGAGACTCTGCATAGCTGCTAAGCTCCTGCAGCTCAGCCTCGCAAGCACATGATGCTCTGCTCACATGCCTAGTTCAGTACTGGAGTTCTGACCTCACACCACACGCCCGTTGCACTTGGGAGCTCAGAGTCTTGTTGCTTATTGGCCAGCATGTCGTCTTCCCAAAATAATACACAGGTTCTATTTGGTTTGAAGTGCTCTTGTTTTGTTGATATTTTCTTTGACCTTTGTCAATACTCTCTCCTTGCAAAAGCTATAGCATGCATAAAATTGGGCTGCTGACACCTATTGTATCCCCTCTGACTTACCATTGATTTGTTTTGTCTTTGGGATAGGCACCGGCAAGGCCCATTACCTCTTGGAGAACTTGGCTAAATCAAGCTTCTTACTAACCACCTTTAAACCTTTGTCAATATCTCTTTCCTCTTCTTCTTACTAACCACCTTTAAACCTTTGTCAATATCTCTTTCCTCTTCTATGACTTTTGAGCTACTAGGGAAGTTTTGTTGACTACACATAGAAAACTTTTCAACTTCTGAATACTATGTGTTATATATTTTGTAGTGTTTTTTGGCTACTGCAAGTTTGCGGTTACCACACATCTCAATTGGGAAATAAACTAGCGTCGGAATCACTTAAATTCGTTTCCAAAAGCTACCTCTAAACTCACGGTTTTTTAACCTAGAAGCACGTAACGAAGGTTTTTACACTACAATACAGAGAGTTGAATAGAGCTGCTTTTTTCTCGGACCTAAAAGGTCCATGAGAGTATCTCTGATACACTCGTGTTCTGCTCTCTAAAAGCTTTTTTCTCAGCTTGCTCATGGGTATATTTTCTCCAGCTTAGCTCTCTTTCACCAGCTTAGCCTTTTTTCAGACTAGCTCTCTACTATAAAAGCACCAGAAGGTACCGGCAGTTTCTCTCTGTATTAGCTACGTATAAGCTGATATACACTAACTGAGCTCTAGTGAGCCATAGTTTGAATACTCAATGCAAGTATGCAACCAAAAACTTTTTTTGTGAAAACTACTGTTTAAAGCATCTACCACGCCTCTATCTAAACTGCTCTAAGAAAAAACTCTGGAATACAAGGAATAAGAGATTGTTGACAAAAAATCTTTGGACTTACCAAGTCCCTGTTTGAGCTCGTTTTTTTGCTCCTTAAGAAATCTCAGTATATGAGTCTGTATGAAAGTAATACTATCAATACCAGTGCACAAACTTTACCAAAAAATTCGATACGCAAGCCTTGCACCTTTTTCTTGTAAGAAACCTAAAACAAGGCCTCGCAAGAAGCAAATAATTCTGAGCTTGTAAAATATCATAGAAGTGCCCAGAAATGGGATGTATCAGAAAGCGCTTTTTTTATAAATTTTTTGACATGGCTGGCCCCCACATCAACGTATGTGCACTAAACTGAACCTCTTTTTCATAAACTCTTTGACAAATTCAGTCAAATGTCCCCATAGCTAAAGATGGGTGTGGAACATTCCACACTCTTTCATCCAGCTGGATGAAAGAGTGTGGAATATTCCCCACTCTTTCATCCAGCTGAATGAAAGAGTGTGGAATATTCCCCACTCTTCGGTTGGAGGGAGGGCAGGCTTGCTAAGTGCTACTGAATGTTATGTTTGTGACTGGAGGATTATTGGATGTTATGCTGGAGTAGCAAGGAAGATATTTTTTTTGTCAAAGGCCTAGTACTTTGATCAGGATTTCGGCAAGCCTACTGTCTCTCTGTTTTATTGGGGGTCAAAAGTGTTGGTTTTGGAACGTTAGAAGAAGCCTTTGTTTGCATTGTTCTACGCACTTGCTCTAATCATAGGTGGAATTATTTGAAGGAAAGTTGTTAAAAGTTACTTTTGAAGAAAGGTACTTTGATAAGCAAATCTTTTGGAGTGCGTAATCAGATATAGCAGGTACTTTGGTAAGCAAAAATCTGCAAAATCATCATTTTCACAAGTAAATGTAAGCTTTATAAGAATAGATGGTTTGCAAAGCCTTCTTGGGTTGTGGTTTGAAAATTCATTGCCTACTTTGTTCTAGATCAATGTATTACATGAAAAAGAGCAAGGTGATAGTAATTTATGTGGATTATAACTCTAAATGCCCAAGGCCTGTCTGAGCTTCTTAGAATTTCCATGAAACTAAACAATCAACCAATCTTTTCATACATTTCATCAAGTTTTTAATCAATTGTAATCATACAAATTTAAACTAAATGTGTTAGAGATTGCAAGGAAAAAAAAAAAAACACAACAATATCACTTATAGTATGATAGATTATAATGTTTGAATATGAGGGTGTTAAAATTGCAATAGTTACTCAAAGTCTTCTAATCCTCATTTCACATGTCAAATCTAAGAAGTTGGTCACCAAAAAAATCTGAGGTTTAAGGCCATTACATGTCTAACTTTAATCAATTTATGGCTTTCAAAATCTACTCCTATATATTTTCAAAATGAATTTCTAATGTAGATTTTTTTGCAAGCTCTGGTGTATTTGAGGCTCATTTTTAAGATTTTCCAACAATAGAAAACTCAAGATTGCAATGGACACCCTTGTACAAATTCTTGGGTAGAGAATCATCAACTTTCATTTTCAAAATCAGGTTTTCAACAAGACATTTTTTTGGCAACATCAACTGCTGATGTCCAATCATATTTCTTAAAATTTGGAGGAACTACTTGTGACTAGACCTCAGCAATCACTGTTGCCACAAAAAAATGCCTTGATTTTCAAT
Source organism: Ulota crispa (assembly GCA_963920765.1). Classification (NCBI taxonomy): domain Eukaryota; kingdom Viridiplantae; phylum Streptophyta; class Bryopsida; order Orthotrichales; family Orthotrichaceae; genus Ulota; species Ulota crispa. The sequence continues at coordinate 5,835,098 of OY987248.1, read as the reverse complement.
GTTGAAGATAGACTTCAAAACAAACTTACATTGAAAAAAGTATGTTAAAAATAGTGATTTGATAAGGTTGTATTCATCTTCAAAGTTTTGTAAAGACTCAAACCTGGTCGCTTGCAAGCATCGGAAAGGGCTGATAAACAAATGCAGTGGCCAATTGCATTTCAGTTGTTTTGGGAGCATTTCAAACCACTACAACTAGAAATCAATTTTAGTCATATTATAGTCAGCTGCATCGGCACGATTGCAGTTCATTTCCAAGACCCTCATCCGTGTAAATTCAAATTTTTTTGGGGTCACAACCTCCATTGCCTTTTATTTTCCATTGTCTCTTGAAATCTTTTTCACATATTTCAAGATTGCATTCAATGCACATTTGATACATGCTTTGTTTACTACCACATGTCCAAAATCTAGTAGTTGGAAATTTTTTTTCATTAATTCTTTTTGTATCACAAACCTTTGTAATGTGGCATGCTTGCTTTAGAGTTATAAAGCAATTGTGTGATAGTTGGGAGGTCATTGTAATGTAGTTACAATGCATTTGATATGTAGTTGTAATGAATTGTTGTGTGGTTGTAGTTTAGTTATAGTGTAGTTGTAATGCATGTAGTTGTAACATGATTGTTACTAGTGGGCCTCTGTACCTGCTGTTTTGGCAGAGGGCCATCACAAGAGGAGGTGGACCCATCCCATTGCATGTCCATGACCCATCTCATCCCATGCCCATGACCCATCCCACCCCATGCCTATAACCCATCCCATCCCATGCCCATGATCCCCCATCCAATGCCGGCTAGTAAATTAGAAAATTCAGTTGCAAAAATTTTGGTTACAAAAAATTTGAGTATTAATTAGTTTCTCAACCGCCTTACATTATATTATTTTGACACCCAACTACCCAACTAATAGAACTAAGCCTATTATAGAAATAAGATATAGTTGTAATGAATTTGTTATGTAGTTGTATTTTGATTATAGTGTAGTGGTAGTGTAGTGGTAGTGTAGTGGTAGTGTAGTTATCTATATTGATTTTATAAACATTGATTTTTGATTTACTTAGATTTTAACAATTATTTTGTAGTAGTTTTTTAGTTATTTTTAAATTGTTTTATAATCATTGTTTCTTGCAAAAAAAATATATGAAGCAATGACAATCATGCTCACAACTACCATACAACTATAAACAAAAAATGAGTCCAAAGCAATTAACAATGTAATTTTAAGGTATTGTCATTCTAGTAATACACAACAAGTTTCAGTTGCTATTTAATTGTAATCCAATTGTCCCACTTGAAAAAAACCAACAACAAAGTTGTAACATAGTTGTAACAATTGTAATGCAGTTGTAAAGAAATGCAACTTCATTGCAAAAGACTTATGCTACTATTGTAGCATAGCTGATAACTAATTGTTATACAATTTCCAACCAATATCAACAAGGTCACATATTATTTGCAAAAATTGATATTCAATACATTCAAATTCAATTGCAAATTAATTGCAAAAGAAACTTATCAAAATCCTAAAATCTACTTTAGTTGCACTCAAATTGCATATTATGCTTCTATAAATTGCAAACTCTTGCTACTTGCATGATATAATCAAACAACCCTACTTTGTCTAATATCTTATTAACACTTCAAAATAAACCTAAAAGTTGCAACAAAACCACTGCTAAAATCTAAATTGACAAAGGTTTCCAATCATATAAGCCACATCACGAGATTTCAAATACATAATGAGGTATAATTTACTGAAGATTACCTTCTTGCACCCTACGAGCTGAAAACCACAATGCACTCAAGAATCAATCAGAAATTTATCGTGAACTCATTGGGAGGGGGTTTAAATTCTTTTCAAAGGCTAGACTTTGCTACACACCTAGTATATGAATTTGCACAAAACTTGAGTTAGAACTCACCAAGACGTGAATTTTTGAAGTTGTGCTTCAAAACTACTATTGTAGTAGGCACCCTTCTACTAGAAAATCTACCAAATACTCCTTAAAGCTCAAAAGCTAGCGTGCTTGGTGTCATTGGGAAGCTACTAGCACAAGGAAGAACTCCACATAATCTCAAAAAGTAAAGATCAAAATTGAATATATAAGAAGCAAATGAAACAAGCTGAACAAAATAGAAGGGATTTTCATTCCCAAAAAAACTTGGCATAGCTTTGCCCTACAAGCAAGCAGAATGAGTGGAAGAGAGAAACCATGCACGCCCTTTTATCCTTGGGCCTGAGGGTTCAAGAGTGGCGGCCACATCTCCACCCTTCAAAATACCAACCTGAATCTTAATCAAGAGTCTAGATGCACGGAAAGAAAATGAATAATAAATGACTAGGTCACAACTGCACAACAACTACATGACTATACAACAACTATGAAACAACTACAAAAATATTCAATTATAATTGTGCAATTGTTATGCAGTTGTTAGGACTTATTCATTTATTATATATATATATATATATATATATATATATATATATATATATATATAAGTTAATGATCTAAAAACTATAACTCAATTTTAGGAATGAATGCCTCCATATCTAAAAAGAAAATGTGTTTTTAACTAATTTGATATTATAGATGTGTTCAAAACAAACTTTCATCTTAAAATGGATTGTGTACATGTTAGAATTTTAATTGTGAAGCATTAAAAACAAACCGCTTTGCAAATTATGAAGTTCTAACATCTAAAATTATAATTTATTGATTTATTTTAGAAGAAATAATTGATTGTTTTTTATTTTGGTCTTCTACCTTTAAAAGAAAACTAAAATTATGGATACAATCATTTTTTTTGGATCATACCGTAGTTCTTTTTAACTTTCAAAATTTTAATCATAATATTTCAAATATTGAAATTGTTTCTTTCAATATTATTATTGCAATAAAATTTAGCCTTTTGAGAAATTTAAAGTTGAATAAAAGGTGATCAAGCTTAGAAATGCATTTTAAAAATAGACAAAATAAATTCATGATAATTTCATAATTGCATGTATTTGAACCCCTAAAGGACCATTGCCCTTTTGAGGAACAGGTTGGATTTTAGGCGTGTACCTTTCAGATAAGCTACTTTATCTGATTTTTTGAAATTTCTATTGAAGGTAGAGAATTTAAAAATCTACGTGGGCATCTAATTTTTTTCTTCATTTTGACATTTGACAAAGAAGTTATGCAAGGATTTATGAAAATTTGGAGAGAACTGCATGTCTAGGCAACCCAAAAACTTCTTTAAAAATTGCATTTTTTTAAATAAAAATTTGAATTTGGTTCTTTAGTTTTTCTTACACATGAGAAGCTTTGAATCATTCAATTTTTATCAATGAGATGAAAGTTATGAGGAGTTTTTGTTTACAAGCAGTTATGGATTCTCTACTTTAAAATAAACTTTAAAGTCCTTTATTTTGCTCAATTTTCAATATTTTGGAAAAAAAATTAAACCATAGGAAGTAGATTTTTATCACAAAATTATGACTATTAAGATTTGGGTTTTGTCATTTCAATAATTAAATTCTTAACAATTTAATGTTTTGACTCATTCTTTACTTCTTCTTACTTACAATTTTTTTTCCCATGTGTTGTATAGTTCCAATTATTTTGAAAATTCTTCCTCATATACCCAACTTGATCTCCTACATGGAAAATAAAAGAGCAACTTTGGGTAGAACAAGTTTTTTCATGTAAGAGTGGTCCAAAGCTTCTGAAATTTTTGGACAACAAAGAAAATCTTTTTTTTTCACTTCAAATATAAATATCTTCCTCCTCTCCATCTAGAATGACTTGTTTTTTTTCCCATAAGTACCTCTTCTAGTCTAAGGCAAGATCCTATAGTTGATTTCCAAAAAACAAACAAAAAAAAACAACTTTCTTACTCATCCCCTAGAAGTGGCAGTTTTCAATGATTTTGGCACAAAAAGGGCATCAACCTTTAGGGATTAGTACATTGATTGTAAATTAATCCCATTGGAATTTAAGTCAATAAAGTAGCATTTAAATTTAAAAATTATTGTGCATCTAATCACAACATTTGATGGAATCAAAATTTAGTATGCTTAGTTGGGATTGCATAAGAATCAATACCTATCATCCAAAACAACAAAAGCCTAGTTTTGATATGTGGTATGCAAAGTTCTTTAAACTCTAGCAAGGGAGGGGACAATTCATGGTTGCCGGGTATTGTATTGTATTGTAGCAATGTCTAATGCTTTGTTGGTACTGTAGCTCTGTTCATTGCTTGATTGCTACTGCATCCACGTTCAGTCTCTGTGCACTGCTTGCTTACGATGGAGGCTCTCTCAGCAATACTATATTGCATAGTTTGTATGCACTACCACTTGGATACTGGGGTCAATTTTTGAAGCATGAATACTACACAACCTATAGCTACATAGGTTCTATTTGAGTTTTGATGGATTTTATGTAGTTGTGTTAGCTTAGTTAGTTGCATGTGATCCTTGTGAAGGTGATAACAAACATTTTGGATTGAAGACACCTATTGCATCCCCTCTATCATAACGTTGGTTTGTTTGTGTGCATTAGGATGGGCACATGTGAGATCCAAAGTCTCTCGGATGATATGCAAAACTCCAGATTTGCTCTACTTACCTCAAACTCTTGCTTTGTCAAATTTTCAAAATACTTTGTTTTGAGATGCTACTATTAGAGCGCCTTGGATCACTAATTTTTTAGGTTTTAGAGATATTGGTGAAAATTTTCTCTAGCTGGGAGGACCTTGAGTAATCACAAAATTCTCATCACACCTTCGAGGTCTATCTACTCCATGCTTATGGTAATATACTTTCAATTCGGTGAATCCAGAAAACCCCTAAAGGACTAATTGTCCCCTCAGGGGACAAATGGATTTTGGGCATGTTCCTATAGCTAATATGCTTTTTGTGATTTTTAAAACTTTTATTGAAGGTGGGAAATTCAAAGATCTACAAGGGTATCTAATTTTTTCTTCATTCCAACATTTATTGAAGAAGTTATGCATGAATTTTTGAAAAAGGGCGAGGGCGGGCAGCCCAAAAAAAAATTCAAAATTGCATTTAAAAAATATAAAAATCTGAAATTGGTTCTTTAGATTTTTAAATATGTGGAATTCTTTGAATCATTCAATTTTGATTGATGAGATGAAAGTTATGAGAAGTTTTAGTTTGCGAGTAGGCATGGGACTCCCAAACCTCCATTATTTTTGCCCCTTGTAAAATTTGTTACTTTACTTTTTTGAGTTCTCTGTGTATCTTTTTTTTTACTTTTTTTCCAAGTTGTAGTAGACTAAGATTCCTTGGATTTTACCATTTGGATGAAAGTAATTTAAATTTCTTAATTTTACATAAATCCTCCAACTTTGCCTAGTGTATATGCAAATTTCATGGCCCTACAGCATTGCATGATTTTACAAAGTATGATTCACACCTCCAATTCATTTGAAAATTCTCCCACACATACCTAACTTGGTCTTCTACATGGGAAAAATGAACCTCAACTTTGCATAGAGCAATTTTTTTGATATAGGACCCGTCAAAGGCTTCTGAAATTTTTGGGCAGTAGGGAAAACACTTTTTCTTTCACTTCAAATGTCAATATCTCACTCCTCTACTTCTATAATGAGCTGAAAATTTTCCCACTAGTACCTCCTATAGTTTAGGGCAAGATCTGACAATTAAATTTTCAAAAAAACTTTTTTTCCTACCTTTCTACTCATTCCCCCAAAAGTGACAATTTTCAGTGATCTTTAAAGAAAAAAGGGCTTGATCCTTTGGGGGTCAAACAAGTGGTTATTTTTGCAATATACCCACCTAGCCTTAAAAAGGCACTGGACGGATATTAGGGTTTGATCGAGAATATCTCTGATCAGGTGCCGAGCTGGTAAAGCTTCAATGCTGCATAAGAACCAGTTAGGTATGCTCGGGTTATATTGCGGTACTTTGTACGTGTATTATTGTATTCTAAGGATGAAGACTAGAGCATCTTACAAATTCAGTCTGGTCTATGGATGATCACAAAAAGTCGTGGCTTGGCCTGCGAAAAAAACCCAGGATTAAGTTAACTATTAAAAAACTCTGATCGTAATGGCTTGTAGAGAGGTTATGTGCATTGCATCAAACTCGTAAGCGTGACTGTATAAAAAGCCATGACCGAACGATAAGGCCTGCTATAAAGCATATCTATGTCAATGTGAAAATTCTTGTGCTGCATGCTGATATAGCATAAAAGCTAAAACTTTGCAGCAATTTGTTTATACACGATTTATAATACTTGTCCTTCTGAGAATAACGTTCGGCCTTTGAGCCTCGATATCTTAAAATACTGCCGTGACTCATGCAGCCTTATTATTACCTCGGCAGAGAAGTATAGGCAAAGATTCTAATGAATATATGCATGATTGCTTAAAGATAGAGGTAAAAATATACCAGTTTTAGTATTGGTTATAACAATTATGAAGAAAAAGCTTGGTCTTGCAAAAGTAAGGACATATGCCCAGATTTTTGGGATGTACCAGAAATTGCTTTTTTTTGACATGTTTTGTCTCCCACATTAACAAATGTGCACTGAATTGAGCCTCTCTTTCATAAACTCTAACAAATTCAGCCAAGTGTTCCATAGCTAATGAGTGATGTGGAATATTCCACACCATTTTGTTCGAAAGAGGGTTGCTAGTGCTACTCAATGTTACGAAAGGATCAAAAGTGTCCTTGCATCATTTCAAGGGCTTGTTTGGGGCACTAGATTTAATTTTTTTGATCTTGTTATAAATTACAATTATCAAGTTGTCCATGTCAATGGAGTAACGGCAAGAGAAGCCAAATGCTAGACAAGTATTGGGAGAGATTTGATTGGGTGAAACACCATATGAGGTGACAAGCAACATTTTACAAGTTGCAATTAGCTGATACCCTTTGCAAGTTTTATTTTGTGTGTTTTGTAATAGTGGAAAATTTGCAAACAAAAATTCAAACATGTTCTAAACCCTTATTATGGCAACCCTTGCCTTGTGTGCCAATCATTGTTTTTGGTGCAAGAGCAATTTGACGCATTGAAACTTGACACAAAAAAAGTGCAATTTTCAATAATTTACAAGTGTGTGTTCCCATCTAATCTTGCTACTCACAAAAATTGAGTTAAATCAAAGACTTACAAAATTTTGTAACAATCATCATAAAGCAATTACCTACCATACCAAAAAATGAGATTTTGTCACCACATGTTGTTTGATCAAATATTATAATCTACCATCTCCCACGGTCAAGTCAATTCTTCCCAAATTGTAAGTAGGTGTTCCACTATTTTCAATGAACAATTTTTGAGGATCATCCGATTGACTGAGATACAATGCATCAAAGTTGTAGGTCTCACAATTTTGGTGAAATGGCCTGGGCACTACGGGGTTGAAGGCATAATAAGGTGTTCCCAATCTTTTTGTCTCCCCATTGTACAGTAACCCATGTGCAAAAAAAAATGAAAACCAGTGACAAAGGAGGTGCGAAGTAAGGAACGGACTCGTATTACAATTGCAAAATTCAGAAAGGTGATACATAAAACCCTCCGCACTTTCAACACGAGATTCCCACTCTATCTCTTCTTCGACACACCAACAGTCCTTCCACGTCGTCCGGTTGTCTTCGTGTGCTGTCCGCGCACACGCAAGCCCCAGTAATGACGAAGACCACGGTGATTCCTGCATCAAAATCAAGGCCGCACTTTGAGTATCCAAGGAACTTTTATAGCAAATTCACATGCTGAGGTCTGTACACATATTATGTACTTCCTCTGTCCCTCTAAAGCATTTGCCATGTTCAATGATCTCATGGGGCTAAGTTAAGCAATTAGAGAGCATTCCTTTAAGCAATTAAAGCGCATTCCTCTTCAATGAGGAGCTGGCAACATGCACAAGTATGGTACTTTTTGCATGGAATTTGGGTACCCAAACGACAATATCAAAGTTAGAGATTTTGCATACATGTGGTAGATGATATGTTAATTCTACTAAGCATATGTTGTTAACGCAAAGGACTAAAGTAATGAGGAGCTGGCAGCATTTACAAACTATGCACAAATATGGTACTTTTTGCACAGAATTTGGGTGCCTAAACGGCGACATCAAAATTGGAGATTTTGCATACGTTTGGTAGATGGTATATTGATTTCTAGAATGCACGTGTCATTAGCACAAATACTAAAATCACAATTAATCCTTTGTAAAGAAGCTTTTTGGACTTTTTGGACGTAATTAGAGGAACAAAGGGAGTACGAAACAAGTTAATTAGATGTCACTCCGCATTTACAACAGAATCACTGTGAGTACCTGATCTTCTTCAAGCGCTCCAGATCGTCCCTCAGCTTCATGTCCAAGGCGTTGGAAACAACTTGAGAGTACCGACCATCCTTGTGGTCTTTCTTTCTGTTCAGGAACCAGTCTGGTACCTTGAACTGGCGAGGGTTAGCAACGATCACCATCAGGTTCTCAAGCTCAGACGCGGACAGCTCGCCAGCTCTGAGCACAATTCCAACGGAACAAATGAGAACAATATAAAAAAGCCACGCCATTGTCCAGAAAAAAAATTAATACTTGCAATCTTAAAATCTAGCCGACACTACAAACCTAAGGCTTTTTTTATTGGCTTTCTGGTGCCAGATTGCACCCAAAAAATAGTCTGGCTAAAAATGTCAAAAAATGCCAAAAAACGTGGACGAAATCGCCAAAAGGCTTCAAATTATTAAAAAAAACTGGATGAAATCGACAAATTGTGGATGAAAACCAAATAATAGACATGTAATATGTACTAATGTGAAATTTTCTATCCAATATGTGATTGAATGTTGAAATTTGGAGCACAACTAAAACTTATTGAATCGCCACTTTCACATTTCTTAAAAAATGAAAAAAAAAGATCTGCTGCAAACCTTCATCCCGTCTAAAATTGTCCATAAACAACATCCAGGTGCAAGGTACCACAAGAGCAAGGAACCATTAAAAATATTATCGTCAAGTGATTTACTTCTTATTGTGAGTATAATGCACGATTTGCTCATAAAATCCTACTTCCGAACTACTGTAAACCTTCATCCCATCTGAAATTGTCCATAAACAACATCCAGGTGCAAGGTATCACAAGAGCAAGCGACCATTAAAGGTATTATCATCAAGAGATTCACTTCTTATTGTGTGTATAATGCACGATTTGCTCGTAAAAATCCTTCTTCCGAACTACGGTCTCATTCACTAGTAAGTAGAACGGACGCAGCTTGGATGACGAAACATATCGTCCAAGGTGGGTGATAAATAGGATTTATCGAAGTGAAAAATAATGAGAAACGAAAAAAGAAGAAGGAGTTAAGGTGCACCTCTTGCTCATGTCAACGTCGGCCTTCTTGCACACCAAGTTGGCAAAACGACGCCCGACTCCCTTAATAGAGGTCAAGGCAAACATGATCTTCTGACGTCCATCGACATTCGTGTTCAGAACACGAAGAATGTGTTGAAACTCCTCGCCCGCGATGAGCGACTGCTCGTAACCCACCGAAATGTCCCAACCCACACTTCAGTCACAAAACCCTAAATAATTCACAAAAACAACTCCAACAACACACATTGGAAAAAGTCCACAAGGAAATCGACACAACAGAACATCATAAACAAACATACCATGATTGTTTCAGCAAAAAGCGAAGCGCAGCGATGGCGATGGCGCAAGGCAAAGACGACGACGGTGCCGGGAAGCGAAAGAGCGACAAAGAGCCGAAACAAGCACTATATAGGGTTTCTCATAAACAACCCTACATTCATCCAAATCACAATAATCATCCATTTTTCATCCAAGCACTACCCATCCATTTTTCATCCAAGCACTACCCATCCATTTTTCATCAAATCTTCATCCATCCATTTCTGAATTCATCTGAAGCTATTCTACCCGAAGGCTCGATACCCCAGTAGCAAAATGTCTCAATTTATTGAAAAGATCTAGGAAAAGATGTAGAAATTGTAGATGTTTAAAAGTGTGGAATTTAGAATCGGTCCTGATTCGGCGGGACGTGAGGATTGCTATTTACGAGGAGAAGACGTCGGTGATTTTTGTTGATTGTGCAGCTTTTATGCCAAATTTTGATGGTCGATGATGAAATTCGAAGAACACGATGGCGCCGCTAATGGATATTCTAGAATCGGTTGTCGTTGAGAGGTCCATGAGATCGCTGCTTTTTGCGGTGAGGGATTGTTGTTAGGGTTTTGTGAAGTTCGTTTTCGCTTGTTCAATTCATGCACTTTGGCTGCTGTTGCACCTTTTCTCGTCCAGCACAGATATTTGTCTGCGAGATGATGGTTTAGGGTTTAGGTTTTGTCGATTGAAGGGTGATTCGAGGATTCGAGGATTCGAGGATTCGAGGGTGGTCATCATCGACGGGATACACGATGCTTTGTAGGTCTTTTCGAAGAGCCAGGGTTTTAGGGGACGAGTGAGTTTTAGGGTTTGGGAGCAGGGTTCTTTTTTTGGTTTTCTGACCAATGGCTATGTGGCATTCTTTGAAAATGGTTTGTACACTGAATATTGCATTTAGGTTGCCTTGACAATTAGGTTGCCTTACATTGGTAAGTTACCTCATGACTCATCACTTGGTGATTTGGAGGTGCATGCAACTCTCTAAATACTTGGATTTCACATTGTTTATTGTTTATGACTTGGACTCAGCTGATTTGTTTTGATTTGTTTTTCCGCAGCTTATTTGCTATTGTCAAGTCCTTTTTATTGCAGTAATTTTTGATGAAGATCTGTAACAGCAGTAAGTATTTGTAGATGTTGAGAAATTAGTCTGGGGCAACCTAAATGCAATATTCAGTGGCTCCGTCCCATTTTTTGGTTGGAGTTGAAGGTAGTCCCTATGCAAGGATTTTTGTAGCATCATGGCTATTAATAATGAAATTAAGGAGAAGCTGGCACAATCAACTTTTTTAACGGTGGTTTTGAATCTATCTTATCATAAAAGGATGGCATCAATTCTCGACTTGATAAGAATTTTATGAAAGCCAGGGCTGCAATGCAATTTTCTTTAGTGCAATCTGATATTTTTTGAATTTTTTGTCCCCTTTTTTATTTCTGTAGGCTTGAAGCTCACCCCTTTTTTTTTGAGGCAATTGGGCCTTTAATTGCCCAAAAAAAAACCCTGGTTTGGGGGTTCTAGAAGAGAATGCCGAAGGGGGGCGGCGGTGGTGCACGAGGGGGTGGTGGTCATGATGAGGAGCGCCTGCTTCAACTCCTGGGCCGTATGCGCATGGTGTTGCAGCTCGGAAAGCGGCCCTCGTTGTAAGTCACTTCTCGGCTCCAGTGTTTTTTTTTTTTTCCTCATGAGGCCACCCTGTCAGAAATTGGACCAATGCTCCTCTCTTCCTCTCGAAATTCTCCATTCCTGGGAGGGCATGTGGCATGTGGCATGTGGTAGGTGAAAAAAAAACCCTTCTTGTTTTAGTGGAACACCGACAAAACCTCCGTTATTAAGGTGGAAGTACCCATATCCGATAACTTAAGCGCTTCTGCAGAAAAATTTCCTCCTAATTTATCAGTTCATTCAATTCTTAGTTGCAGTGTGAAATATTTTCATTGCAGAAAAAATGATGGAGAATGGCGGTGGGCAAATACGGATGCTCAAGTCCAGGGACAGGCTGTTCGCGCCATTGCAGCTTTTGTGGCGGCCATACCACCGCGCCCTTTCCCTGTGTCTACTTTGCAGGTGCATCCATCCCTGGAAAAATACTCCCTCTCTCTAAAAACGTCCAAAAAGTTTCCTTGCAAAAGGATTAACTGTGTTTTTAGTCTTTGTGCTAGTGACACATGCATTCTAGAATCAATATACCATCTTCTAAATGTATTCAAAATCTCCAACTTTGATGTTACCGTTCAAGCACCTGAATTCCATGCAAAATGTACCATATTTGTGCATAGTTTGTGAATGCTATCAGCTCCTTATTATTTTAGTCTTTGTGCTAGTGACACACATTTCTAGAATCAATATCCCATCTACTAAATGTACTCAAAATCTCCAGCTTTGATGTAGCGATTTGGGCACCCAAATTCCATGCAAAATGTACCATATTTGTGCATGTTACCAACTCCTCATTATTGATGATTTATAGATTAGTAGAAACAATGGTACCTCATATGGGCAAGGACAACCTTGTTAGGAGTGGAATGCTCTTTAATTGATTAACTTGCCCCCAGGAGATCATTGGACATGGCAAACGCTTTCTCATCATTTGAAATCAGCAAATGGGAGCTTTCTTTAGTGGTACAAGAAGAAATGTGTCTGATTTAGACGTTTATAGAGGGACAGAGGGAGTATGAAATTTTTTTTGTAGCCACTGTGAATTTAGCTTCTGTGTTAACAGTGTTGCGATGGCATTGTGAGGGCAGGCATATATTGAGGAGGCTGTGGGAGCACTGGAGTATCTGCTAAAAGTGGAGCAAGAGCCAATCTACCGGCAGGCGGCTGTTGCAAGTGCAGGATTGGGAAGAGCAACAAACGGGCATTACATGCTCCGCTTGCTGTCACCTCTTGCATGTCTACTGGCGCCTTCCAAAACACCGGAGGCAGCAGTGTCTGCTGCCACAGCCATGCAGAGCATCTTGATGACTGCTCGGCGTCAAAAAGCATCTGATGGAACCATGGGCGACGATTCTATCTGGAAAGCTTTACAGGAGTCCGACGCCTTGAAGCACATCCTCTGGCGGCTTGATAAGTCTCGTGCAGCACTTGGAATCGGCGTTGCAGAGTGTGCCGAGGTCTTGGCCATGATTTTGGAGCAGTGGCCCGGCGCAAGATACCGAGTGGGCAAAGTGGAGAGCGTCAGAGCTTGCCTGCTTGATCATTGTATGAGCAACAACGAGGCTGTTGTGGTGGCCAGTTTGCGAGCTTGCCAGGCCTTAGGTATGCACTAACTTCATGGATTTTAGGGATGAATTTTGTTTTTTTGTAATCCTTCCATTTTTTTTAAATTTCAGGAGATCATCATCACTTTAGGATTGTTACCAACAGGGGTCTTGGAAACAGTGTTGTGTGCAGGGGTTGCAGTTCTGTTTTTGCAGGATGGGAATCCTCCTTTGTGGGAGACACTAGCTCATTGTCTTCAGCAATCTAAGCCTTTGCCTGTGAACCGAGAGGCTTTACGCTTGCTTTCGCTGCTTAGTGTAGGTATACTTGACTGCCTTAAATCTTGATAAGCGGTTTTTTCAAAGTAACAATGCATTGAACCCCTATAAGACCACGATAACCCGAACGAGGCCTGATGTTGTTTTAGCACTTCTTAGTAAGTCGTATGGTGGCATTCCTTCTTCTAATTTTGTTCATTATTGACCAATAACCATGCAGTGTTCTGCACTAATTCTGGTGACATAGAATTTGACCTCCATACTGCACACCATGGTCAATATAAATCTATGAACTCCAGGTCTTTTGGATGTGAAAGAGTTCATTTTTTGCGAGTATTTCGTGGCTGTGTCAGAAATTGGCTGTATTGCAGATCTGAATTTGATTTCTGCATATTGCTATTTTGCAGAGGTTGTCATTATTTACTGCTTCCTTCAAAGGGCCGCACATGCATGCCATACTGGAGGGCTGTTTAAGGAATATCAACGAAGGGAACAGGATGCGGCTGACAGTGGTAGAGCAAGGGGTGGTGGTAGAAGCAGCACACACTACCAGCGTGATTCTGCGCTGGCCTGGCGAGCATCACAACGTCGTGTTAGGGCTGGGCATAATTAAGGTTGTGTTCTTACAGTTGACATTAGGGGAGAAGAAATCTGCTACAAACGCTAAGATTTGGGAGGGTACTTCGCATGAGAAGCTTGATGTGGAATGGAAGTCTCGTGGAGCTGGAAAGGTGACCTCTTCCTTACGTTCCTTGCTGTGGGAAATTGTTGGCTGTCTAGCTGCCCACTCCAGCCCTTCTACTACAATAGAATTGCTCTCAGGAAACCCACCAGTAGGACCAGGTCTTGGCGGAATCACTGTGTTTGCATGGTAAGTAGAAGCACACTTAACTCCAATCCGCTTGTGTATTGTTCTCCCTTGTCTTATTTCGTACCTTGCTTTAAACAGCTCTTGATTATTCCTTAGCTCCATGTGTCCAAATGGTCAAAAAGTGGTTGCCCTTTATACCTATAAGAGTTGAACTGAATTATTTAGGAAACACCAAAGAAGGTAACAATTCGTCTTGACCAAAAACAAGAGACCATGTCTTGTATTTTTGGTATGTTTTTGGAAGTTGTTGTGATTAACCATTATCTTCCAAACTGGTTCTTTTTTTGTCCTATTGTTAGAAAGCTTCTTGACTAATCTGTTCTTTGGTGATGCCATCAGCGCAACGCTTCTGCGAGCGTTACACAGAAGCGGCCACGTGTCTCACACTGACGAGCATACCCTAGTGCTACCGTATGGGAGTGGACAAGAGCAGCTTCAAATTTGCAAGACGATGTTTTTCCTTCTGTCCTCAACTTCCTCGGACATTGCCATGCCAACCAAGGCGTGCATGCAAACCGCCATGAAGTTCCAGGACCAGGCATGGCTGCCTCGTTTGGTGGAGTCTCTGGCGCTTGGCCACACAGGCCTGTCTGCAGTGAAGCCCGAAAGTGTGCAAACCGCAACCAACCTGTTCGCCCTGGCTTGCTTTTCCTACTTCCTTGAATGTCGAGAGCTACTCCTACAGGAAAGGACACTCGATGTCCTCATGGCCATTCTCAAGATATACGGCGAAAAAGCATTAACAAAGACAACTCAAGTGTCAACGACGTGGAGTCTAGTTCACCAGAGAGCTGGAATCGTTGCAAAAACCTGTTGTGAGGAGATAACCGAGGATTGGGAAGGCTCTGATATCGTTCTGATAGCGTCCTTGTGTGCTTTCACTAAACTAGCGCAAGGCTCAGATTTTGCAAGATCTGTGTCCAAGAGCCTGCGAACTGGGAGACCCACTGAAACCACCTGCTCAGAGTCTTTGCACGGTGACATGCTCAGATTGTTATGGAAACTTGCAGAGTGTACAACCGTGGCTGCAGGTGTGCGGTGTTGGGCAGCCAGTGGGCTTGCGTGCTTCAACATATACGGATTTCCAAGCCTACTCGGCCGTCACGTCTGTCAAACATTAGACGAATCCTTGTTTTCAGATATTGTCTTTCTCCTTAAAGACGGTAGCCGTGTGCTTGCGCATGGCGTTGTTCTTGCAGTTCAATGCCCGTCCGTGCTGCCAAGAGACTTGCTTTGCAAGGAGAAAATACTGCTTGGGGATGATGCGGTTGGTTATGAAGTACAACTCTCGAGAATGATCTCTTTTAGATCTTTCAAATCCCTCTTGGAATACACGTATTCTGGTGTGGTGCATCTGGACTTGGAGGAGGTTGACGAAATGAAGGCGCTCTCCAAAGCGTGTGGATTGGATTCTTTGACAAATCTGCTTCATGGCCGAGTCCCAGTGTGGGGCCTGACTCCTGCCTCTTGTAATCTAGCGTCAGCCCTGCAACCTGGTGGTCACCCGTTTGCGTAAGTCTTCAACCTCAATCACCATTTCTTTCTTTCTCCCTTTCAACTTCTGCACTTGGCGCTGCAACAATAAAGGGGCATCAAGACTAGAACTAAAATTGTTATTCAAAAGGCATACCGAAAATCCTAGGTAACCAACCACGTCATCAAATTTTCTGAAAATCCAAGTACCACTGTGGAATGACGTGGATTTTCCTTGTTTCCTCCACAGGGATATCATTCTGCGAGGAAAAGTACAAGGCGATGCAGTCGGTGAAGCAGCTCCATGTAGATTTGATGAAGGCTGCAGAGAGACGTGCACTCACGTACACGGACACCGAGCCATATTGTCTTCACGTTGCGATTATTACCGAGGACTTTTTTCTTCAGGAATGCGAGAAAGGTTTGTGATACTCTTTTAATAGTCGGTCAGTTTGTCCGTGAATCATTCCTGCTTACCTTTGTTACTCAATACCAGTCAGCATTTTCATCAAAGCGCCCTAATAATGACTACAAACATCACTTGTCCTGCTTCTGCTTGGTGAAAATTTTGTGTTGAGTACTCCCTCTGTCCCTCTAATAACGTCCAAAAAGCTTCCTTGCGAAGGGTTAACTGTGTTCTTAGTCTTTGTGCTAGTGACATATGTATTCTAGAATCAATATACCATCTACCAAATGTATGTGAAATCTCTAGTTTTGATGTCGCCGTTTGGGCACCCAAATCCCATGCAAAAAATGCTGACAGCTTCTTCTTATTGACAATTCAAAGGTTAGATGCAACAATGGTACCTCATATGGGCAAAGCCAAGCTTGCTAGGAGAGGAATGCTCTCTAATTGCTTAACTTACCCCCATGGGATCATTGAACATGGCAAACTCTATCTCGGCGTTTGAAATCAGCAAAAGAGAGCTTTTTAGTGGTACAAGAAATGTGTCAGATTTGGATGTTTTTAGAGGGACAGAGGGAGTATATTTGACGTAAATTCTTTACTAAAGCTAGACTTTTTTTTTGGGGGGGGGGGCTCATTCTGCAGCACAGCAGAGGCCATTGATATCGGCGTCTCTCAGCAATCGTTACGAACACTGCTACACTTCTGGTATAGTGGCAAACTGGTGCGATTGACAGAATCCACAGGGTGGTGTGCATGGAACAACCTCGAGACAAGTGAGCAGATTCTGTACCTTGAAAGTCTTGTAGAGCTTGCAGAGTTTGCTGCTCAGTTGCTCATGACGGATTTGCAAGAGGAGTGTAACGTTTTGGTGTTGCACCATATTGAGGGAGGGAATGTGCACCTGGGCCCTTCCGTGATCACCCACGCAGCCAAGTGTGCGCAATGGGATCTTGTCAACAGTTGTGCTTCCTCGTTAGCTCCGGCGTACCTGCATCTTCGTGATATTGGAGCCTTAGAATGTCTTGATGAAAGCTTCATAGATCTTCTTCGAGCTGCACATGTCCAATTTTTGTCTCAGGCTGAAGCTGGCTGACGTGGACATGACCGAATCCACCACTTTTATAAGGTGCTTACGTCTGTGAAAACCGGTGTGTTTGAGCAGAT
This sequence comes from Ulota crispa, assembly GCA_963920765.1. Lineage (NCBI taxonomy): Eukaryota > Viridiplantae > Streptophyta > Bryopsida > Orthotrichales > Orthotrichaceae > Ulota > Ulota crispa. Next base: position 5,818,029 of record OY987248.1, on the reverse strand, counting down.
TTTTCATTTACTCAGGGTATTTTTTCATATAGCTGAATAATTTATAAGAGTTAGATGAGATGAATGTTCTTTTGAAAGGGTTCTTTGTTTTGTTTGTATTAAGGTGACAAGATCTGAAGAGAGTTTTGACCTTTGGGTGTTCCTTACAATTCCTTCTATTCCAATAAAGGTGGAATTTACTGTACACATTGAGTCACTTGGTTTGATTGCTTTTTGGTTAGTGTAGAATGTCCAAAATAAACATGCTAAGAAAAACTAGTTTTATACTATGAAACCATGCTCAATTGCTTATTTGGATGCTTTAGGTGTAAGTATCGTACATAATCTGTTTCAAGGAGTCATTTTTATTAGTTATGTGTATGTATTTCATATTGCAATCAATTGCATGGGATTGCAAGGATTTTTTTACTGCTGGTCATTGTGGTTGCCCTTTGCAGCAGCACTACAACAGTGGCAAGTGTCCACATTGTTTAGTACTGTTTCTAAAAGTTGTGTAAGTCAACATTCCATGCTATCTTCATGAAAATTGCAAGAAGGATAGCATGGGACTTAACATTGTGTTTGTGAATCTTCTCACAATTTAGGTTACTTAAAAATATGAGTACATTTAATGAGAGCTTGTCTTTTTGTCTTTCATGATGGACCATGTCTCCATAATCACTTCTAAGATGAAAAATGGCTTTTTCTTCATCATAATATTTTTTTTTTATCATGCATTGGACAAAAATTGTTTGCTTTGCCGTTGTTTAAAGGTTAAGCAACACGTTCAAATTGATGATGCTCCATTGTGTGTTGCAAAAGTTAGTTTTTTCTTTTAACCCCTAAAGGACCAAGCCCTTTTTTTTTGTGAAAATCACTGAAAACTACCACTTTTGGGGGAATGATTAGAAACGTAAGAGAAATAGTTTTTTTTGAAAATTCAACCATAGGATCTTGCCCTAGACTATGGGAGGTACTTGAGGGAAAGAATAGTTCATTTTAGATGTAGAGTGAGATGTTGACATTTGAAGTGAAAAAAAAAGTTTTTTTTTTTTGCTGCCCAAAAATTTCAAAAGCCTTTGACCGTTCTTATTGCAAAAAAGTTGCTCTATATAAAATTGAGGTTTATTTTCTCCATGTAGAAGACCAAGTTAGGTATGAGTGGGAAAATTTTCAAATGAATTGGAGGTGTGAGTCATACTTCATAAAATCTTGCAATGTCATAGGATCAAGGAATTTGCATATATATTAGACAAAATTGGAGAATTTATGTAAAATCAAGAAATATGCATTATTTTGATCCAAATGGTGAAAATCAAGGAATTTTAGTACATTACCACAGTTTTTAATAAAATTAAAAAAACATAAACAAACTATTAAAAATTATTAAAAATTAAAATTTTACAAGGGGCAAGTCCACCCCACCCTTGTACTCTAACTCCATGCCAGCATTGCACCCCCTCACTATCCCCCCATTCAACCCTTGCTTCCCTCCCTTGCTCCAATAATATGGTTGTCTTCCCCGACATGGCGACAATTCAACAAACTTGATGTCACAAACAAACAAGAGACCCTTTATCCTAGTAGAGTCAATTTTAAGGTTGACTTTTAAATAAAGCACTTTCTTTTTCCAATCTTGACATATTAATGTTTCATTTTATTAAAGTATCTCAATTCAATATACACGTATTAGATTTTATATTTTGGATCATGTTTAAAGTAGACTTTCATATAATCTCAGCTATTAAATATGGCTTTATTAGACAAGATTGTCACTCATACTTGACACTTATCATGCGCAACATCAGACATTAGACAGACAACATGACAACCATACCCCAAAACTTGTCCGACAAGACAATGCATGATGCACTAGCTCAATTATTTTTGAGCCCATGATCCCCTCCAAGCCCTACAATCCCCTCTAGGCCCCACAATCTCTCCCCTCTCTCCTACCCTGCAATTTTTGACCACATGCTCTGCTATTGCCAATAAGCAGCTTTCTGCCACATGCCCCCCTCTCATGCACCGGGTTGTCATGCATGTTCTTTTTGATTCCCTGCCACCCTCTTGCCCAACTTGATATATCTCCTGCCCTTTCAAGGGTGCCCATTTGGAAGTCAACTCTCCCATACAAAGGAGAGTAGTTGCCCCTGCTACCCCATCTCCATAATTTTTCAAAAAAAATTGCATAACTTCTTTGTTGAGAGTTGAAATTAAGCAAAACTTAAATCCCACATTGATTTTTGAATTCCTCATCTTCAAAAAAAATTCCAAAAAATCATATAAAGTAGATAATATGTAGATACATGCCCAAAGTACCATCTGTCCCTCGAGTTTACCCCGAGGGGACAGTTGGTCCTTTAGGGGATAAAACCAAAAGCTCTCTAAAATTTGCATTTGCTTTCAAACCTACTCGAGGGCATTTTACATTTCACAAGAATTGTCATTAGTGTGTTACTTAACTTACAAAAGTTTATGTTTTATTAGTATCAGTAGTAATTATCCATGAAGCTTCAAATTTTTGAATAAGATCTAGTTTGATGTGATATGAGGTGAACGTAAAATTAGAATCAGATTACTCAAAAAAATATCAGTAATTTAGAGCTACTTGGAATACAACTCTTTTACTAGTAAGAAAAAGTAAGCTACAGTAACAACTAGTTTACCATATTTTTCAGACGAAACTTGGGCCATTGTTGCAATGTAAACGAATAGCATATCTAGCAAATTAGTTTGTCATAAGATGTTAAAATCAAACTCTTGAAACTTTGTTATAATGTTTTACCTTAGCTTTTTACAATGTGCAATCTTTTTTTGGGAAGATCCATATTAATAATGTACCTTGTGCATGAAAAAGGATTTTTTCCTACAAGGTTCCTTGCTACATTCATGGTTGTCATATTGGACAAATTGCCTGTCCACTTGCTTGTTGGCTAGGTGCCCAATTGAGCACTTGCCCATTTGACATAGCCAACTCATATTTAACTCCAAAAAATAGTAAAAAAAAGCAGATCTTGACTAACTTTGTACTCGGGGGTGCAATGAGAGGTAGCAGTAGAAACTATGTGCAAACAAATGATAGGGTACCTAAAAAACATTTGAGATAAAAATTGTAATTTGGTTCTTTATACTATAAGGTACAAAAATATCATGAGATGTCTTCAAACTACTATAGGGTATAGAAAAATAGGTCCAATTAGCAAAAAATTAGACCTAAGATACCCCTTTTTATTCTTTTTTTGGCTAAAAGTTGTAAATCCTGCTGCTTTGTAAGTGACATATTCAAAATGTTCAATAATTTTACAAACTTTACTAATTTCTACAATAGACATTGAATGGCTTTAGGTGATAGTCATTTAATTTTGGAAATTGGCAATTCCTACTTGTAGCCCTCTGTTTGTTGTTTGTTATTCAAGGGGTCCAACTTGGGATTTAGGAATTGCTCAGTTTGTCTTTTCCATTGTCTCCATTTTTTGGTTGCTATTCAAAAATTATTTCTTACATATTATTTGGCATATGCTGAAGACATGTACAACACCTTGAAGCAAACATATGTATTGCATGTTTTTGCCAATCAAAGAGTTTGCAAAATATAAATTATATTTGACAAGTTCTTGTTGTGCACCACAATTTAGTGAAGCATATTATTTTGCATATTGTAAAGACATGTATAGTACATTGAATCAAACAATGTAGGTTAAAGTAAAGTTAATATCAAAAAATGGTCTCTATACCATTCATATTAATCATGTAAAAAGGACCTAAACCTAAAGTTCAATTTATATAGCATTCAATAATATGATATGTTCCTAGGAAACAAGCATTACTGACAATTTTTGTGGAAGGTACAATAGTAGTATTGAGCACACTTTTTTGTTAAGGTATAGTTGAAACTTGAATATAGTCATTAGTAGGGGAAAAAAGTTTGAAAGAAGTTTAATGTCTAAAAAATGTAGTAGAATTTTTTATTTTATCTAATTTACCATATCATTTATTCATATCAATTTAGAATTATAAGTAATGCAAGCCCCTTTTTTAATAACGCAAAGTAGAAAATTACATAATGATAGGGTGTTTAAAAATAAATAAAAAATAAATAAAAATAAATAAAAATAAATAAAAATAAATAAAAATAAATAAAAATAAATAAAAATAAATAAAAATAAATAAAAATAAATAAAAATAAATAAAAATAAATAAAAATAAATAAAAATAAATAAAAATAAATAAAAATAAATAAAAATAAATAAAAATAAATAAAAATAAATAAAAATAAATAAAAATAAATAAAAATAAATAAAAATAAATAAAAATAAATAAAAATAAATAAAAATAAATAAAAATAAATAAAAATAAATAAAAATAAATAAAAATAAATAAAAATAAATAAAAATAAATAAAAATAAATAAAAATAAATAAAAATAAAATAAAATAAAATAAAATAAAATAAAATAAAATAAAATAATTAAAATTAAAATTAAAAAATAAAAAAACAAAAAAAATAAAAATAAATAAAATAAATAAATAAAAATTAAAAAAATTAAAAATAAATAAAAATAAATAAATAAATAAATAAAATTAAAAAAAATTAAAAAAGGTAAAAAAAAATTAAAAAAAACTAATACCCCCCTAAAAAATACTTGGTGTCCGCACCTATCCCCTTATTTTTTTACACACTAACCCCCCCAAGACTTTGTACTAGCTTGTTTTACACATGGCTACCAAGTACCAACATGAAGTTAAGATGCAAATTTAAAATCATGTCATGCAATGAATATAATACGCAATAATTTCATTTTTACTTTTTAAGGTAAAAAACCCTAATGGTTAAAATACAACATTGGACAAACACATCTAATTGTGTAGTCTAGACCAGTTGCCCGCTTGTCCTATCTTTTGACCAAATCTTCTCTAAAGTACCAATCATGGTGAAATTCAACTTGCATGATATAGAAGCACAAAGGGATACTTGCACCAACCATGGAAAATAGTAACTCAATATTGACTCTATTCTATTGACAAGAGCAATCAACAAACACTTGATACTATAGTTTGTACAAAGAGCAATAATAATACAATGTGTATATGCAAAAATTGCAGGGCATGCATGTGAAATAGTCCGCAATATCTTCTCTGAGGATGAACAAGAGTGTCTAAGTCACATATGCAACAAAAGAAGCTGCCTACACAAACACCCGCACAAACACATCCCAAGACTTGATTCTGTTGCAGCACCCATTCCATAGCCAACTCATATTGCACCACAATGGCTACAGTCGTGACATCAAGGCAACCTTGGGACCTTTTCCACAATAAGCTCTATACAAATTGACTACATTTCTCACAACGGATTCTATACAAACTGACTTTGATCTTGCTCCCTCCGACTTAAGCCATTTACAAGGGTTGATGCAGTCAGAGAGATCATACAACTTTCCACCACACAAATCTTTCTACCACCCCTTAGCCTTTATTATACCTATTTCTCAAACCTTCCTCTAAAACCCCTTCACTGCCTTATTCCCTAAACTCCACAGTGACTATTCCTCCATAGTATCAACTAAATGGTGTGGCAAGTGCCCACCCATTATATCATTGTATCCAAAAGTTGCAAAAGTTAATTATAGTGAAAAATTGCAAGAAGGGTAGCATGGGAGTGATTGGACTTAATATTGTGTTTGTGGATCTTCTTACAACTTGAGTTTTTTTTTTAATGTGTACATTCAAAAAGGATTAGTTGTTTATTTGCCTACATTATAGACTATGTTTACATTATCACTTCTATATAAATTATGATTAAAATTGGTTTTTGCCAACTTACAAAGTATAACGCCTAATATTCATTAAACTGGGAACTTTTGAACATTTTGGGAATTGGGCCCTTTTTTGTCAAGTGCACACTTGACTGATTTCCAATGAAATGAGATATATATCTTTCAAAAATACGCTCTTTATTACCCAAGAAGCCAAGAATAGGACCTATTTGTTCCACAAAATAACAATACTTTTGAAATTTTGAACAGAAAATTCATTAACTAGGTTTAAGGTGATCACCTTAAACCTCTCAAATGGGTTTAAGGTGACTTTTTCAGTTTCATGTGAAGTACAACTTGGGAGTTGCATTTTCCCAATTTAATGAATATGGTGTTTTAGAGGGAAAATCCAAAAAGGTGAAGAATTCTTGAAACTAACAACGGGAAAGTCACAAAAGTTTACTATGAAAACTGGAAAATTACACTTAGTGTCCAATTGTCTGCAACTAAGGTAGGAGTACTTTAAATGGACATGATTTGTTTACAGACACCTATAAAACAACCCATATCAGATCCAAAAGTTTGGCAAATAGGACACAAACCTTGGGTATGAGATCCAGCAGTTGGGCAAATGGGACACAAACCATAGGTATGAGAGGTCACAATGACCATTTTAAGCATTAAAGTGATCTATTCTCAAACTCTTGTGTTCACTTATTTGATCTTCTTTGTGTTTGTTTTCCCAAGGTTCATGACCAATTTACAATAGGTCTAGTGTCCACAATAGGTGCACCTACAACCTTGTTTTCAAAAATTCATATTTTATTCATAAAATTGCAAAATAATATGAGGACAATTTTTTGCCCATTTGTGCCTATTTCCTAACAGAAATTTGTATTCAAAATCTCAGTGCACCTTCTCCTTGAATTGATTTAACAAAAGTGTCCATTTAAGGTGCTCCTACCTTAGCACACCTGTAAAAGCATGAAACCTCCCAAACCCTCCCAAAACGAGATCCATCTGGATTTCCTTAGCTATGAAAATGGCTGGACTACTGCACCCTTCTCCACCACAATATATCCAGCAGATCAGCCACTGACGTGCTAAGTAAAGAACTCCCGGAAGGCGATGATCAGAGCTGGGTAGTCTCGAAGAACCTCGTCAACCAGGATGACAGTGTCAAACATATTCGTGCTCACGCCTTCACTTTCTAACGTCTCCCTGAACGTCTTTAATGATTCTAGCAATGCCCGGAACATGCCCGGCGAATTCAAGGTGGCCTTCAGCAGATGCACAAATCGTGTTGCTATACGGTAGTCCTCGGAGGAGACTGTGAGCGAGCTTTGCTGCCCGCTCTGCTGCTGCTGTTGTGGTACTTGTAGAAGGTGAGAAGTGGACCTCCTCAGGGGCTGCCCAGACCTCGGTGGCGTTGGCAAGGTACGACAGACGACGCCATTGCCAGCATGCATGCTCGCAGGAATGGCAATGGATCGGGTACGTCGTCGAGTTCGTCTGTTGCTTGCTGGCCATCACACGAGCCATGTCGACGTGATAAACTCTCACAGAAGAACGTGATCTTCAAATAGATATGATATAATTATATAAAGAAGATATCAAAATCCCAATACAAAAGAAAAGATACAAGATACATAGTTACCCAAATGGTATCATAGTTTGTCATTTAAGTAGACTATGGGTTTAATCTCTTAAAGTAAAAGTCACCTAAAGTAAAAGTCACTTCAAAGATAAAAGTAACAGCTATTTGCTCTTAACAAGTGAATTCTCCAACTACCACTCCTTAGACCTAACAATTTTTGGAACCAACACAAAAGAAGCAGAAAGCCTAATTTTTCAATAGAAGATAGCCCACATCAAGACAACAGTTTGCCAAGTTTTGGATGAAAGTAACTTATATTTGTAAACTTATTGGATGAACATGCACAAAACATTCATTCATTCATTCCAATTTTAACCAAGTTCTCCTTACTTGAGTACATTCTGGGGTGTTGTTCACACTTCACACTACCTTACCCAAACTAAAAATGTAACCTTGCCCCACACTAGTTTCTCAACATTCAACACTACATAAATACTTACTGGCTAGTGTTATAGTAATTTTGTCAATAAGTATTGCAATAAGCAATGTTTAAAGGGTTTAGAAACAACAATGTACAAAGTTGTGATGTCATAAATTATGTGAAATCTGAATACTTAGAGAGTTGCATATGCCTCCAATTGACCAATCAATAAGACTTGAGGTAACTTTCCAAGGTAAGGCAACCTAATTGTTGAGGCAATCTAAATGCACTATTTAGTGTACGTAGCTGAGTCACCAACCACTTGGATAACTTTATTTCTTCTTCTCTCGCATATCCACCCGCATATGAAACTTGCTGATTTTTTGCTAAGGTTTATTCCTCAATGCTTCTGCTGAAATAAAATGGCCAAATCTTTTTGCAGGTGATCAATTTTTTTGCAGGGGTTCTTTAACACAATATTCATTAAAAGGGGAAAAACATGTGTACCATTTTATATTTCACCTTAATCCCAAATAGCCACCTTAAACCAGATTTGAAGGTATCAAATCCAATTTAAGCCACTAAGAATTTTTCCCTCCCAAATTCCTCCTCTCAGGTGAGGCCACGTGTACCCAAAAAAAATGCTGGAGCTCGAATGAAGGTGACCACCCTAATCCTCCAAAAGTCCCACTTTGTAAGCTTTTTCCCCTTTTAATGTATATCGCGTTCTTTGCAAATTTCGACCAGTTGCGCTTCTTCTGTTCGTGTGCAAGTCAGCATATAAGTTAGAGAGAGCAAAGTAGCAATCAAAAGGTAAGAGTGTCCATAAATACCACAATAGAGTGCTCGTACTAAATGCTTTCTTGAATTATCAAGAGTTTTTATTTTATTTTAATGTGAAGTTCTATGGCTTTGTGCTACTCTTGTTGCCTTTCCATTTGCTTCGTCTAAATAGATGTAAAACCAATCAATGTATCAGAAATTTCATGCCCACTCTGAATTTTTCCATTAAAATTCTATTTTCAAGCCACTTGCTAATACTTTCTGTTTGATTGAACTGTAATCATTTCTATTGATACGCTTCATCAACTCGAAAAAATGTATTTGCAATTCATGTAAAAAAAGTATAGACAAATCTTCTAAGAATGTGAGCTTCATTAAACAGCAATAAGCAATATGCAATGTACTTGATAAATTCATTATTTTGATTTCCTGTAAAGCAATTCATCTCATGTTTTTTACAAGTGTGAACCTCGTTCTATAATTGCTATTGTTATCCCAATGTTGGAACTAACCCAACAGAATATACAGAACTACAAAAATAGTACCTGACTGAAAGACAATGTGGTGATAAGTAGAACATCTTATTAAAATGATACAAAATTACAAGTGGAGCTTTCGAGTAGAAGAAAATCTACTGCGTGCCATCTTTGCCACATGCCCTTCCACAACCACCTGAGACAACGCAACAAAAGCTTCAAGTCAGAGATCTTCGCCATCACAGTCCTAGATAGAGATTTCTCAGAGCAGAAGGGCTTACCCTCAACCCTCTCAAATTACACACTTTGTGACTACATTTTCAATTTGCATTCTTCAATCAAGACAAACTATTTTAAAATGAAATGAGAAAAGGCAAGGTTACCTTCTGCCCAAGTGCAACAACAATGAAGTTGGCAAGAAGAAGAAACCAAAAGCAGAGCCGAAATGAGGCTGACATGCCGGCACTTGGGGCTCCTCCGTGTTGTTGGTATGTAACCCAAACGGGTGATATAGCATTAGGGCTGTTGAACTCTTCGCTCGCAACGTGCCAAAGATGAGTGTAGGAAGAATGAGGAAGCACAAGCGCCAGGGAGACCACAATGAAGATACTTGCATACGAACCCTGCTCCCGTTCATTTTAGTATACAAGATCTCATCAATTGATCAATCATATCTTCGGACCTCCAATGCCTAGATTTCAAACTACTCAATGTTCATATCATTTTGCTAAATTAGCTCAAAATAATTGATTACAGCTCTACGAGAGGCTTGCCACTTACCACGAGAAGGTAGTTTCGAAAAATGTTTCGTCGGAAGGAGGATCCAAAAGAGAAAACAATTAAAGCTGCAATGAACTGGAAATATATTGTGAAGAAATTAATAGTGGATTCCCAATTATCTCCAAGCGTCCACCAGTCTTTACCGGGAGATCATCTGCCAAAGCCACGGCAACATGAGCTACACAATAGCAAACCATGCTTTAAGAAAAGATTGATAACAGTTATAATCATATGCGTTGAAAGGCGACTTTCAAAGAACCTAAATTGTGAAATTCAATTGCTCAAAACATTACAAACAAGCACTTTCAAAAGTCTAGAGTTTTAGAACTAGAAACTTCAATTGTTCAAGACGGTTATGAAATGGTCAATTAAAACCTTTGAATACTAAAAATCTAGAATTCATATAGATATGAGGTTCAATAGATCTCCAATTAAGAGTTTGCAACTCAAAGGTGCTTGGATCTCTCTAAATTGAGCCTCAACTACGCACATCAAGTCCACAAAATACTGCCGTTTCAACGGTTACTATGGGCATATTGCTAGACGATTTCAATGAGGATAATTCAGTTGTGAACCAAAAAGCTTGAACTTACTTTGCAGGCCACTTCACATAGTCGCTTTGGGCTGTCATGAAAGAGAGGGCACCAATCACAAACAAAAGATTGATGCCCCACATTCCCAAAACAGATGCCACATTTTGTGCTCCTAGTAAACTAGATGTAGGTCGATCCTGCATCATAAGAGTAGTTGAGTTTAATTCTTGCTCAAACATGGCCATATTCGTTAAATTGGCCTGATTTGGAGTGTCAATAATTGCAACATTCAAGTGTCAATGCTCTACAAACAGGACTAGTAATGATCACAGTTTATGTACATGCATCATGAAAGTATAGAATTTTCTACATTTGAGCAAAAACAATCATAGCCCCTCCACAAATGCAAGGGGATACTGACATATCAAGGCTCACCTTGTTAAGTGTCTTGACGGGGTTGCTCAAGTTCATGGTGTAACACAAGATCAATACTGCCACTCCATCAATGAAGAAAAAATCCATTTGGCACGATACAAACCCGTACCTTCAGCACACCAGAATACCACGTTAGATGCAATGCTGCAAGCCTGCCAGTGCTGAATACATATGTTGCATTTCAAACAATGTAAATTTTTAGGGAATACACCTAATTGAGTGACGTTACTTTTGTATCACTAAGAAAAATGCAAAGGCAAGCAAACAAATAGTACCAGTTTTGATTCAGCTTGAAGATGGAGAAGCTCAAGCCGTACATGATCAAAAACTTGAAACATGCAAAGGAAGTGTGCAAAGCTGCCTTGCCTTCACGTACTAAATCAATCGTGGATGAAATCTACATGTGCAAAATCATGCGCTTAACTCATTGATATTTATGTTGCTAAATTGTTTATGCAACTGCATTACATTCTCAAGTAGTATACATCAACAAAATTTGATATGGAGTAGTAAAATTATGAAGGATTAGTGCATTTTTGAAGCAACTAGTTCAACCGCCAAGCATGCAATTTCTATGAGATGAGCCTACATGCAAACATATTGATCATGGACTAGATGGAAGGAAATAAACAACTTTAACATGACCTATGTTTGCCATCGCGAACCTAACGCTAACTCAAACAATGCACATAGACAATCTGGATTTCCTTTCCTTGCTTGGTGTTGATTGCTATTGCACAAAAATAGTTCAAAATTTGAAAGCTACCAATGCTGAACCATGAAGGTGAAACACTTACTGATTTGCTTTGGAAGTGAAGGGAGACACAACCGAGGCTTCTGCTTCACTTAGAGCAAGGCCAACATGAGCAGAGCGAAGGGCCCCACAATCATTTCCACCATCACCACACATGCCCACCACAAGGCCAATGTCCCTGTGCATGTTGATCACCTGAACCTAAAATCCCATCATGTATAGATCACTTGTCAGGTACTACTTGTTTTATAAAATTTTGAGACTTTGAAAACGTGTTTATAACATTTCTATTACCATGATTTTAAATAAGGTTATTTTGCGTCAATAATCTCTAGAAACTTCATATGTAGAGCGGCCATAGGAAAGCAGGATAAGCATGACGCAATTTGTAGGAAGAGCTTTCCATGATTAGGAAATTTTCCTATGATCACAATCTTATTTGGAAACTTTTTATGTCACAATCAAAACCACTTTGCTCATGACCTTCCACACTCTACCTGCTAATGATCGACCTATGTAAATGCCATCTTCCCATGATTGACATCCAAAAATTACTAAATTAAGCCAAAGTATTTGGAAAATTTATGTAGGGGAGACTGTACCTTGTCTTCAGGAGTAAATCGAGCAAAAATGCGTGAATATAACAACAACTCTTGCATTTTTCCTGTTCTACAAAGCTCATTGAACGCCTTTCCAGTGACAGCCAGCTCAGTGAGGCCACCTTCTAATTGTTTTTGGTGCGTCTCCCACATGTCGGTTTTGGAAAGGGCCTGGTCATTATTTCCAAGGACGGTTGTGACCATGGATTGCCATATTAAGCTGCCAAAAAGCTCCCTAAGTGAGTTTACACATCGAGAAGACTGGGCAAACCACTCTAACATGCGTTTGAATTGAGCTTACACTCTTGAAAATCATAATTTACATTGAAGCTTGCAGTAATAGTGAAGCAAAACCAATTCTACTTTTGCATGATCACATTAGTATTTCATGCAACACACAAATAAATCCTTACCTGCCTTCATGGTTGATCTCAGCTAGTAAGATTTCCACATTTGCTGTAACCATGCCACACTCCTTTGCAATGTAACACCCACATTGTGCGTTATCACCGGTTATCATCAATGGTCGAACCTTCATCAAAGATTAGTCAAAACACATTAGTCACTAGTTTTAACCTAAGTTAACAATTGGATTGATGTTTGAGCAAAAGCTTATGTTACATGAAGAGAATAATATGCTCAAAACCGGAAGGTTAATCTCAACCTACAGATAGGTAATATCTAAAAAAATAACCAGCAGAAGAAGCCCTTGCCAACTGTAACATCCTTTACAGCTGTTTTGAATATAAATCAAGTCAGTTCTAAACCGGCCAGGTTTTTGAGCACATCTATCGAGAGTTGGATTATTCTACAAACATCCAAGATGGAGATCTCTTTGCAGAGTTGTGAAGGTCACATAATTGACACTTACATTGCCCTTGCGGAGAGCCTCAATTGCGTTGCGAGAGTCTGGTTTTAGCTCATTCCGAAAGAGAAGAAGGGAAGGGAAAGTCAAGTCCGTTTCTAGATCATCTTGAGAGAGCTTCTTCACCACATCCAGGGATACATCTTTACCTAAGCTCCTGTCACGGGTAACAACATTCGAACCAAATCAACATTAAAATAGAGTAAAAAATGGCAGGGTGTTTTTGCATGTGTTGCTCTTGAAGCAGTTTGAGTACCAATCCTAAAAAAGCTTCAAGAGTAGATAGAATCAGCAATCAACTTGCCACCAACACTACAGATAATAGTTACTAAATTGTTTTTAAAAAGTGTGGATACATATTACAAACTCTTCCACATAGAAAAAGAGTATCTTCCTCATGATCAAGGTCTTCCAATGGTCAAAGTAATTTTGCAAGTGCCCTTCCAACAATCCATAGAAAGGCCTCCAAATGGTAATAATGATTACAAGAAGACCTTATGAATTATTGAGAAAATTCTCTTCAAGATGCTAATTGATGGTTCTCTATTTGAAAGCACTAGCTATTTTACAAGCTCAAGTCTTTGCACATGTGTTGAGTGAAGAAAAGTACTTGTAACTTAGGCCCAGCACATAACAGCCGTCAAGAGCATGGGCCTTTGCGGTTTGCAAGTAGCCCTGCGGTAAACTCGCAGCAACACTCAACTCTTTAATTTTTTCAAAAGAGCCCTGTGTTTGTTTGATGTACACATATCAACAATAAGAGAACAATTAGTTGGCGCATGAAATTACAATTCTCCTTCAACTTGAGAGAGTTCAATGAGAAAAGTAAGCGGAAATTACACCCCACATCAAAAAATAGTACATGCAGTAGGTTGAATTATAGCACATAGTGACTTACCTTGCAGTAGACATGAAGCTCTCCAGTGTGGTCTTGTACAACTACACTCATGGTGGCACGAGCATGCTCAAACTCGTTTCGCCTCACAATGTAGTACACATCCCCGGATGTGTTGAAGACAGTGGGATACTGCTGTGCAGCAGTGCCTCCTTCGGTTAAATCCCAACCCAAGGAGGAAAACATCTTGATCTGGTCATCCAAAACAATCCATTCAGCCCAGACATTCCAAATACAGTAGTGCCTCTTTAAGATGAACCTTTATAAGAAAAAATGCTTAGCTCAGATGACGGAAATGACTGTCCCTGGCTGTAGGGGAGCTACAGAAGATGTGTTTGGTTACAATGAATGCTTTCCTTACATGAAATGAATATGCTGTCCGGATACCTTCATCTTATCGAGGCACCACTGTACTAAGTTTTAATTTGAAGTCTACAATATAAATTTTAATATAGATCAACGTGTCATGTTTCAACCCTTGATACCAACATCAACAATCTACTAATTTTCTTCGTTGCATGTACTAACAAGTGCTTTGCTAAATGCCTAATGGTCGTTAATTTTTTAATCGAAATGAGATTGTTAAGTCTGAAATTTCCTTGTTTGAATGATTGTTCAAATAATCATAATGCTTAGCGAAAAATTTAATGTTGAGAGATTTTGGTTCTTGTACTTAAATGATCTTTCTCTCTCTCCAGAATTCAATTGTGACCACTCCAGGATATCAACTCTTGCATAATGGTTGAAGTGCTAGGAGCTGGATGCATAAAGGATTCCTAAACCGCAGTGCACATAGAATGCCATAGCCAAAAGGATCTCTTAGGATTTTGGCTTTGTACCTCAACTTCATTCCCCACAAACTGAGCACCAAATTTTGTCACAGCATGACAGGTCGCCATGCCTAGCAGAATTATTTTGTCAATGACATCTTGTTCACTTGGGGATTGCGTAGGACGAAACTGGAATCCGTTGTTCACGGTGTTTTATGTCCCTTGGATTCCAACAAAATCCAAGCCATCGTTGGTGAATGTACCCCTTTTGTCAAAGCAAAACACTTGTATCTTCCCAGCAATTGCTATTCTCATTGCATTGAGACAGTATACACCACGAGTCTGAGAAAAATCCATAAAAGAAAAGATTAGATTAACATTAACCCTAAAAGACTGAGGATTCCATTGATGGTATTTATGAAAAAACGAAATCCAGAAAGAGAGAGACTAGAATCAGAAAAAAAAATTGCACGCGTTGTGAAAGTAAATGAAGAAATTAGTATAACAGACAAAAAGACAATCTCTATAGGTTCTCAGAGCTGATTAGAAGAGCATGTAGGTCATGCAATAATCTCACCTTGAGGCGCCCAGCTGCATATATTTGCCCAATTTCAAGCGCCACAGGAAGCAACGGCGACACAACCTGGCTGATGGTGAAATTGCAAGAGCTCCATTTCGTAATCCAAGTGGTTTGTTGCCCGGTTCGATATTGGAAAGAAATAGCCCAACTTCCATATTAAATAACTTCAAAAAAACAAGAAGCAAGAAGGTGAACAGAAAGTGGATTGATACTACAAAATGAGCTGTTGGCAAAGAGGAAAAAAAAACACAAGCTGCCAGTTAGAGCTTCCTGACCTGAAAGATAAGAGTCAACGTGAAGCAAAGAACTGCATAACTCAGCATCAGTCCCACCACTATGGGCAGCTCTTCATCGTACTTGAATACCATCTTCTGCGGAAAGAGGATGGTGGACAGCAACCTCCCTTTCGATGTACTCATTCCTGGAAAGAAAAAAGAAAAAAGTTAGCACATATGCGGCACCATTCACTGATTTTTTGTGTTGCAAAATGAAGAATGCTTTCTTCCATAGAAAATGATGAAGCTTGAGGTGTAGATTTGGGTTTTGAACGTAAAATATGTACACCCATAAGCGTCAAGCTAAGGGTTTTGAACATGATGAGTATCAATAAACAACTAGCAAATTATAGGATCCTATTAGGAACAGAAAAATAATGAGTTTGCACTTTCGAGTGTACTATTCAGATATAGTGAGAATAAGTTGTGAATTTTTAAAGAGCAAACTGCCATTGCACCCGTAACCACTGTTAAGATCTCATGTTCACATGTTATAATCTTTGTCATTAAATCTAATATTCACTTCCACAGATTTTCCAAGATTTCAGAGGTGACGGTTATGGGGACAGTGGTGCTTATGGGTGTACATACCTTATACACAAAACCTAGGCCAAAATTCCTATTGAAGTGATTCTGCAGAAATCAAACTACCTGTGGCTGTCACAATGGCCAGCACCTCCGTGGAGTTGCCCCCTGCCGTCCCTGCCTGCAACACCTGCGTGCCCGAAAACAACGTGTGCCGCGCTCCGCTGGGCCCCTCTGCTTCGTACACTTCGTCATGATCAGCAGCTTTGTATTTCTGCACGGGCATGGCTTCTCCCGTGAGGTTGCTCTCATTGCAAACACACACTCCTGCATGTCCAAGACAAGCTCACATTCAGCGACATTGCTAATCACATTGTTTTCAGGAACTTCAAGGAATTCTGCAACTAGTATGGAAACCTTCCCTTATCAAGGGAAAATCAATCGCTTGTGCATCGCTTGTTAACCCCTAAAGGACCAAGCAGCCCTTTGCTACCAGGGTACTTTTCTTGTATTTGGAGTGCATCCACACCTTTACTACATTTAAGATCAACAAAGAAGTTAGAATATAGATCAATGATGTTCTAGTGAAGTAGTCAAGATCCCAAATTAAAACTTTTTGTTGGTAGCAAATGCCAGTTATACAGCAGCGTACAAAATATGTATTATAGTAGCTCGGTCCTTTAAGGGCTAAGCATTTGGTGAATTGCCAAGTTTGGCATGTCATGCGGAGTTAGAGCCCCCTGTTGATAGGAATTCCACACACAGATATGGCGTCAGTGGTACCTTGAAGTATAAAAAGATCACAGGGTAGCTTCCAGTCGCTCTTGACTTTGACAATATCTCCAGGGACGAGCACTTTGGAAACCACGTTTCTCAAAGTGCCATCTCGCTTGACCTCCACAAAGCTTTCGTACTCTGTCAGCTGCTTGAACAAGTAAGTTACATGAAGAAACGTCATTAGAGAAAATGTACGACCTCGACTGTGATCATGAGGAACTCTTTCGCTCAATTATCTTGAACCATGATTCACTACACCAAATAGTGCATTTAGGTTGCCCCACACTAATTTCTCAACATTTTACACTATTTAAGTACTTACTTCTGCTACAGTAATTTTCAGCAATAGTTATTGCAATAAGCAACTTTTACAGACCTTGGCAATAACAACATATTTGTAGAAAGTCAAATTAGTGGTGTCCATGTTGTAAAGCATGTGAAATCCTAATATTTAAAAAGTTACATGTACCTCTAAGTGGCTAAGTGATGAGTCATGAGGTAAATTTTCAGGGTAAGGCAACCTAATTGTTAACCCCTAAAGGACACAGCGTGCCGCTGCAACCAGTAGAATACGAGATATTTTTCTTGTATTTGGAATAGATTCACACCTTTATTATCAACAAAGAAGTTGGAGAATAGATCAAAGCGGTTCTAGTGAGCTACTTGAGATCCCAAATTAAAATTTCTTATTAATAGCAAATACTGATTATACGGCAACATATATATTATGCCCTATTGTCCTTTAAGGGGCAACCTAAATGCACTATTTGGTGTAACTTACATCAAGTGAGTACCTTTGCAATGGCCAACTGAGCTCGGCGACGGTTGATGATGGTGATGGACGCGGCAGTCGACACTACGCAGAGGAGAAGCGCCCCAACGAACAGGTAAGAGAACCACAGCCAGATGGCGTAGATGAGAAACTGATACACCTTGAAGAATGTGAACAACTCCTCAGCAGCTGACACCCACAACTTCTCTGCCTTGAATGGCACTTCATTAGGTCCCAGTTTGTTGTACCTCGCCAGCGCTTCCTCGCTGGAGAGCCCCTCCGACAGCTGCGTGACACAATTCCATCCACGGGACATACAAAGAAGGTGAAGAAAAATTAGGGTTAAGAGTATACAGTACTAGTATTGCAACACTACGCTCACTGCATTCAGCCATCTACTTGTCCATCGCTCATTCATCCGTATCAATCACTGTATATCAGTGATCCCAAATATGATTTCCACTTGCTAAAAACACTGCTAAAAAGCTAAAGTTTTCGAAATTAACACTGCTAAGTACACATTTTTTAACTGCACAAAAATTTTGGTAGCAATCCTGCTAAATTTAGCCAGTTTAAAGATCGTTGCTGTATGTAGGCTCTCTTTTGCATTGTAGAAACCTACTCGTATTCAATACAATTACAAGCTTAGTCGTCTTGACATTCACAGACTCCGCGTATGTTCCATCTTTGTAGCTATTACAACAACTAGAACCATTAAAGACCTGGCATGGTCTCGTCTCTTTTACCGACCCCTGTAAGTAACCAAAATCAACTACCCATCTTTTCATACATTCGGTTGCCCTTCAATTAGCAAGTTAAGTTTAAGCGTTAATTGGCTAACTGTCAATGGTCACCGATCTCTGAATGGGCATTTGGTTTTCCGGGGTCAGCCACTTTCAAACTGCATACAGAATGTCTGCATATTGTGATAAAATTTGATCTCAAAGGGTTTTAGCTCTAGTACTAACCGTGATTTCTCAACAGCTTTTTAATGCTTAAAGCACAAAGAATATTCACTTCAGTGATAGCTCATCAATGAATTAATTGGAATTCATTTAACCCCTAAAGGACCGTTGTCCCTTCGAGGGACAAATGGGATTTTGGGCATGTATCTATGACTAAACTACTTTGCGTGATATTTTGAAATTTTTATTGAAGGTGAGGAATTCAAAGATCTATGTGGGAATGTAATTTTTTCTTCATTTTGACATTTATTGAAGAAATTATGCATGAATAACTGAAAAACAAGGGACTCTTAGGTAGCCAAAAAATAAATTTTGAACCTTTTTTTTTTTTTTGAAATTGGTTCTTTTGATTTTTATGTATTTGGAAAGCTTTGAATCATTCAATTCTGATAAATGAGATGAAAGTTATGAGAAGTTTTAGTTTGCAGGTAGGGATGGGACTCCCAAACCTTCATTCCTTTTCCCCCTTGTAAAACTTTTTGCTTTACTTTTTTGAGCTCTTTGTGTATTTGTTTTTTTACTTTTTATTTTTCCAAGTTGTAGTAGACTTAGATTCCTTGACTTTCACCTTTTGGATCAAAGTAATTCATATCTCTAAATTTTACATAAATCCTCCAATTTTGCCTAGTGTATTTGTAAAATTTGAGACCTTCTGGCATTGCAAGATTTTACAAAGTATGATCCACATGTCCAATTCATCTGAAAATTCTCCCGCACATACCTAACTTGGTTTTGGACATGATAAAAAAAATCCTCAACTTTGCTTAGAGTAATTTTTTTGAGTTATCAATGGTCAAAGGCTTCTGAAAATTTCGGGCAGTAAAGAAAAAAAAAAATTCTTCACTTTGGATGTAAATATCTCACTCCTCAACATTTAAATTGAGCTGATTTTTTCCCAAGAAGTACCTCCCAGAGTTTAAGCCAAGATCCTATGGCTAGATTTTCCAAAAAAAGGTTCTTTTTTTCTATTCTACTCACTCTCCCAAAAATGGCAGTTTTACACTGAAATTCACAGAAAAAGGCCGTAGTCCTTTAGGGGTTAAGCATCAGATTCTCGCCTATTGAATTTAGTTGTGAATACAGTGTGAGTGACCCTTGACTTGCTTGCACCAGCGTTACTTGCCACTTAGTACTGACCTTGAAGAAATCTGCACATGTGTGACCAACTTCAATCCGAGCCAAGTGCAGGGAACCATCTTTGCAATCAGGTATCGCTGTCCTTGGAATGAAACATGCCGTGTGCCCATCCGGGTTCCGTTCCCCACCACTGTTTCTCCGTGGCCCTTTCGGTCAGGTCGAAACACGTTGCACTTATCCTGCCATTGTTGCCTATGAGAAGATCATCCAACCCGCACTTTTGTGTAGAAACATTTGAAGAAAATTGCGTCTGAACTCACTAAATTATGGCATGTAGTTTGTGTTGAGTTCCTAGTTTTTAATGCAAAATTCAACAAATTTCAACCCAAAAATTCATTTCAATGCAAAATTTTGCAAAATTCCAATGCACAAATATCATTTCAAAGCAAAAATCTGCATGGAAACAAGGAACTCAACACAAACTACATGAAACATCATATTCGTTATAATGAGAGAATTGGAGACTTCTCAAAATAACATTAAAATGAGAGTTTTCAGCTCAAATCAAATTGAATTGGCATACACCCTTTCAATTTCAGGTCAAATCTGAAAGGTTTTGTGTCAATTCAGCTCAACTGACCTCAAACCCTTCATTGAATAGCCCTAACTTTTTTGAATTTCAGGTTGTATTTCCTTTAAATTACTCTCAATTCACTGGAAAAAATCTCATTATAACGAATATGGTGTTATGACATGGTTAGTGGGTTCCAACTTATTTTTTGATGTTTGACATAGAAATTGGTACAATCCAGCATGAATGTCGTGGTCTGAGGGGGTGACTTGACGTAAGGTGCAAGTGAAACGAACCTTGAGTTTGCGCACAAAATGGACCACCCGTGAGGCAGTGACAGAGAGGATTTGCTGTTGATCCTGAGCCCAAACGTGCAGCACATGTGCGCGAGTCAAATCACACGGCATCCTGAACCAGTTGTGCACCTCTCGTTTGAACACCACCAACGCCGTGAACCACACCACCGAGATGCACCATATTGTAAAAAACACCTGAGTGAGAAAATTTCCAATTTCACATGATTGTTTAACTTCTTTTCTGATTAAGGTAGCAACACTCATAACCATCACCTCTAAAATCCCGAAAACCTGTGGAAATGAATAGATGTAATTATAAGGATATACAACATGTGAACGTGAAGTCTTAGTGTTGGTATTAGGTGCAATTGCAGTCGGCTCTTTAAAAACTCAAAACTTATTCTCACAGTATCCAAATAATACATTCAAATGTGCAAACTCATCATTTTTCTCTAGCTAGCTAATAGAATCCTATAATTTGCTAAATGTTTATTAATAGTCATCATGTTCAAAACCCTTAATTTGACAGTTATGGGTGTTGCTACCTTGCTACCTTACGTCAGGTAGAGAAAAAAACAAGTCAGCTTAGTACGACGCTCTACTCTTACCAAGTAACTCGATGGTTTCCGAATCTGTTCGGTCTTTGCTATCACTAAGAGATCTCCTCTAAACCGACGCAAAAGTTCTTAAATTCGGCATGAAGTTTACTGAAAACTTTGTTAAATCCTATGCAAGCAAGACTGTTTCAGGAGAATGAACTCGGAAGATGGAGATTCATTGATTGATTTCCTCACGGACCGTGCCGTTTAGTTCGTATGAGCCAAAGATGAAGTAGGATCCATAAAAGCAAGTGTTGTCGATGCCTGCTATTTGACAGGCCCAGTATTCAACCAATAGGACAAGAGCATAGAGGCCTATCCAGTGTAAAGACGTGAGGATTAGCAACCACCAGCACAATTCTCCAGCAACCACTGTACGGTAGCCGGTGAACCGCAACTCTGGAACTTCAGGCTCTGCTCCTACTTCCACATCAATCACAGATTCTTTGGTACTAGGCGCTCTACTTTTTTCATCTTTAGCCATGAAGACTGAAGGAGAGGGGTTTTTTCTTGCATACCATGCCCGGTAGAGTTGGAAGCTCACAACGGCAGCAAAGACCAGAATCCAGAAACTAAACACCGCCAGAGGGCCTGTCTGTGACATGGATGTGATCCATACTTTGCATGTGGGATCTCCCTTGCTCCCACAGGTCGGAGGTCCCGTTGGGTATCCAGTACCACCCATCCTCAAAGAATTCTTGTGCTATTGAACAGCAGGCAATCTTCTGAAAAAGAATGGCCTGGGCAGGCAAATTGATTCACTTGTAACAAAAGACCATTCCGAGCATAGTAACTAGCTCACAAACACGTCTACAAATTAGGGGGCTTCACACTTAAACTTTTCAGGTGACTCACGTCGCGATTCACCTCTGTGAATTCACTAGTGAATCGTGAGGTGACACACCTCTGGACTTCACTCCTAACGTGATTCACTTGAGGAGTGAACTTGGCGGTTTTGTGAGGCTTATTTACCTGCTCCCTCAAACCCCAAAACTTCTTTCGCAGAAATTTCCACAAACTCATGGGTGTCTCAAACTTTGCGCTTGCGAAGGAACAAAAACAATTCAATAGTGTGCGGAGATCCTGTGTGGTGAGTAGTTGAAAGGCCAGATTTTATGTTTGAAACCCTTATTGTAAGTTTATGGTGACGTTATTTTGCAACGTCCGCTGCTGACATTTGCAAATTCCAACTTATCCCTCTCCGAGTTCACACAATTTAAAGAACGTCGATCATGTGCTCATGGAGTTGCATGAAGTGTATCTGGACCAGTTTAATGTTTAAATACACTGCAGTTTAAAACTTCCGAGATTCTCAGCGATAACTACGGCTCTATGGGTCTAAATTTTCGTGTTTTGTGGCGAGACCATGGCCGGTATCTGGAACAACATACTGTCCAAATACGCTAGGGTTCAGAACTTCCAAAATTCTCACCGGCACTTGCGGCTCACAGGACCTAAATTTTCATGTTTTGTGGCGAGGCCATGGCCGGTAAGAGCCGGATTCCATTGGGCCTGGAGGGGTCCAGGCCTGGGCCTCCAGCCTCCAGGTCCTGCAAAAGTTGACTACATTTCTGGACCTTATGAATTTTTGACTAGAGCTTGGGGGCGGTTCAAACTATGCTTCACGTTCCTTGTGACAAAGTCTCACGGGAGTGTGAAATCCCATCTTTGAGGGCCAAAAAAGAGGGGAAAAGATGGGACTTGGGCTAAAAGATGAGTCTACCAAAATGCTCGACTCAATCTTGAAGTGAAGGCCCACTTTTATTGGCGCCAAAACTTGGAAAAGTGCTGCCATGTAAGCACTATGTAAGCAAGTGGGGCGTGGGACTTGAGGCTTAGTTTGAAATGCAAAGTCCCATCTTTTGCCTCTCCGCCAATCAGATTCTTAGATAGAAGTGGAACTTGGAACGTGGGACATAGTCTAAACTGCCCCTTACTTTCAAAATGTATGTGTTGTGGAAATTTTGGAGTTTTTCTTTTCTATGTACGTGGGCAACCTAGATGTTTGGTCCAATTCTGGTCCCCAATGAAATCTGGCTCTAACAGCATCTCCACCAAGGTTTCCCTATCCCCATTTCTAAATGGATGAAGATGGAGGAAAAATGGGGATAGGGAAACCCCACCAGTTCTTTTGCATGTTTCCCCATCCGTGTCATTATTACTAGGATACAAATTGTAACTGTGACATGGGCTTGCTCCATAATATTTTGTTTAGGCTTGGGATTGATGTGCCCAATGAGTTACAATTCATGTGTTCACTTAGTTGATATTGTCTCATGTGCTTAGTCACCCCTGAAATTCTTTTGTGTTTACATGGTCAAATGGCTAAAAATTGACCTCTCTCAATAAAATGATTAGTGAATCAAAAATTTGAATTTTTTCAATAATTTAACCTTAATCCCTAAGGTTTTGTTGTCCCCTCAAGGGATAAATGGGATTTTGGGCAAGTACCTACGGCCTCAATTTTTATTTTGATTCTTTGAAACCTTTTTTGAAGATAGAAAATCACATTAGCTTTTGGGGAATATAATTTTTATTCCAATCTATACCCAAAAACAAAAGTTATGCCTAGATAAGCAAAAAATTTATGGAAATCAGGCAGCAAATTTTTTTTACAAGGACTTTATTTTTTTATTTTTTTATTTTTTTTCTCATGAGTTATAGTTTTGTCTACATTTGAGGCTTTGCTTCATCTCGTTTGGACTAGATATGAGAAAGTTATGGACAATCTTATTTTTTGGACAATTCAAGCATCTTCTTGAAAAAAATAGCTTATAAACTTCATTTTTGAATGCAAGTTTAACATTTTTTCAAAAAAAGCTTTTGGAAAGCCAAGGTGAAGTTTACTTTCTAGAACAATCTCCCTAGTGGGATTATTGAGTTTCAATTCCATTACAGGGTTTTTAACAATTTAAGTTTTTGTTCAATTTCAAACCTTCTTCTATCTAAAGTTTTTTTTAAGAATGAAAATTAAGTATTTTCTATTTTAACACTTTTCCAAAGATTCTCAACTCAATTTACCACCATAAAAAAATAAACCTCAAAACTTTGTGGTGCAAGAATTTTAAGTTAAAAAAGATTAAAGTCAAGTAATTTAGTCATGCAAGGTGCAAAAAAGTTTGTTTTTTACACTTTAAATGCAAATATCTTGCAATCTATCAAGTCAAAGTTTTTGAATTTTTGTGTACACATTCTTATACAAGTCTAGTACAAGATCTTGCGGTTAGATATGTAAAAACACCAATTTTCAGACTATTTTACTCTTTGCAATAGAAATGGCAGTTGTGAGTGTCTTTTGACAAAATAAAGGCCCCAAGGCTTTAGGGGTTAAGATCTATCTTTTCACTTGCTTATATACATCCTCTCAAAAATTCAAACTTTGTGAGGACATACTTCATTAGATTATAACACTCAAAGTAGGGGCAAAACCTTTTTTGAAGCTTCTCTACAATATCAAATTTTTTTTGGTCATTCAAAATGATATCTTCCACTTTATGATTTTCTTGTGCAAATTAAATTTCTTGTAGAGCATGAAGTTGGCTATATGATTCAGAAATTTCATGATCACCCAATGCTTAAAACACAATGGAAAACAATGGGAAGCATGAATTGCTTTGTTCAAATTGTCATTACGCACACTAAGCATGACACTAAGAAAACTTCTCAAAAGAGATTCTTATAGAAATAAATCTCAATTACAAAATCCGTATGGTATAAACCTAGAACATCATGTAGAGTTCTTGCCAAAGTAAAAAAATTCAATAATAAAAAGTAAAATAGAAGTTATTACATAGTCAAAGAAAGTTGACTGAAGATTTTGCCCATTGACCAAGCCATTGTAAAGTGCTTTTGAAAATTGTTTGGGCAACACCCTTCCTCAATCCCTTTGTTTCTAGATTTTTTTAAGGATGCTCGTGTTGACATCCAAATCAACTATGGTGCCATATCTCACTCAAAAATAATTCAATTCCACTTTCTTGTTGGAGGAATGCAAGCTTTTTAATATGAGCACATACAACCTTATTTTCACAATCTTATCTTATGTATTTACTCAAGAAATGCTTGCCCAAATATCCCAAAAACCCAAAGTGCGCTCCTTGGTCCTTTAGGGGTTAAAATAAATTGAATTATTTAATAGGTTACCAATTAATGTGTCATTGCTAACTAACAAAATAGAATTAATCTTGTTAGAAAAATATGGATATAAATTGATAACGGATCATTTTAATGATTGTGAGAAATCTTCAAAAGGATTTTGAAGATGAATATGGAGATAAAGGAAAAAAAAATTGTCTTTACAAAAAAGAAAAGAAAATTTTAAAACTGATTTTACTATGGTCCAAAATTTTATAGGCAATTTTATTGGCAAATTACATTCCGGTGAATAAACTATAGAGTTCTTTTTCTTGTAGTACAATAAATGTGTTCTTATTTGTCTCCTAATTTGTTCTCCATATTTTTTTACGTAAAGACACAATTATTAAATTATTACGGGAGGGATTTACTTTCAAATTAATATATATTTATTGTAGTTCCGTTTTCTTACTAATTGAGGCATATAGAACATGTAACCTATGCTATGTATTGAAATTAATTTGACTTAACAAT
The DNA here is from genome assembly GCA_963920765.1 of Ulota crispa. NCBI lineage: Eukaryota > Viridiplantae > Streptophyta > Bryopsida > Orthotrichales > Orthotrichaceae > Ulota > Ulota crispa. The sequence goes on along the minus strand of OY987248.1, from coordinate 5,792,340 downwards.
GACAGTGTTCAATTCCAAGAAAGTTACTTTTCAAGGCATAAATGTTGTCAAGTATTTTTTAGATATTTTCATTTTTTCAAATAGAGATTAATGACTCCCAACTACAACAACACCAAATTTGAAAAGAATTCATATTTGTATAACAACATAAGATATTTATAAAGTGTCAAATGTCAAGAAATTAGTGTAAAACAACTTAAATTTATTATTTAAAAAAATTAGTAACTTAAGCTCTTAACAATATTGATTAATTATGCTCATTAAGTACTAGGTTGAACTTAGTATGATTTAATTTCTAAGGCTAATTTTCAATAAGAATACACGTGAATTAAGTTTGGGTGTGATGTGATGGACTGGACTAGGGGTGCCCATCCTAGCTTAGGCATGGGAGATGGCTGCATAGCATGTGGGCCAAGAGGGCACCACTTGTGAAACAAGGTAATAAAAGGAAACTTTTTTTTGGAAAGATTGTAGGTTGAGAGAAGATTTGGCATAAAATAATTTCCCAAAATTTAGTCCAAATATTCTATAAATTATTCTCCAAAAATGTCCAATGTCAAATAACAAAAAAATGAATTGCCTAATATCGTAGAAGTCATTAAGCCTAACTAATTTTAGAAGGTCAAGAGTAATTCTAGTAGGGCTCAATTTACTACAAACTTTGTACCAAGGCCTAATTTTGGAAAACCAAAGATACTTGGAAGAAGGATTGATTCTACTAAAAAATTAGTTGATTGCCTAAATGGTAATAATATATTTGAAAATGCCTAATCCTCAACTAATTATTACTAAACTTGATGCTGAATCAAAATTTTCTCAAATATGAATTAATTCAGTTGTTAATTGTCAAATCTCCTCTCAACCTACAGTATCAATATACGGTTTACCAAATTCCAATTCCCTATATGTCCTCTTGGATATAGAACTAGGAGTCCCTAGTCATCTGGATTCTCTAAATTTTTCAAATGTAGGCTGTTGGTGGAGGGTTCCTTCCCTATCCAGATGAAATCCATCTAGATACAAATAGGGGAGCCCCCCGGTGGAGATATGCTTTAATGCCAGGGAAGGAGATAAGCCTAAGAGCATCTGTAATAGTCATCGAGAAAACTCTTGGGAAGGATCTTGGTACTTTAGTCCGGTCTTTTAATAAACATGCAAATTAACCATAAATTTTTAATGATTTGAAGGGAATTGAAAATATCATTGTGAAAACGTAATAATATTTGGGTTTGGACATTGCGTGGTTTAAATACAGGCCATCAAATGTTAGTTAACTTCCAAAAAACTTAGAGGCCCCTCCAAATCAAGCCTAAATAAGGAAATTTTTGTAAAAGGGTTGGTACATTACCAACCCCTTTACAAAAATTTCCTTATTTAGGCTTGATTTGGAGGGGCCTCTAAGTTTTTTGGAAGTTAACTAACATTTGATGGCCTGTATTTAAACCACGCAATGTCCAAACCCAAATATTATTACGTTTTCACAATGATATTTTCAATTCCCTTCAAATCATTAAAAATTTATGGTTAATTTGCATGTTTATTAAAAGACCGGACTAAAGTACCAAGATCCTTCCCAGGAGTTTTCCCGATGAACATTACAGATGCCCTAAGGCAATCTAATTGTCAAGGCAACCTAAATGCAATATTTAGTGTAGCGCAAAACTGGGCCAAAAAAAGAAGTTCCGTGGTGTGAACAGCCCCAACGCCTCTAACCACCAACTGGTCATATCCCGGTCCCGTCAAACCCGGAACCGCAACTGCAACCGCGACCCGACGATCGGAACAAGAGCCGTTGCAACGGTCGCCGAGGTGCCCAGTCAACATCACTCGTTCAGCTGAACTCGCAACGTCCCAATTCCCGCCATCTTCACCTCCTCCTCTCCCTCCCTTTCCACCATTCCAATTTCCCCGCCATCGCTGTTGTCCAGATCAAAGCACAACAGATCGAAAATCTGCCAACTCGGTCCCATTTCAGTTGCCTGGGGTCCAATTTCTGTTACCTGGGATCCAATTTTCAGTTTCCAGGGGTCCATTTTCCGTTGCCTGGGGTCTCAGTTGCCTGGATTTTTGTTGTAGCAAGAGATCTGCCTGGATTTTGTTGTAGCAAGAGATCTTTCACTGAGTGACCGCGTGGGCGATTCAGGGAGTTAGCAAGTTTGATGCACATTCATGATCCCGGGAGTTTATAGATTGGTGTAGGCTGCAGAGTATCGGTCAGGGCCTCCATGGAGCCCACGGAGATGAAGTTGAAGGGGCCGACGGAGACGACGACGACAGGGAGCGAGGAGGTGGTGGTGATCCCAGCGAGGCCCGAGGCAGCACCAACACCAGCAGCAAACGAGCACAGGGGAATCAAGCGGAGTCGCCGCGACCGAGGCTCATCCGCCAAGGAGCGCATCAGCAAGATGCCGGCGTGCGTACCGGGGAAGCGGAGCTCCATCTACAGGGGAGTTACGCGGCATCGGTGGACAGGGCGGTACGAGGCGCATTTGTGGGACAAGAGCACGTGGAACGAAGCCCAGAACAAGAAGGGCAAACAGGTCTACCTGGGTGCTTACGACGACGAGGAGGCAGCAGCCAGAGCCTACGATCTCGCGGCTCTCAAGTACTGGGGTCCCGGCACTTTGATCAACTTCCCCGTCACGGACTACGCCCGGGACGTCGAGGAGATGCAGTCGGTGTCTCGGGAAGAGTATCTAGCATCCTTAAGACGGAAAGGCAGTGGCATCTCTCGTGGCGCTGCCAAGTTCAAGGGCATGACGCGTCACCCGTCCTTGGGACGATGGGAAGCAAGACTCGGTCAAGTGCTCGGGAACAAGTACTTGTATGTGGGCAATCCCTCTGGCAATTTGTCGCAAGATGACGCCAGCTTCGACATGCAAGCTCTCGAGTACCGGGGCTTGAACTCCTCCTCCAAAATCGATCTCAGCAGGTGAGCACTGATGAATCCTCTTCCTCCAATTCCTCTTTCCTGCACATTCAAAACTCTTGGATAGAATCCCAACTTTTTCACTACGACACAGTTTGAATACCCCCTAAAAGCGTCCAAAAATCTTCACTTGCAAATGGATTAAGGATTAATTGTGTTTTTAGTCTTTGTGCTAGTGACACATGATGCATTCTAAAATCAATAATACCATCTTACCATGTGTATGCAAAACCTTTAGTTTTGATGTTGTTGTTTAGGCACCCAAATTCCATGCAAAAAAATACCATTTTTGCATGTGCATAGTTTGTGAATGTTGCCAGCTCCTCATTATTTGATCTTTGTGTTGGTGGTGACATGTGCACTCTAGAATCAATATACCATCTACCACATGTATACAAAATCTCTAACTTTGGTGTTGTTTGAGTAGTACCCAAATTTCATGCAAAAAAAGTACCACATTTATGCATTTTGCCAGCTCCTCGTTATTGATAATTTAAAGATTAGTGGCAACATTGGTACCTCACCTCATATGGGCAAGGCCAAGCTTGCTAGGAGAGGAATGCTCTCTAATAGCTGAACTTGCCCCCAAGAGATCATTGAACATGACAAACGCTTTCTCAGCATTTGAAATCAGCCAAGAGGGAGCTTCTTCGTGGTACAAGAAGTATATCTGATTTGGACGTTTTCAGAGGGGTGGCAAGTATGCTAATGTCGCATTGTTTTTCAGATATATTTCGTGGTTGCGACCGGAGCGAGCACAAACGGCTGCAGCAGCACCGTCAGTGGCCATTCCAGCTGCACCTGCTGTTGCAACGCCATCAAAAATGAAAGAGGAAGAGGAAGGAGGTGCGAGTCCCACGTCATGCGATGATGTGCCGTCTTTGCCGGATGATCAATTGCAGCCAAGCGAGGGCACCCATCAAGGATGGCCAGGTCAAGCCAGCGAGCCATACCAATTGCCCTCCCTGGGAGTCGTGCACTCCAGCCTCATGAAGAAAAGCTCCACACCGTCAGCTCTCAGCTTGCTCTTGACCTCGTCCATTTTCAAGAGCATGCGTGATCGCTCCTCCAATACTTCGGTTACAGAGGTCGACACAAAGTTCGACCCTGCTGGTGTTGACGTTGGAGCTCCATTTCTGCCTGGTCCTAGTACGAGTCGATTATATCATGGTGAGAGTAGCAGCGAAATGTTTAGTCCTCTCCTGAATGCGCAGTACGAGCTTGGCTTCCTCCCCAGCTATGGATCCTCCTTGCACGAAGGAGTTGACGACATTGCTCAAGGTCCTGCGTTTTCTCAAAGCCCTGCTTACTGGGATCCCTTTGCCCCGCCCCTGACTTCACAGCAACTGACATCATGTTGAAAAGCCTTCACATGCTACGGTTAGAGCATCTCCTATTTCAAAGTTTTCCATCTGTTTTGCCGGCCCTGAAGCCCCTTGATCTCCACCCATGCTCTTTGAAAAGGTGGCCTTACCCTCCAATACGCTCCATAAATAAGGAGTTGACCTCTTATCAAAGAAAATAGAGGATAAAGCTAACTAAACTTAGGCTGAATAGTGAATGAATAATGGCTTGCTAGACTCGGTAGAACAAAGTGTCTTTAGATTTTGAGAGGAGCCTCAACTTTGAGTGTGTTTGAGCCACCGGTGGAGATGCCAGCAAGCAAATGTGGGCATCTGTCACCATGGGATACAATGGCAGTAATTTGGCAAGAGCCTGCAGGATGATTTCTAATCGATGCGCCAGGGATCACTTGCCACGTTGGCGACAAGTGGAGCGCACAGCCAAAGCAATCGAAACTGAAGAGGGTCATTGCAAGTCCACGTTTTCATGACGACTCTGGCCAGATTGTCATCACGAAACTGACATTCAAATCGCAGCAATTTCTGAACCAATTCATTTAGGTCATGCAGATTTGCACTCTGGTACCAACAACGAGGTGCATTTTCTGAAGACTCAAGTTACACTCCTGATCCCAAGTAGACGAGGGGTTAGCGTAAAGGGACCTCGTGGTTAGCCGGTGGGGATCGATACAAATTTTGATAAATCTTGTAGAAAGTAGTAGTGACGAAAATCGTCTCATTATTACCATTTATTGCAGTCCTGTGAAGGCTGCACTTGTTTGTATATTCATTCATTGTAATTCTAATTGCTTCATAGTCCATTACTAGTGCTGTTCCAAAATTGGCGTTGCATTATGGAGCTGCTTCTGTACTGAGAGCCCCTTGGCCTTCCAGAGGGGACCCACTGAAACTGCACAAATCCTTGACAAAAACAGCCAACATTGTGTGAAATTTTGAAAATACCTGTCAACATTTACAGCAACTTCGGGCAAACAACTGCAGAAGTATCCGGGTTTCCAAGAGATGGAACTTTGAGAGCTAAACCCTAAACCTAACTTTTCCGACATCGGGTTAAACGTGTTTGTTCTTAAGTCTGCAATAATAGAACTACATCTGCTTGTTGCCCTCAATGAGAAGAATTCAAAAGGATATTCATATGAGATTGGTATATGAAATGCACATTTAGTAACAGTTTGTGACCACACAAAAATGGAGCGCTTGTTCTTCTCTTGCCAAAACTCTTAGCATCTCAATCGTTGCAAACTGAATGTATGGCGATTAGGTTTTTGAGCAAGTACAGAAAAAATATAGCATCAGCTACCCTCCATCATAGCTTTCGCGGCATCTATCAGAATCCCTAAACCTAATTATTTCGACATCGGGTTAAACGAGTTGTTCTTAAATCTGCAATAATAGAAATGCATCTGCTTCTTGCTCTCAATGAGAAGAACTCAAAAGGACATTCATATGAGATTGGTATATGAGATGCACATTTAGTAACACAGTTTGCGAACCCAAAAAATGGAGCACTTGTTCTTCTCTTTGCCAAAACTCTTAGCATCTAAATCATTGCAGAACTGAATGTATGGCGATTAGGTTTTCAAGCAAGTACAGAAAAAATAGGGCATCAGCTACCCTCCATCATGGCTTTCGCGGCATCAATCAGAATAGGGCGAAACTCCTCGCTTGCCCGGCCAAGCACGGTGTACTCCTCCTTGTCTTGAGAATCGACATCAGCGTCATGGCGAACCAGAAGGAGCGCCACACGGCGATTATCACAAATAACAGCATGCATGAGCGGCGTCTGTCCGGTACGATCGGTGGCTTCAACGTCCGCCCCGGCCTCCAACAACAGTTCGCACATCTCCGCATGCCCTGCACTGGCAGCCCGATGCAAAGGCGCACATCCCACACCGTCCTTCTTGTTGATCTTGGCGCCACTCCTGATGAGCAGATTCGCAATCTCGATGTGGTTCTTGCTCGCGGCGTAATGCAAAGCCGTTCGTCCTCCGATGTTCGCTGCTCCTACGTCAGCGCCAAATGCAAGCAGAACCTCCACCACCGCTGCCCGCCCGCTGCTCACCGCAGAATGCAGCGGCGTCCAGCCTTCCTCGTCGCTCACGTTCACCAAACTCTTCGTGTCACTCGCTCCCTCCGCGATCGCCTTCACCGTGTCCACATGCCCGTTCGCAGCCGCGACGTGGATAAGCGTCCGCTCGTCCTCGTTGCGGAGTAGACGAGACTTCTTCAACTCCTCCTCCGACAGCCTCTCGATCAACTCCACGTTTCCTTTTCCCGCTGCCTCGAACAGCGCGTCCGCATCCACAGGCGCTGTCCCTAATCCCACCATCGCCTCCATCGTTCCTGACACAATAATCTCTCTCTCACCCTCTCTCTCTCCCTCTACGCAACTGCCATCTTAACCCTAATTCACAGAAGTTCCGAATTCCGTAGCCGCTGTGGCCATAAACAATCAAACACCATGCGCAAATCATTCACCGGCATTTGAAACAAATACATAATCACTTCCATCGCAACAGAAGCAAATTGAACACCAACCTGGCGAAAGAAAGACTAAAAATGAAACAACCTAATCAAATATGCCATTCTGACGACAGTTGGAGGATCAAGCCATGCTCGTACCTTGCCGTAATATTGCATCCAGACTTTGCCGAAGTGGCGATTGAATTAGGTCGCAAGGTAGAGATAAAGCTCCTACGTCTTCATCTACGTCGTCCAAATGCGGTCATTGTGAACGAAAGCTCAAGAGCTGTACCTTCTGTGTGGGCTGATTATCATGGTTGAAGCTAAGTAAAGCTTAGAGGCGCTTGGTTCGATCCAGCAAGGCCAGATCACTGAGACTCGCAAGAAAGATCAAGATCAAAGGGCGCGTACCCGTTCTTGCGCTTCCGCATAAGTTTAGCGCTGAGGACGCATAGTTGCCAGGTGAGATCAGGTCATCTCCACCGGACCCGCTGGCCGGGCCCTTAACGACGGCCAGCACCAGCTCAGAGCACCGGCCAGCAGGGTCGGGCGGGAATCGGCCTCCCTGCTCGACACGGCCTGCTGGTCCTCGGTTTGCTGGTCAGCAGGGCTTCTTTTTTTTTTTGGCTTTCTGGTGCCAGATTGCACCGAACAAAAATAGTCAGGCTATAAAATGTCAGAAAGATGTCAAAAAACTTGGATGAAATTGTCAAATGGCTTCAAAAAAAATTAAAAACTGGATGAAATTGTCAAATTGTGGATGAAATCCAAATTATAAACATGTAATATGTACTAATGTGATATTTTCTATCCAACATGTGGATGAATGTTGAAATTTGGAGCACCACTATAACATTTTAGATTGCAACTTTTGCACTTCTTAAAAATGAAAAAAAGCCATGTTGGTTAGTGAGAACAGCCCCAGCGTAAGGTGGAAGCACCCATATCTGATAACTTAAGAGATTTTGCAACAACCTACAAAGGTTTTGAGGCAAAAATTACTTTTCTCTTGTAGGAAGATAAGAAATATTGAGATTCCAAGAAATTTATTATTTAATGTGCAAAACTGAAATTTTTGTGAATTTTGAAAGTCAAAAAGTGTTTTGGGCCCATGGCCAATGTCTGGATGTATGCAACTCCACCAATAGCCAAACTACTTTTAGCTCATTACTTCCTACCTCTCTTTGGGACATGTGGCATGACTTAAATGACCTCAATCTTGAAAAGGACAAAAAAACGCATTCCAAAGCACCTATCCTTGCTCATGGTGGAAATAGCACATCATACTGGTTAGGTATGGAACGTTGGTGGCAAGGGGTGCTGCCACCTTATCCCTAACCAATGGCAAGTGGGGAGGGGAAATGCCAAGCTTATCATCCAATCTTGTTTTGTTACATGTTAAAGTGTTATTTACTGTGGTAGTTGGAGGTTGAGGGAGGGGAGGAGAATTTTAGTGTATTGATTTTTGTGGCAAGACAACGCAGCAAGACGTCAATTGGATTGTGTTGCGCAAACTAGTTTGGCGGCCCTCTCATTTGCCTCTACCTACTAGGTTGCAAAGCCAATGTGATGACAAGGGTGGAGTTGCTCTTAGGCCACCTCTCATTGGGCAAGGGTGATGTAGAGAAAAACAAGGAAAATTTTGAAAACTTTTTGGGCTTTTTCACATAAAAAAAACCTATGAAAGATAGTTGTGAAATTTGATTAAAACTAGAGTTCTATGAAAAACAATGTTAGCAAAAAAAAGTATAAGAAAAGAACTACAATCCCTGTTTTGCAAATGTTTTTTCTCACTTCTCTAGACTACTTATGAAAAATGTATAATGTAATATTTTACAAAATATGGACTCAACTTTCCTCAAAATCAAAATTAATAATTTCATTTTTCATGAAATTTTGCTTATTTTTACTCAAATTCAAATTAGATTTGTTTCATTGAATTTTTTTGTTGTATTGTGTTAGAGCTGCAAACCACCTCATATAAATCCTTTATTCATTTTTGAGGTGGATTTTTTTTGCTAAATTGAGGTTTTGAAAATGTCATACAAGTTTCTTGTATCACCAAAGATTATGCACCCTTCATCCATGTTCTTGTTGTGGTCAATATTAGGTAATAAACTTCTCATCAAGCATTACAAGAAAAGAAAAGAAAAGCTCATTGTCAAGCTTTGCCCTCTACAATAGCCCTCTTTCCTTGTAAGGATATTTTTGTTAAGCACTATTCTATTTAAACCTCATTCTATTTTAGTTTAAGAGTTGTCCCATATTTACCAATCTAAGATTGCATTTGATTCCACCTAGGAATGAAGAATTTTGAGCAATGATAGTAAATTCTACATGATTGGAAGCTTTTTTAAACATGCATGATAATTGTCCATTATGGATTAGTTGATTTGGTAATAAGCCAAAAGACAAAATTACTTTGTAAAATTAAAAAATGAGTTGTAGCCACTAATTAGGGATTAGGTGAAGAGTTATATTAGAAGACAATTGACCTTTTTCTAAATCTCTAATTAATAAAGATTAATAACTACAAAAGGAAAAGTATTTTTTTCTCCTTTTTTCATTTCTTGTCATTGAAGTATACTGAATATTTAGTTCTATTAAAGGGTTATATGAAAAATATTTGAAAATAAAAAATCTACATGTTGAACTCTAGTCATTGCTTATAGCAGTGTGTCCATAGAGCTGATAATTATGCCTTTTGTTCATAACTAAGTTTCAATTCAAATACTGAAAGTACCAATTGTATTAATTACAAGCATGTTATTTAACCTTCTTTAGAACTAAGTATTGGTAAGTATAGTCATTTAGGCATGCCTAGGAGTTATTATTGTTGATAAAATTATCAATTAATAATACACTCTTAAATTAAGGGAATTGATATGTGCACAGTGGGGGGTTGATATTTGCACACCCCCTTGGGGTACATTGTAGATTTCTACCATCATAAAGCTAAATTTGAAAAATTTGAATTGAGATTTGGACTTAGAGCTCATGATTTAGTCTAGAATTGTATAAAGGTTGCAATTGACCAACATCCAATGAAAAAACTTATTTTTTTTTATAAACAAAAGTAAAAGTAACACTTTTCTCTCCAGTTAAGCTTTTTCATTGGGTGTTGTTCAATTGCAATTATTTTTATGATTTTAGACTAAATCATGGTCTCTAAGTCCAAATCTAAATTCAAAATTCTCAAATTCAGCTTTTTGATGGTAGAAATCTATAATTTGCTCCAGGAGAGGTGTGCAAATATCAATTCCCTTAATTAATTCAAAAAACAAAATTTGACTGGTGAATAAGAAGTTAAGGTTGGAAGTGTTATGATCATGTCTATGAGGATTTTTCATTGAAAGCAAAGATCGGAAAAAAAAGCAACGTTTGAGAAATATATGACATGCCATATAACATTAGAAAATCAGAATAAAGGATTTCAGATTGCTAAAAACATGTACGTATTAAAAAAATTAACTAAAATCCAAACCATGGCCACATAAAGATGTGTGAGGTCCAAACAACTCTACTTATAAGCAATTTGAATCCTTAGAAGGACATAATAATCGTATTTGTTCAAATATAGGGTTAGAGCTGTTAATAAATCAGTTGGTTGTTGAATGCTTGTTCGACTTGATGGAATCCGTGTGAGTAACATTTTCAACTCCGTAGTCCTCGAGACTAACACTTCGACATTTCTCACTGCATTCATAGTTGCAGCTCGCATGCCACACCTTTGCTAATTTGCTAATTATAATTTGAGAAGTCATCATCATTGCCCGCATGGGAAGGGACATTTGATATTGAAACAGCATTGGAGAACAAGAGGTCGTCATTGTGCTCACAAGAAAGGACGTTTGTGATTGAAGCAACATCACAAAACAAGAAGGCGTCATCATGCACATGGGAATGGACGGTTTGTGATTGAAACAACATTGGAGAACATGAAGACCAGATTCTATTTGTATAGGTTAGAGATGTTATTAAAAGCTAGTTACTATGAATTTGTACATTTTGAGGGAGACATCTAGGGGGGTGGGTCGTTATGTGCATTTGGTATTTATTGCAATGAGCAGTATATATATTTGGTTACGATGATGAATTTCATTTGTTGATAATCTTGCTTGTTTTAATCATTTCTTATCTGTAGTTTTGGAATTTGATCATCTTGTAAAAAATTGAATATTTTTCAATATTTTGAGATCAAAATTTTTAATCTCATTATTTCTTGACTTATAGTTCACTAACTATTGATCTTCTTGGATCTTCAATGTATTTGGCTTAAAGAAGGTGAATTATTTTCTTTTGTTTTTATTTGTGATGTTCTATACTTCTATGTCAAGATTATTGGAGAACAATATCTTTTGTTTTGTTCCATTTTTGAATTGCTGTTTAGAGTACTTTCTTTTGGTTTTGATTTTCAAGGCTATATTCTTAAACTACAAGTAAACATACCTAAATTGAAAAATATTAATAAACATTCAAACTTGGGTGAATCACTTAGCGCATTTTAGAATTGACATGCAGAATAATATATTAAAGATTTTATTCTTTTGAGATAAAATTTATAACAAACTTACAAATAAAAAAGAGAAAATTCCAATACTTAAATCAAATACAAATAATATAGGTACATTACAAATCTAAGGTATTAGTTTTTTTACAACTAATATAGGAGCACAAGATTTGGAGTTGTCCTATGCACAAGATTGTATTTAGTATGGGTTTGTACTTGTAGCTAGGCATTTGAGGGACTGCATTGTATTGGATAAAAAGTCAAAGCAAAAGTGACTTAACAAAAATAATAGGGGAAATTACAAATAGGGGCATGAAAATGTAAAGTATTACAAATAGGGGCGCAGTTTCAAAATAATTACAAATAGGGGCATGATTTCAAAAAACATATAACTTTTTGTAATTTGTTTTGGTTTGGACATTGATTGATTTAGACAAATCACAATAAATGCTAGCTAATTTCCAAAAAGCTTAAAGATCTCCAAATCAAGCCTAAATAAAGAAATTTTAGTAAAGGGGATGGCAAATTTTGAAGACTTTTAATTTTTTTGGAAATTAGCTAATGTTTAACCCGTTAGGGCCAGAGGAGGCAAAAACTGCCTTCTTAGATTCTGAAATGAAATGTAGGGTGTGTTACCAATTTTGGATCATGGGTTGACCAATTACAAACATGTAAAGAATGAAGTTTATTTTCACAAGTACTTGTTTGATCAAAGTTTGGAATTACATCTTGTTGTAGAGAGAGTGATTCATTAGTAGGGGTATCTGAAAATTTGAGTGTTTAGTACAAATCACTCATTGAAACACCAACAAGAGGATGACATCACTTGATGTCTTTAGGGAACAAGTAAATAGTGCCATGACAATGGCCAATCCAATTGTTCTTTGGCTTTGTACCCCCTACTTGAGTTTTTCAATCCTTTTAGTGTTGCACAATCAAAAGCACTCTATATATTGTCACACTTCTTTTGAAAAAACACATGGTCGTAGATCAATAGTATTCAAACAACTTCTCCGGTTGGATTTTCTAACCATGCAAATCTCATTTTTCTAAAAATGATCAAAATTTCATGATCTTTTCCACAATTTTTACACCCTAACCACCTATGCCTTTCCTTCATCAAATACAACAAATGGTACTACATTTTCCCAAAACGCTAAGTCCAAGCCTTTCAACATATCACATATAAAAAAAGTGCACAATTTCAAAATCTAATTGTATAGTAGTTGCTTGTAGGAGCCATTCATTCAACTAGTACAATCCAAACTTAATCTAATGCACCACATTTCACTTAACCAATGGAGCACATATCATAAATAGATAATCCAAAAAATTCCGTGCTTATTTTCCAAGACCGCATCTCAATTACATTGGTACAATTGGATTATGCTTTTTACATCTAAATTAATTGCTAAAAAGTCTGAAGCAATTAATTTTTCCAAAAAAATGACCAGCTTGGAAAGTAGGTGGCCCTAAAGGGTTAATGTGATGTATCTAAATCAACTAATTTCCAAACCAAAAAAATTACAAAAAATTACAATTTTTTTGAAATCATGCCCCTATTTGTAATTATTTTGAAACTGCGCCCCTGCATGTAATATTTTACGTTTTCATGCCCCTATTTATACTTTCCCTTTAAAATATATCACTAAAATAGCAAATTTTAATAGCAACTCAAGTAAAAAGGGACATAAGCATTGATTTGATTGCAAAAGCTATCTTGTTAAATACTTATTGACAAGCTAATATATAAATATAGTCACTTTTTACACACTAATACATAAAGTGTTTTAAATTGGTATTTGATTCTCTCATTCTTACAGTCATTGATATACTTGCATATAACTATACAATCAAACTCTCTAATTTCATAATCTTTTGTACATTCTTCTATTTTCTTATAAATCATGTCAAAGTTTGTACAAAATCTTGAATAACTTTGACTTGCCACCTCACTATGAGTTTCTCACACTACAAATTTAGACATCTTTTGGGGATGCCATTATTGTTGATTTCATGTCAATTGTAAGGAAAAATTTTCAACATTATATATCAATCTTATGTGTTAACAAATTTATTGATTTTTCAACTTAACTATAAAGAATTCTTCTTGATGTAACAATATTAGGCTAAAATTTTGCTAACCTAATAGAATATGGTTGAAAATGTAATTTGGAGTTATTTCTAGTAATTTTCTCCTTGGTACAAAAAGAAATCCACCTATTGAATAATCATTTGATTGAATTCATGAATGCTCTCTACATATAATATAGTGGTTGATTTGATGGACAAATCCACATAGCAATGCTACCAATAATCAGTAGCAACTCAATCTACGGGATAGACAATTCACTAATGATTTCATGGATGAAAATTTTCCTTTTAATTAAATATATTCAATCAAAGCAAGTAAAATCTAAGCCTCATTTGAATTCTAAAAGGTGCGTCCTTTATTCAAATATACAAATAGATTTGAAAATCTACATATAGAAAGCCAAACTGTTATGTTCCACTCACCCAATTCTACCTCTCCTTTACACCTCCATCACCTAGTCCCGGAAAAAGTCTCTCTGCAGTGTCTTCTTGGCCCCAATTGGCATCGACAGTGCAAGCAAGTTTCATTGCTCTAATTACTTTGGCCTTTGTACGCTGCAGAGTCAGCTCTCGCTGGAGTTTTTTGACGCTAGTCCCACGACCCTCACAGATTTTTAGGAGCACTTTTTTGTACCTGCGTTCAAGCGCAAGTGCCCACCTCCTTGGCTTGCTTTGGGATGAGCTTGACATTTCTTGGGAGAGCTCATACCTGAATTGACTCTGCTCTTTGAGAGCAAGCGCGCTCTTAACTCACTTGCTACTACAACATAGCTTCTTGTTTGCCTTGGCTTGTTGGATTTCTTGTTTCTGCCGCATCAAACTGTTGGGACTACAACAACCGATCGTCATTGCTTCATCCTAAAAAAAGAAAAAGAAAACAAACTATAATCAAGAATTTCAATTCAATCAACAATTCACTTCAATTCTAATTGACTAAAGACCTACCACAATACAATATTCATCCAGAGAAGTGGCTTGGAGAATTGTGTCGGAGAATATTGAGATGGCAAGTTGGAGGAATATTGAAATGGTGAGTCAAAAGAATATTGAGATGGCGAGTCAGAAGAATACTGAGATGGCGAGTTGGAAGAATTTTGAGATGGGGAGCAATAGAGACGGACAGAGAGGGCAAGCTAGAAGTGGCGGTAAATTTGAAATTCCAACTGGTCTTTGCAAACTCCTTTGAATTTTGTTCTCTAAGGGATTTAACCCTCAAACAATAGAAGAACAGCCCTTTGCAACCAATACAATACGGGGTGTTTTTCTTGTATTTGGAGTGCATCCACACACCTTATTAAATTTGAGATCAACAAAGAAATTAGAATATAGATCAATGGTGTTCTAGTGGTGTTCTAGTGAGGTAGTCAAGATCCCAAATTAAAAAATTTGGGGAAATTACAAATAGGGGCATGAAAACATAAAATATTACAAATAGGGGCACAATTTCAAAAAAATTACAAATAGGGGCACAATTTCAAGGAAAATTGTAACTTTTTGTAATAAAAATATGGTTTGGACATTGGTTGATTTGGACACATCACACTAAATGTTAGCTAATTTCCAAAAACCTAAAGATCTCTCCAAATCAAGCCTAAATAAAGAAATTTTAGCAAAAGAAATGGCAAATTTTGAAGACTTTTAAGTTTTTTGGAAGTTAGCTAACATTTATTGGGATGTGTTTAAATCAACCAATATCCAAACCAATAAAAAATTACAAAAAGTTACAATTTTTTTTGAAATTGTGCCCCTATTTGTAATTATTTTGAAATTGCGCCCCTATCTATAATATTTTATGTTTTCATGCCCCTATTTGTGATTTCCCCAAAATAGTATAAAGTGAAAAAAACTCAAAATTTAAAACAAACCAAAGTGTCATAGCCTATATTATAGCAAAAAATAGCGTGCCAAAATCAAATATAAATTTAAGCCCAACATAAATGTTTAACCAAAAATAATAGGGAGTGAAATAAATATCAAAATTTTGTGTAAACAAAGGTGCCCTAACTAGGATCCAAAAAAAAAATCTAACACCAATCCGGGCACCAAACAACTTGGGCACCAACTCAAATATTTTAACAAAAAAGATACGGTGTAAAAAAGAAAATTAATTTTCTTACAGTATACAACTCCAACCATCAAATATTCATTTGCTTTTTTTGTACCTTTTACTCAAAAGTTTTTGCTATCTTTGCTTGATAATTTGTTTTTTTTTCCTTATAAAAAAATAGCATGAGAAAAAATAGAATCTCCTAGTCCGTGTAAATAATTATAGAGTGCCATAATATAGGTTAATTTGCCAAATTATATAATTATAAAGATCCTTTTATTTCTGCCTAGGAGGTAAATAGCCCTCTAAAAAATATCTCATTGCTGCACGGGGGGTACCCAACATACAAAGAGTGATCCACAAAGAATTCAAAATTCTAACTCAGATAGAAACCAAAAATTATAATGAATTTTTTTATCTTGTTTTCTAGTGAGCTTGCTATTATATGTAGTGTTCAAAACGTGAGTTCTAAGTCTTAGAAAACTTTTTTTTTTATTGCAACCTACTTTCAAAGTTTAAGCTTGTTGTTTCACAAAATCACTTGTATTTCACTTACGAAGTTGAGTTTACAATTATAAAACTACAGTGTAGTCTTGGGAATAATTATAGTAAAAGCAAAAATAAAAATAAAATGAAAAATCATCTAATTCACTTTTGTCAATTTGAAAGTTTGAAGAGAAAATTTTGTTATTTTGGATTCCAATATCAAAAAGATAATGCAATTTCTTCACGTCAATAATTTAAGGGGGATGTTGAGTTTTTTTCTTATATTTCTTTTGACTAAGCAAATGAATCATGCTGCCAGGGTGTGTAGTTGTCTGCCATTTCCAGTAAACAAACTTACTATAATGTAACTTGCAAGGCCGGCAATGAAATAGGTCAGAACTTCTCTTAATGAGTGATTAGATTTTGTGATGATTAGCGTGAGAGGTTTCTTAGAAGCAAGTTTTTATGCTTGAAAGTTTGTCTTTGAATAGTCAAGAAATGTAGACTAGTATATGCCATACTTAACTAAATCTAGGCCACTCATGTAATTTTGGATTTTGTATGCAAAACAATGTTGAAGGACATAAATCTTTGGATATTTTGCTCAAACCTCCCAATGTTCTACACAAATCTTCCAATTTTTTTCATAAATTTCTTAATTTTTGCACAAAGTTCCCAACATTTTGCATAGATTTTCTAACATAGATATAGATTTTTTCATGATTTATGTTTAAGATATGCAAAACATTGAAAGATTCCTTGATGTTTTGCACCCTTGATATTATCTTTTAATTTCAAACAGTCTAAATTTCATAAATACAACATTAACCCCTAAAGCCCGACAAGTGTTGCAAAGAAATTAAGACCAAAAATGCCATTTCTTTATGATTCATTTAAAAAAAAATAAAATTGAGTTTCAATTGTACCAAAGCGTAATATTCAAGTAAGCCAATGTGTGAAAAAAATTCAGCCCATTTGACCGCACAGATTGTAGGGTTATAAACTTATAATGTTTGAAGTGAGAAAACAAGATTTTTTCATTCTTGCAAAACAAAGTCAGCATCATTTGAGTCCTCTTAAAGTGAAATTTTTGCTCTACACCAAAAAAAATTGATCATTCACAAGTATATGATGTTAGGTTCTCTCATAAAAAAATTCAAAAGCAAGTATAGAATCTAGCTTATTCTAAATCACTCTGTAATGCAAGGATTTAGTGAATTGGAAATACACTAGTAATTTTTTCATGATTTCTTGTGCAATTATGAAGTGTTTTATTTGAAATTCAAACATCAAAAATTAGAGACAAACATTAGGAATATATAAGAAAAAATTCAATAGCTTTGAATTCATAGATAGATTGAAAGATAATAGGGCCTAACGTTAAAAGAAAATATGTATTCTTGAAACCACCCAAACATAGTTAACAAAGTTTGACTCCTCTTAGAATGTGACTAGTATACAGGCACACGCTTTGCGTGAGTAGATGTGTATGAGTAATGTAACATTCAAATTTTTTTTAAATGATATCTCACAAACCAATTGGTATAGAATTTAATCTTGATGTACCATACAAATGATCAATATCTCACAATTGGTCTAAAATCTAATCCACATGCACCATCATTTTGGTCCTTTTTTGAAACTAACAATACCAATTACTTTCATCACAATTCTACTCTTATATATTTTGCTAGGAGATCCTTGGCATTTTATTGATTTCTAGCATGTAGAATGTGACGTGAGAGCTCAATTTTTTTTTTTGACAATTGTGTACCATATGTTATTAGTTACATACATGACAAGTTTCAAAAGTTAATGAGAGTTTTATCATAAGATTCTCCAAAGATGCCCAAATTGTCCAAGGTGGCCAAATTCTTTTAGGCATCATAACTTTTTACTTGAGCATCCGATTAGAATTTTTTTTCTCACACAAAGGTATTCATTGTGTGCACCTTGCCTCCAAATTTTAGAAACATTTGCCAAAAATTAACTTCATAGAAACCTACCCAACTTTCAATTGACTGTTGAACAAACTTTTGTGGTTTAGGGGTTAAGTAATTCACAAAAAATGGGATTGTGTACTCTAATTGAATGCAATCAAAACAAAATTGTAGATTGAAAATAAAAAGAGCCCACAAGAAATGATACCAAGGTTGTGCCTAGACTCAGTAAAAAAAACATCAACAAGAACATGTGAACATTTATGCATTTGTATTCCTCCTCTATGTGCCCATATCACTATTCTATGTGACCAATTGTCCATGACATAACTTACATATCTAGCATCTTTGCTCCACTCCCATATAGTGCATATATAGCCTATGTAGCAAATTATGTGAATGAAGGAAGTTTGCATTTCCTATATCAAAAGATAAACATATTGATAACTCTCTTCAAACAAATGAGGATTTAATTTAACAAGCTATTGAATTCGACAAGCAACTTGTTATTTGACATGCCATTTATGATTGTTGTTGATGTTATATGCTTCGTGTAGTGTACTTGTACAGCTTTTGATACCAATTGGATGGAATTTTGATTTTTGTTAGTTTGCTACTAATGAATTTTCAAGAAGTGCAATAGGTGAAAAACAATTTGGTAGTCTCATTATAAATGTAAATTGAATATAGGTGAAAGTTGGGCACTCTCCAAGGCAGTTAGTGTTGATGATGGATATTGTCATCTCATGTAGAGCTACTTTCAAATGCATGATTAATCAAGGAGTTGCTATTATGATTAAGCAAACTCACCCTTTAGTTTGTTATTCTAGATTATAGTTGCAAAATTGCTAAAGCAATTTTTAATGCAACATACCCAAATTATTAATGCAACATCCCATGGTGGGTTTGTGGCTCAGCTCCTGCTCTCCCTCTCCTTGCCACTCTTTACTTTTGACTTCTCCAGTTTTCAAGAAAGGTGCCTCCCACCATGATGGAAGTGTGCATGTTTTGAAAGTTCATGTTAAACAAGCAACATTGAGCAACATTGTATTGCTTATTTGGTTTTTACCAACTTTTGATTTGACTCAATTGATATCCATCCAAATAAGGCATTTCCAGTCTTCCACCCTCCATTCAATTTTTGTGTTCTTTGGACTAAAAGGGTGAATATTGATGTGCATACTGTGATGGTAGCGTTCATAAAGGTCACATGCTCACCTTAGAATGTTGCATTAACAACATGAGGATGTTGCTTTAGCAATTCCCCAAATTCATCACCTAAAATCAAATTTCTTGATGTAAAGGATTGTGTTGTATTCAATACAAGTGATTGTTGCATGTAATCATATTGCAAGTATTATTTAATAATTGTTGATTTGGGAAGAATTTTTTTCCCAAATAGATTTTAGGAATATTGAGTTTTGCATTTGAGAGAATATTTTGGTGATTAAAAGTGAATTTTTTTATAATTCCTTCAAGATATTTCATTAGTGATGTAAGGCCCTTGAAGAAATTATCATAAAATTCACTCTAAATCACCCAAAAAACCTCAGGGAGTGCACTATATAGGGTCTTTGTGGATAACATGCGTGCAAGGTCCTATAAGATGGGGGCTATGTAGGTAAATTATTTGGATTTTCATGGGGATATCTTTACCTAAATTTCTAAATTGAAGGCATTTTTGTATACCCTTTACTTCATTTTTTTTTAAAATTCATCTTTTTTTGTACCCTATGTTCATTATAAATTCATAATGACATGTGAAGAAATTCATCCACTAGTTGTAGAATCAGTGACATTCATTGTTAGGGTTTAGGCATGCAAAATTTGAACCTTGCACTTAGAGTGCCTTATGGCTTGCAGTTGTAAACACAGAGTTCCCTTGATTCATCATGAACTCATTTACAACACTTCTCAATTAGCCATTGAGCAATGTGGCTAAAAAGCAACCTAAATGTACTAATTGTGCTCACACAAAAAAGATAGAGTCAACTAAGGTAGGAGGCTCTAATTTGGTCCGGGGCACTAATTTGGTTCAGCTCTAGGAAGGGCTAACATATTACTTCAAATATCTATTCCTGTCATTGATGAGTTAGGTGGGCTTAGCAAAATAGGTAAACTTGCTAAGCCCACCTAACTCATCAATGACAATAATAGATATTTGAAGTAACATGTCAGCCCTTCCTAGAGCTGAACCAAATTAGTGCCCTAGACCAAATTGGAGCCTCCTACCTTAACCCTTGAACAATAAAGCTTGCATCAGTTAATTCCCATCTTACCCCAATATTGTATCTCTACACAACATGCTTGAACAACACATGGCGTGTCCTGATTGCCAATAAATAACCATGAAGAAGCTGCTTAACACAAGGCATTGGATCTTGCTTTAGATACCTGCAAAAGTAATAACCATGAAAAAAAACCTAAACCTATAGTTAAGAAAAGTATTGGTTTTTTATTTTTTATTTTAACATCCCTATTGTAAAACTAAAAATATGTAATACTAATTAATAAACACTACCCTTCATTACTTATAAAGACCCAAAGCCTATTAAAAATTTAGCTTTTTTATTTTCAAGTCATGTCAAAAATTTAGGACCAAGGTAATTAAAATAACCCTTCATTTGATTGCACGTGTACCAAAAAAATGGGGGAGGGCACTCCCCCGAGCTAAAAACTCATAAAACTGGAAAAATTTGAAAGTCCCAAAATTGGTAATTTTTTCCAGAATAACGAATACCGCGTTGTAACAAGTCAGACTTCATTAATAATTTCAAACCTTCAACTTCTGTTCGCAAAGTCACCATCTAATGAGATTTCCAAATTGCAAGTGACATATCCATCTTCCGGAATCATTACATGAAGAATCATTTTTAGAGAGGTCGAGTTCAAGTCATGATGCCGGCCCAGGGCTGATTTCTGATAAACATAAATAAACTAATTAAAACCTATATATCTGAAGAAGTCAAGAAAAACCTCAAATGAATGAGCCCGTCCTAAAAATCATTAGTTTGAAGATCTATCCATCACATGATCCATTTGAGAAAATATTACGTCTTCAAAACATCAATTGAAAGTAGAGTTACCCTGCCACCAATATGTGGAGAATAATTTGAAAAATTAGTTATACAATTACTTTTTCTTTCTAAATTTTTTCTAGTTCCCAAAATCTTCCTCTACATATAAACATCCAGCAAGACAATAAGGCTAAGCAAGATATCAAAAACATAGCAAGATGACCGTAGAGATGCAAAGAGTCTTGAGTGGGACATATATGGAAAACATGGAATTTTGTAAACACAACTTTGGAGTGGTTTACAAATTTGACTAGGGTTGTACATGCTTTCAGGGAGAAATGTGATGATAATATCTTCTAGTACAACTTTGTGGAAGAGGAAACTTCTTAAAAAAGTACCTAGTAAAGAGTCGCTTGTGTTCTAAATTGCAATTAGATGTTTTAGATGCATTCATGCATATATCTTGTGCAAACTTTCTTACAAATAACATTGATTATAATGTTGTGATGATTATGTGGAGGAACATGAAGAAATAAAGGATCCATCTTCTTTAGTAACATTTTATAAGACCTCATCCATGCATATGGTTTCAGTGAATTGGATTTAATTTATTACAATCTATCCTTTCTTATTATTGAATGTCAAAAAAATTGCAACAATTTAGAAGTGCACATCTCAAGGTATTTTCATGCCTGAGTGACAATTCACAAAAATTAGTTGAGGTGCTTGTTCAAAATCACCACTAATGATGTTCTTATGGTAGGTAATAGGTTGAACCCTGAATTTTGATAAATGTGGAAACATGAATTATATATGGAGTGTATATGAACATTGCACTAGTCCAAATACACTCCATATATAAAGTATGTTTCCACATTTATTGAAATTGAGGTTTTCACCTAAAATTTAACAATTTTCTTCAAATTAATTTTATCTTGTGTTAAGAGCTTTAATTTTTTGATCATACACAAATAAACTCCATGAAAAAATTAGATAAATCCAAAAAAACCATTTGAATAATGTACGATTTTATTTAATAACAATTCCAATTTGTAAAAGTTCCAAACCTCTGCCAATTCCATTGTTGCAGTGTTGAACATTCTAGAAAGAGTGTGCAACAATGGATAATGAGTTGCTACTTTTTATTTTGAACTTTAGAGAGCTCCCTTTCTAGTACACATTTCCTACCAAGTTATCCTACCCAATGCCACTCGTAAAATGCTCTAACACCGAAATGGATGAAAATAACCATTTTACAAGAGTTGCTCAAGTCAAGTTGTCATATTTTGTGAGTACAACCACCCCTTCATAATACCTTCCAAAATGTGATTCATATGAATTTTCAGAAGTCAATACAATATTGGTGAAATCTCTATTGAAATTCAAAGTAGTATGAGTTTTGATTAGTCCATTGTATGCTTGTCATGTTGTTAGAATGAGGATGATGGGGTCCCTTAAAATTATAAGTAGGATGAACTTCTACAATGATGGGGGCGTGTAGCAGATTTTATTATTGTTGCATGTTGGAAGTGGGGCAATGGCACGATCAAGGTACCCAAAAAGGATTGCTTAAATTTGATTTGGCCATATTTGTGATACTTTTGCTATTTATTATGTCTTACTAGATAAAGCTTTGCTATTTAATTTTTGACAAGAAGTTGCTTATACTTGTAGATTAGTAGAAAAAAACACACTTTTTCAAATGATGAATGTTATCATATCTACATGAACGATTATGTGAGAGTTCCGGAACTGTCTCATTTCATAAAAATGAAGTAAAGGACTCATCCGGACTACAAATTTGGTTAGTAGGAATTAGGTTAATGCATTTATAGTTGTGCAAGCTTCTATGGTCCATGAATTTGAAGTGTATTCGTCCATACATTATTAAAACTTGTTGTTATGAATTCTTTTAGGGACGGTTTAATGCAAGTTTTTCCACATCCTATAAAGAACATTAAAAACTTGTAATTTTTTTTTAAAAGTGGCAAAAGCATGCACATATACTTGTTTCTAGGTGCGCATATGGTAAAAATTATTAAAATATTTATAACTCATTTTAGGGAGCCATTACAAATTACAAGTCAAAAAAGTCCAGATTAGGACATTTGGGTTCTAATCAGTTTTGTGGTGTGAAAAAAAATCAAGAAAGTCCTTTTGATGGAAGGAACACTTTCTAAATGAATTTCTTCACTTAAGGAAAGCTTAAGAAAAATGTTTCATCACTTGCAAGTTCAAACTTTTACCTAAACAAAAATAGTCTAGATATGTAAGGTAAGAGTCATGTCCGGAGGTCCGAGAGGCTCTTTCAAGGGTACCCTTGATTGTGCCATCACCAAATGAAGCAACATTAGGTAGCATCATTAGCAAGCTCTCCAAGCTGACAACTTTGAGATTACTTGTAGTACAGACATAGACATTGCTCGAACAAAATCCTTTGCATTTTTGGTTATCTTTATGTTTGTGAATGTACCAACAAAAATTATTGAGTAGTGCCACTTCAATTAATGTCACTCTTGTTAGCAATAATGATACACAATATTTTATTAAAATCTATACTACTAAGTGGGAGCCTAACCCACATTGACTTTGTGCCCTTTTCTATAACTTTTTAGAATTTTTTTGTGGAAGTTGAAGCAATAAAAGCTGCTTTAGATATAAAACACCAAGCACCCCTCAATCATGTCCTTTTCCAAAATCTTCTAAAACTTTTTGGTGGAAGTTGAAGCAATAAAGGATGGTCCATAAAGAAGGGTCCTAAACACCAAATGCCTTGCAATCACATGCTAGAAAACCAATAAAACGCCAAGCACCCCTAGTAAAGTATTAAAAAGTAGCATTGTGATGAATGCAATTACTATTTTTGGTTTTACAAAAGGACCAAAATGATAGTGCATCAAGGTTAATATTTGAACCAATTATGCAAAGTTCATTTTCAACGAAGTACAGTAGGATTAGATTCTAGACCAATGGATTTGTGAGATGTTATTTTTTTGTTAAGTTGAATGTTGCGTTACCCATACATGTTCAACTCAGGCAAAGCATGTGCATGTATATTAATAATATTGTTAACAGTCTCATGCACTTGCAATCTCTTGTTTGCATCACTAGTTACATTTGCTATGCCCTTATTCCCAGTGACTTACATTTGAAAATGCCCTTGCATGAGGCACTAGCCCTACAAATAACGTCATATTCATTAAAATGGAAAAACTCTTACAAATTGGGACTTTTGGATTTTTTTCCGAGAATACCATATTCATTGAATTGGGAATTTTATAACTATTTTCCAATGAAATGAAATCTATATCATTTAGAAATACACTCTTTTTGAACAAAAAGTCTAAAAATTTGGACAGAAGTTCATTAAGCAAGTTTCAGGTGACCTCCTTAATTGAATTAAGGGGACTTTCTGGATTCATGTGAAATACAAATGGGACCCATGTTTTTCCCATTTTATTGAATATGACATTAAATGATTAGCCGGAAACATAACTTAGACAACACCATATTTGTTATAATGAGAGTATTCCAGTGAAATTAGAGGTAAAATACCCGAAATTTAAAAAAATTAGGTCAATTTGACAAAAAGTTTTAGGTCAATTTAGCTTGAATTGCGCTAAATTGACATAAAACTTTTCAATTTTAAGTCAAATTTGAAAGGTTGGGCTGAATTGACATGAAACTTTTCAAATTTGACCTAAAATTGAATTTTTTTATGTCAATTTAGCTTGATTCTAGCTAAAATCTCTCATTTTAATGAAAATTGGTGATTTTGGATGGAAGTTGGTGATTTTGATCAAAATCTAACAAATTTATTTTGAGAGGTCTCAATTCTCTCATTATAACGAATATGGTGTTAGACATGATCAGAGTCCGTAGAAACCCTTGATTACTCGAGATTAGAAAATTCTTAGGAGCCGTTCCATCACGGCTAACTTATCAGCCAGCCGCCCAGCATGCCAGCCCATGCACCCGCTCAACTCCACTTGCCCGCCATAAATTTGAATTACACAGTCACACTCACACAAGCAGAGGCCCTACAGACGTCGTACTCTAAGCTTAGCTATTGCAGGACGGGAGCTCCGCCTTAGCTGTTTGTAACGATTCCCCCCATGGACGGCATTCGTACACACATGCATTCCCGCTCATGAGCTAGAACAGAGTCTTTAAAATAAGGATTCTAATAAAGTACCGAGAAGCATTTGAAAACATAATCGAAAAACTCTGAGCCAGTGAATGTACCGAAACGGATTAATTTGATTTCACCAAAAGAAAACTCACCGTTACATCGCCAAGAGCTCTCGCCTGCAGTTCAGTCGTGAATTTCGACTCCACGCCCCGGTTTCCAACGTTTCGATCGCCTCACCTTGCCCAAAATAATTTGCTTAGCCCCTAAAGGACCAAGCAAAGTTTTCACCACAAACTCTTCAAAATTGTTATTTTTAGAGCATCAACCAAATTTAAAAACAAAAACATTTTTATGCATATGTGATCGTAGGATCTTGTAGAAGAATAGTTTTAGGAGATGTGGAAATTTTTTTAGAGTTTTTCACCACGTGGTTTGGAAGTTAGAATGGTTTTAATATTCAAAAACGTCTTGTGAAAAATCAGGCAACTACCCTTCAAAAGGTGAAATTCATAGGGAAAAAAGGCCATCTGGGTGGTGCTTCTCTAAATTCCTTATTCCACTTAAGTAAAGTAAATGTCAAAAAAATTTCAAATCATTTGGAGTTGTATAACATATGGAAAAAAATTAGTAAGTAAAAAGAAGTAGAGAATGATTCAAAACACTAAGTTGTTAAGAATTTAATTATGGAAATGAAAAATGCTAATCCCAATGGTCATAATGTTGCAACAAACAATACATCCTTTGGTTTTGTTTTTTTTCCAAAATGTTGAAAATTGAGTAAAATAAAGGACTTCAAAGATTATTTTGGAGGAGAGAATCCAAAACTGCCTGCAAACAAAAAATCCTCATAACTTTCATCTTGTTGATAAAAACAGAATGATTCAAAGCTTCCTACATTCACATAAATCTCTTAAACCAATTTAAAAATTTTGTCTTTGAAATTTAAAAAAAAAAAAATCTGCCCAAGCTACCCCTCGAACGTAAAAAAGCAACATGTTAGGTCATAACTTTTTACTCATAATTCCAAATGTCATGAAATTTAATACATATGAAAGATAAACCTCGTCCCCACATTCTATTAACATTTCAGACTAAAATATGAAAAACTCTAATCACAGGTACCTGCCCAAAATCGCTATGTTTCTTATAAAAGGGGGCCTGGCCCATTAGGGGTTAACTTATAGTTTCTTGCTGCTAAATTTAGTTAGGTGAAGGAACTCGTAATTGCCTGAGTGTCAATAAATTACAAGCCATATGAATAATCGTTAAATATTCCTGTAGACGGCAAATTGAAAAGGAGTGAGTGCTCATGAGCGGGAATGTGTGTACGAATGTCGTCAGTGGAGGGAATCAATACAAAGAAGTCCTAAGCTTAAGTAACGAAGGCGGAGCTCCCGTCTCGCAATAGCTAAGCTTAGAGTACGTCTCTAGGGCCTCTCTCTACCATTTTCAATCTGTATTTAATTTCAGCTCATGAGCGGGAATGTGAGTACGAATGTCCGTGGAGGGAATCAATACAAACAACTAAGTGAAGTGACGAAGGCGGAGCTCCCGTCTCGCAATGGCTATTTCTCTGAGCCAGTGAATGTTAGTTACCAAAACGAATTCTTTTAATTTCACCAAAAAGAAAATCACCGTTACATCGTCAAGAGCTCTCGCCTGCAGTTCAGTCATGAATTTCGACTCCACGCCCCGGTTTGCAACGTTTCGATCGCCACACCTTGCTCAAATAATCTGCTTATAAGATAATTGTTGCAGCTAAGTTGGGTGAAGGAACTTATAATTGCCTGAGTGTCATTAAATTAATTACAAGCCATGAATAATCGTTAAATATTCCTGTGGACGGCAAATTGAAAAGGAGTGCAGTGAAACTGTAAGTTAAGCAGATTATTTTGGGCAAGGTGAGGCGATCGAAACGTTGGAAACCGGGGCGTGGAGTCGAAATTCACGACTGAACTGCAGGCGAGAGCTCTTGGCGATGTAACGGTGAGTTTTTTTTTGGTGAAATCAAATTAATCCGTTTCGGTACATTCACTGGCTCAGAGTTTTTCGATTATGTTTATGTTGTCAAATGCTTCTCGGTACGTTTTTCAGAATCCTCGTTTTTAAGACTCTGTTCTTAAGCTGAAATTAAATACAGACTGAAAATGGTAAAAAATAACGTACAAGTGTTTATTGACATAGAAACAAGAGAACGAGAACTTTCTGTTTCGGTAGCTTGGATGTTTCTTGACGATATTGAGTAGATTCATTTGGAGTTTGCGAAATAAGCCAGGGATTTTGTGGACTATGACGGCTGCAGTAACATGCTTAATACTATGATTTAGTGTAAGCTCTTCTTAGTATTTTGAAACTAAGTACTGTACGGTTGATATGTTATTGACGCCGACAGTGTGATGTGTTAACAAATTTATGAAAGAATAACTTAGAGAGAACCGTCAGTGTAACTCCCGGAATATTAAGTATGATCGTGTTATTTTTTAGTTTTTGTTGAGGTAATAGCTAGCGCCGTTAGTAACGGCAGCTTTCAACAATGGCTGCTCGAGTTATTCGACTGGAAGCCCGAGAAACATACTGAATACGGATCGATAAGTATGATTCAGCCAGAGTTCTTGGCATTGTAACGAGTTTTTGTTAATCAAGATGAGTTTTATTAGCTTCAAGGTGAATTGGTGATGAAATTGAAGCTTAGTACATCGGAATCTAGAGGCAATCGCAGCGGTTCACACAAAAACTGACGGAAGTCGGGATAATGGGGAACGCATTTCTGGTCTCATACTGTACTCCTTTATTTTCAATATCTCGAGAGTTAACTACATTGGACAGGTTGTCGATTGATGTGTCACCAAGAACTGTATAGAATGAAACTTTGTCGCCGAGTCGGATTGTACTGATACATCCTCGTTTGAATTTGGCAAGAAATCTGCTTCTGAATTTCCAGTTGAATCGTCAATGTGCTTCACGTTGCCACTCTGTTTTTGAATAAAGTCGTTGTTTTCCTCCTAACTGAGAACTGACGACAAATTCGCAAGACATTCCATGTTACAAGAAACTAAGTGACATTTTCGGATACACTTCCTAGTAGAACTCAGTGTAACTCGTCACATACAGCTAACCGAATGGGTCTGGTTTCCTCTCTGATGCTAAGCAAAGAACAGTGCAATCATCAAGTGGCGTCTGAGAAATCAAAACCTAAGGTTGAAGCATTGCAATCGATAGTCTTGAAATGGTCCACGAACGATATCACCAACTCCTCACTCTTCAAAACAAAGGTACCTAACTTTGACCAGTTTCACTTCAATCACCATGAGTTATCGAGGAAATGGTTATCTTGTTGAGGTACGCATTTTGTCCCCCGATGCTTTTGTCCCCCGATGCTCTTACAATATGGTAGGACAATCCAACGTTTTTTTATCGCTTTCCGCTTAAAGAAATTAGTGCATGTTTTCACGAATGTTTTCACGAATATTGACGATGATTTTTTGAAATTATAGATGCAAGAGATACCTATGGAGTTTTCGTCAACAGCAGAGTACCTCAGAGCTTTCCGTGTGCCACTTCTGGAGGAATTGCGAGCGCAGTTACATCAAGCATTAGAAAAGAGCATCACTCAAAGTGGAGGTATTACGGTGACAGTAACCAAGATTCTTGCCGTAAAAGCCAGAAATAAAGACCCGTCCCCGGACCGGTCCATGAGGAGGTTTATTTTGTCTCGGTCATTGCATGCTTGGAAAAGCACCGCTATCAGATGTTCGGACCTCATTCTCTTGTGCTGTCACAAGCCTCCGCAATGGGACTCCAGACAGGAGTGTCTGACGCCGCAGACGCATCACAACTTTGCACTTATGAGCGTTATTTATGCCGAAGATAACTCTCCCTATTTCACTGTGACTGCCTATTTACCAGATGGGAGCACGATCCTCGAGCAGCTCCTTTTGCCGGCAGCCGAACGTCCACCGTGGTTTGCAATGTTGCTGGGAATGAGTTTGGTACCAGCTGATCGTATCTGGAATGCAGTACACATGAAAAGCTCTAAAGCTCAAGTGTCGAAGACATATGTGATAGAAGACGTGCTCCAAATTAATCAACAGGTATTAATTTGCCACCAATTTTGTGCTAAGCCCGATGCGGTATCCTTTTTAATAATGAGAACAGTCTTTTGTGTGTTCAGACGGCAGAATGATGCCGTAGTTGTGTGCCAACCTGTAGATCGAACCAGCTGGAATTTTATCACTCGCCCTACCTCAGCAGCCAGAAGCAGCGGAGACTTTGCAGCTTGTGGAAGAATTTTGCAACTCCAGAAGACTTAACGACTCGCAGAAATACGCTTTGAAAAGCGCGGTCGCCGGTTTGCTCTCAACCGACTCCAATCGTCATGTGAGGATGGTGCAAGGCCCCCCAGGTACCGGCAAGACGGCGATGCTGGTTGCATTGATCTCTATACTGGAATGTCTCCAGATCCGAACTTTAGTTTCGGCTCCAACCAACGCCGCTGTCTTCGAGGTATGCAAAAGGATGATAAACTTCACCACGGTGAATTCTGAGGAAGAAAAGAAGCAACAGCAGTCGTTTTCTGCTTTCTGTTCGGTGGTTAGTGGTTCTTTAGCCAGCGGAAAAGAAAGGCGATTCTGTCCTGTTCAATTGTTTCAGTTGGTACTTCTAGGCAGTAAAGAAAAAATGGAAAGATTTGTGAAAAACACCTTATTGGAGAAGGTTTTTCTCCCCTTCCGAATCGATCGACTGTCGGCAGCCTTGAATCCTACAACCGGATGGAAAGGATGTGTTCATTCCTTGGAAGCATTTCTAAAAAAAGCACCGGCGCAGTTTGAGCTGAAATGTCCTAAAACAGCTAAAGAAACAATCCAAGAACGAAACGGTTCATTTTGGAGCTTTGCTAAAGAGTTCATGCTTACGATGCAAGTCCAAATGGAGAAGCATATGCAGACGCTCACGAGTGAGCTTCCAAGGTGTCACATAGATGAGAACACATGCAAAGACATGACCTCCACTTTGAGGTCGATGAAGAGCATCGTCAACGCTATGCCCTTAAGAGCTCCTGACGAGGCTGTAACCTGGTTCACTACCACGAAAACAGATCCTTTGTCGGAGGTCATGGCTAATTTGAGTCTATCTGAAAGCCAAAGCTCCAATAGTCAAAGAAAAGTGGTATTCCTTCAAGCAAGAGATGAACTGCTGACAACGTTGGCTACACGTGCCGGTTGCACACTCCTGGCGACGAAGCAAAATCCCAGAGGTCGTCAGCCAAAGTATGGGTGGCTGAAGTCACAATGCATAAAGCATGCGACAATGGTGTTTTGTACCGTGTCGACTGCTGGTTCGCCTCCCATGGTTAATGCCACTTTTCAATGCGCGATTATTGACGAGGCATCGCAGCTGGTAGAAGCAGAGTCCGCCATCGTCTCTGGAAAGACTGGGCTTCAGCAGCTCATTTTGGTTGGGGATCATAAGCAGCTTCCGGCCACTGTCATAAGCAAGGTGAGGTGATGTACTGTGGACTTACGAACCTCTAAAACCCTGCATCCCAAAGATTGTTGATTTTAAACTAGCCCATTTAATTGTGAACATTATACCTCCGATGAGGCCAAATGTAATATCATTCACCAGAATTAGCGAAGAACAATGCATGTGTTAGGAAAAAGTAAGCTAAATTGAGCAGAAGGTACCCATCTGACACTTTAGTGAAAACAGCTATGAAAACACGAGGTCCGTTGGGGGCTTCTCGGTTCTTTTAGGATTTAATTCATTCTAGTTTTCATCCTTGACATGTGGTCATTTCGATTGTCTCTTACAGGCTGCAGAGAAGAAAGGCTATGGTCGCAGCCTCTTCGGCAGGCTTCAAACTTCAAAGCACGGTTGCCGTCACATGTTGAACGTCCAGTACCGGATGAAACCTGAAGTCAATCTCTTCCCTAATTCGCAGTTCTATGAGAGTGAAGTTCAAAATGGATCCAATGTGCTTTCCGAGAACTATGGGGTACACTTAGCTGATGCATCACTTTACGGAGCTT
Source organism: Ulota crispa (assembly GCA_963920765.1). Taxonomy (NCBI): domain Eukaryota; kingdom Viridiplantae; phylum Streptophyta; class Bryopsida; order Orthotrichales; family Orthotrichaceae; genus Ulota; species Ulota crispa. The sequence goes on along the minus strand of OY987248.1, from coordinate 5,761,329 downwards.
ACGCTTTCGTAAATTGCTGGTTCGGAGTTGAAGAATCGCAACGGAAAAGTTGGAAGAATTTGACGGAGGTAACGGTCGTGACGAAAATGGTGAAACATCTCGAAAAAGGTACGAACACCAACAACCCAAAATTGATCTCAAAAAGGTTTGATTTTTTCCGAATGCTCTTAGCTTGCAAGATTTGACGAAATGGTGGGAATGAGTACTAAATAAGAACGTGAATCTTGGATCCGACCAGTGTGCATACAGAGAAACATCAAGAAATTGAGCATTGGTATCATCTCCCCATATGCAATGCAAGTCGAGGCGGTGAAGCAATCACTGGGTCACCTCCACGAAGCTTTGGAAGTCGAAGTGAAAACTGTTGACGGGTTCCAAGGCAATGAGCGCGATGTGATCATTTTCACTGCCGTGCGTGCTAATCATAATAAGCAGATTGGCTTCGTACAAGATGAGCGGCGCTTGAATGTTGCGATCACTCGTGCCAGGTGAGCATTGCGATCATTGTTTCAATTCGTGCTCAAATTCTCTCTTCTTTCTGACTGGGACGGTTCCTAATACATGTTATTGATCTCACAGCAATTTGAGCCACTGTTGCAATGAGTTGAGTTCTCCCGATTCTGCTAGATTTCTAATAACACACTGAAATATTTACGCTGATCAGGTACTGCTTATGGATAGTTGGAAATGCAACAACGTTAAGTGGAGGCGCAAAGGTCTGGAACGGCCTCATTACGGATGCCAAAACTAGAAATTGCTTCTTCGACTTAAAAATTTGAGACCACGGGTTATGTTAATACTGGAAATTCTGACAACTGCTACTGTACTTGAATACAAAACGTACCATGGAGTTTTTGCCAGGCATCACACAAGTTCGCTGATAATTAAGCTTACAGAGTAAGAGTTAGGATGGTTGTTTTTTCACATCACTCAAGCCGTACGTCCATCGTATATTTATGTTGTTGGAAGTAATTTATACTCCACCATCTGTCACAGCAGCTTTGTTATATTAGATATATGAACATGATGTAGCCATTCGGTGATAGTATTTGGATTGCGAGGCAAATGTGCTTGTTTGTATAGATCAGTGATGTGCTATACCTGTGACGAACCATGTAGCCATTCGGTGACAGAATTCGGATTGTGAGGCAAATGTGCCTGTTTACATGATTGAATGGTGTGTTGTACCTCTGACGAACCATCTTTTGGTGCGACTGTTTATTCCCATGTATAGTAGCACGTCGTAGAAGCATGACTTGGGTAAATGCTGTTAGTTCCTCTTACGTAGAGGCAAAATTTTGTATTGTCACTTTTTAAAATCTACAACTCCTTTGATTGATGATACAAATTTTTTATTGTGATACAAACAAATTATAGTGAAAACATTTGACGCTTGTATTCAAAGTAATTATTTAGTCTTAAATGTTGAATGGTAAGATTATTAGAGTTAGGCTTTGCTTTTGGATGCTCAGAATTTCAGAAAATTGACTATTTAATGATATTGCAACTCTTTTAATCCAATTGACATACCCCATTGTTGACATCTTATAGATGAAGTTATTGCAACCCAGCATATTTAATGCCATATTAGGTAAATTGGGAAAAACATTACATTTTGGGACTTTTGAAGGATTAAGGTGATCACCTTAAATCGAGCTCCGGAATTTTTTTCGATACATGTGCCCTCACTTGAGAGGAGGCATTTGCAAGGGAAAAATCTTAGTGGCTCAAAATGAATTTGATACCATTGAGGTAACTTTTTGGGTTTAAGGCCGACTACAAAATAGTACCTCTGTTTTTCCCAATTTACCTAATATGGCGTTATTTGAATCCATTGCTAGTTTTTTTGATATTACACAAACAAACACTTTATTTTTTGGGTGCATTTAGTTACAATCTTTGTTTGGAAATCTGCCCATTTGCAAGTCTTGTATTGAAATCAAAATTACAAATCAAATGTGATTGAGAGTTTATAATGTGTTATTTGTTAGATTGGGAAAAACGTAGGTACCATTTTGTATTTCACCTAAAACCCAAAAGTTACTTTAAACCAGATTCAAAGGTATCAAATTCAATCTAAGCCACTATACTGTTTTTCCTAATTTAACGAATAACGCGTTTTATAAGTTTTCTTTTTACTTGTAGTTAAATTTGAAATTTGATTTTGAAGATGCTTGACACGACATGGTTACCTCACACTTGTTGTTTAGAGTAGTTCACTCCATATTTCAATAGGCCAAATCAATTGGTATTTGGATTTGATCATGATCTTCACCAAGAAACTTAACTTTAGAAACATTTTAGTCTCTACAACTCTTTGTAGATAATTTTTTGTGATTCTCAAGAAAGAGCATTGTTTGTGCTCTTATATGAATTCCACTGAGAGTCTCAAAGTTCAGATTATCAATCGTCGAATTAATTACAAACACCATAATGGTAGTGAATTTGGAATAAAGTTAGAATGTACTCCCAAGGAGATCACCACATGGATACCATCTAAATTGGCCAATATTCACATAAATTTGAAATCTTTTCATTTTACAAAGTAAAAAATGCCAAATTCTCTACACTACTATAAAAGTATCTACCCAGTAAAAAGATAAAGTTTTAATTGTACATCATTGTTTTAGTTTCAATTAAAAAAAATAAAAATGAATGTACTAAAACATTATTGTTTTGATGCCAAGATTACCAAAAAATCAACATTGTAGTTACGTTTAGTTTCATTATGTACATTGATAACTAAATGATGTTAATATTGAAAAAATATGTCATTTTTGTACTATTTTAGAGCTCAAGTTATATCAACAAAATGAACCAGTGAAATTACAATACTCGTATTGTTTATTATTTGGTTTCAACATTATGTTTTTTGTAATTGTTCATGAACTAATTTGAAATTTAACAAAACTTGTGGTAATTAGTAGCTAGAGATTATGTGAAGAATTTATTGTTCTATACAATATTAAAAATTATACTATTAAAGCAATCATTTTCTAGTATTAATTACCTCTTTCTAAAAGGTTATTATCTAATTTAACTATTGATTGAGAAAGCCAATACCAATAAATGATTCTTTTAATTTGTGATTGTTGTTAGTACTAAAATAAGAAAAAGAATATTGTTCAAATAACCTTGGAATTGTTTAAACAATTGTGTAATTTTTTTCACTAAATGAAGGATAATCAACCTCCAATTTTGTAGATATACATAGTTGTGGACTTAGCTTTGTATTTTAAATTCATGCTTTGTACTTACTAAATTTTCATTTAAAATAGAGACAAGTATTAAACTCTATAAATGCTTACTTGAAAAGTGGCTATCTATCGATAAAGAAATACACTTAATCCTTTGCAATAAAATGTAATATATTATAAAAAGTTACAAGGAAATACATCTTGGTTGTTTCTAGAGTCCAATATGCAATACACTCTTTTAAATAATGAAACAAAGGTAATTGCTAGAATTTAGAAATGACTAACTTGTACTTTTGTGGTGAGATAGACAATTCAAAGATTTGAGTTTAGATTTTTGAAACTAAGCTATGTACATGCAAACCCCTAACAAATTGACTAAAGAAGGATTGAGTAAGGAATTCAAATTTTTGTCCTTCAATTGAAGTTTACAATATAAGCTTAGTATAACATCAAATTGTATTTGTGAAAACATTACATTCACATATGATACTTTTTAACCTCTAAAACTTGGGGTACCATTTTTTGTCAATTGTTCCTTTCAAGCAAATCCTTCCACATAATGTATTATTTGTCAAATTCTTCAAATTTTTTGATTGGGCTTGTGTTTCACTGCAACTAGTAAACTATAACAATTTGGATTGTAGTTTATGACTTATGACTCAAAATTCATCATTTTTGACCTTGGGCAGCTTGAATAACCATGGTATCTAAATTCTATTGGTTTGAAATTTTCACACATACTTTCAACACACTTTTGCAACATGGTTCTAAGAGTTACACAACACTCAAGCACATTATTTGAACTTGGAAGTATTTGAAATTGAGTTTTTAAATTTTTGAGCATTGCCTCAAGGAATAAAATTAATTTCAAGTGCCTTCAAGTCAAAATCATGTGCTTATGTGCATTGTAGATCTTAGAGTTATATTATGCAAGTGTGCTAAAAGTGTGTGACAAATTTCAGACCAAGTAAAGCTAAATATGAAGACTGCACAAACTCCCTAGGTTAAAATTTAAGTCATTTTCAGGTACAACTCTTGATCCACAATTGAGATTATTATAAAATTTAGTAAGCATTCAAATACTTGTGAAACACCTAAGGTAGGAACACCCATAAGCGTCACTGTCCCCATAATCGTCACCTTTGAAATCTTGTAAAATCTGTGGAAATGAATAGATGTAATTACAAGGATGTACAACAGTGAACATGAAATCTTGAAAGTGGTTATGGGTGCAAGGGCAGTTTGCTCTTTAAAAATTCACAACTTACTCTCACAGTATCCAAATAATACATTCAAAAATGCAAAATCATTATTTTTTTGTTCCTAATAGGATCCTATAATTTGCTAACTATTTATTGATACTCATCATGCTGAAAACCCTTAGTTTGATGCTTATGGGTGCTCCTACCTTATCTAATTAAAATTTTAGAAGAATCCAACAAATATTACATGCAACAAGTGTGGAACAACTCAAAAGTGAAAAATGACTTGCAACCGCACATCAAGGCTTTAAGGGTTAAGGCTAGTCAAAGTCAATGATGTTAGTATGAACTTGGTTGTTCAAAGACAATTTCTCTTTGTTTAACTCCTAAAAGACCAGGCCCCTTTTTTAGAAACATAGTGATTTTGGGCAGGTACCTGTGATTGGAGCTTTTCATGTTTTAGGCTGAAATTTTAATAGAATGTGGGGACGAGGTTTATCTTTCATATGCACTAAATTTCATGACATTTGGAATTATGAGCAAAAAGTTATGGCCTAATATGTTGCTTTTTACGTTTGTTGGGCAATCTAGGCAGATTTTTTAAAATCACTTTTTTGAAATACAAAATTTCAAAATTGGTTTAGGAGATTTATGTGAATGTAGGAAGCTTCAAATCATTTTGTTTGGATCAACAAGATGAAACTTATGAGGATTATTAGTTTGCGGGCAGTTATGGATTCTCTCCTCCAAAATAATCTTTGAAGTCCTTTATTTTACTCAATTTTCAACATTTTGGAAAAAAACAAAACCAAGTGATGAAGATTGTTTATGACAACATTATGACCATTGGGATTGGCATTTATCATTTCCATAATTAAATTCTTAACAATTTAGTGTTTTGAATCATTCTCTACTTCTTTTTACTTACTATTTTTTTCCATATGTTATACAACTCCAAATGATTTGAAACTTTTTTGACATGTACTTTACTTAGGTGGAATAAAGATTTTAGCCCCTAAACGCCCAAGGGGGTAAGGGCAAAACGTAAATGCATTCAAAAAAATACTCTTGTAACTTCAATGAAGTTTGTTTCAAAAGAGAAAACAAGAATCATGATGTTTAGCAATTATCCGTATGGTTAAATAATCAAAAAAAGTTTTGTACTTTTATTTAATGAATTTAGAAGCATTTACCATTAAATATTCAACAAAATTACAAATTTTATTCAGATTTCAAAATTTTGGTATGATTGGTTAAAAATAAACATTCTATTCTAAACTTCAAAAATACTATGTTTTGAAAGGAGGAAACATCATTAATTTCCTGAAATAGTAAATTCTACAACACTAGCAAATATTGAAGTGTTTGTCTTTGAAAAATTCTCCTTGGAGGAGTTTAACTTGGATTGACATGATTCAAGTTAAGTTGGAAAGTAGATTTGATTTTCTATTACAAAAAAAAAAAAAAAAAAAAAAAAAAAAAAAAATTGAAAATAGTTTTTGTTTGTCTTGAGTAGCCCGAAAAAAACAAGCAGCGACCAAAAAATGGTCGATTGGGCGCTTAGGGGTTAGAGAAGCACCACCCACATGGCCTTTTTTCCTTAGGAATTTCACCTTCTGAATGGTAGCTGCCCGGTTTTTCACAAGATATTTTTGAATATTCAAACCATTCTAACTTCCAATCCACGTGGTGGAAAACTCTGAAAATTTTCCACATCTTCTAAAACCATAATTTTACAAGACCCTACGGTCACATATGCATAAAAATGTTTTTGTTTTCAAATTTGGTTGATGCATTAAAAATGGCAGTTTTGAAGAGTTTTTGATGAAAACTTTGCTCAATCCTTTAGGGGTTAAGATGTCAATGGATAATTCCAACAAAATATGTTTCCTTAAATGATAATGCACTTTGTATTCATCATAAATTATGTCCAAAAACTATTTGACTTGCAAAAAGTACTACTTGCAGTGTTTTCACATACTATGTAGTGTTTTCATGAACATTGTGTGATTATTACATTAGCTAATAATTTCAGAATCACAAACAAGATATTAGAACACAAGGGCATTAGAAAATTACATAACAAACGACCCAAATTTATACTGATTAAAAAAACTGACGCTCAACAAAACGCCTCATATTTAATCACAAATAGCCACAACAACAAACATTCAATCTTCAATCGCCAAAAAAGGACCTGCTGTTGCAAGAGTTGCAACAAAACCCAGATAATGAAGATACTAAGGGTATAACGTGCTATTCATTAAATTGGGAAAAAGTGACATTTTGGGACTTTCAGATTTTATGTTTTTTAAAGAGTATTCATTGAAGATTCTTTAACCCTTAAAGGACCAAGTTACTATAATACATAGTATGTACGCTATTGTATAACTGGCATTTGCTACCAACAAACAATTTTAATTTGGGATCTTTGACTACCTCACTAGAATAGCAACAATCTATATTCTAATTTCTTAGTTGATCTCAAATGTAATAAAGGTGTGGATGCACTCCAAATTCAAAAAAAATACCCCCATATTGTATTGGTCACAAAGGGCTGCTTGGTCCTTTAGGGATTAAAAAACATAAAATCCAAAAGTCCCAAAATGTCACTTTTTCCCAATTTAATGAATAGCACGTTGTATGTTCACACTTGATGTTAGGAGAGGTATTAGCAATATGAATGTACCCTAAAGGTGTGTCCAAACACATCTGATTTTCCTTTGCTAATACCCCTCCTAACACAAGTGTGAACATACCTTTACCCACTTAAATGAGATGATTTCTAATGTGAATATGTCCACTCTGTTCTTCCATGGACAGCCTACGTTACCAATGTGTGCAACTGGAGAAATTGGAGGAACTGGTCAAGGTCGCAAGGATTGCAATGCCATGCCGACTATGACCAACACCAACCCATTCTCTTACTATTAATCAATGTGATATTGACAATGATGGTACAAGTGAATCCCTGGAAGGAAGACTCCAAATAATTTACATGCGCAAATTTGTGAACTCTACAAATTCTCTTTACCAAACCTTTGGCTGGACCTGAAGTTGCGAGGCTGCTGTGAACTTGTGTCATGGGGCTTGATCTCCGTTTCGTCAGTACCCGGTCCAGGTACCTTATCTTGTATCCCTGATTCTTGTATCCTTCTCTTCAATCCAAGTGCATGTAGTTTGTTTTGGGTGTTCACAGGCGCGAGTGCGGATCGTGGGGCACTTCTGGTACTGAATGCTGAGGCTCGAAGTTTATCCTCATTGAAGGCACTACTGTCAAAGGGCTGAATGAATTCCGTACTCGAGGTAGATCCAGCAGTCTTGGCTCTCTTCCATGTCGGAATCTGGCGTCAAAGTTACATTATCAAGAATGTAAGACTACAACGATCTTCATGAAAAAGTACCGGCGAAAACATCGAAGTCACATCCTTCGTTCAAACGGACTTGTAGACTGACACATTACCGTTTATCAACCCAGTACTTCGGTGAATTGTTTTTCAACAGACATGTGAATTCATGGACGAATTGAGGTCTGGATCAGGGTTTTTTATTTTGGCTTTTTGGTGCCAGATTGCACCCAAAAAGAATTCTGGCTAAAAAATGCCAAAAAACTTGGATGAAATCGCCATGAGGCTTCAAATTCAAAAAAAACTGGATGAAAAATCGCCAAATTCTGGATGAAAACCAAATTATAGACATGTGATACGTATTAATGTGATATTTTCTATCCAACATGTGGATGAATGTTGAAATTTGGAGCACCACTACAACACTTTAAATCGCCATTTTCACAATTCTTAAAAAATGAAAAAAAAAGCCCTGGTCTGGATATGGAATATGGTGAGCATACCGGAGCTGTCAGGTTTTCATGGTGTGAATCAAGGGTCGCTGAAGGTGGAGGATGATCGCCTGTCTCGATCATACTGCCACCTGGAGAGCCTTGGATCCGCCAAGGCTGCCTATACATCCGCAGCAAACTTTGGCTCTGCATCAAAATCGTTCGTCAGCGAACGAGAACAAGAACAAAGCTCACATACAAGAGAGGATCTTCACTAGCTGCAATGGTCAACGAATTCTCTGTGAGGAATTCGTGAAAAAGAAACCCCTCAGCTATCCACGGAGAATTTAGGCCTCAAATGCTGCTTAGCTGTCCCTCGAAGAAACATCCGCGCATTCACTAAGATTCATTCAATAGCTACACCCATTTCAAACCTGCGAACAGCGGAGTTGGAAAAAGCATCAAATGTCTTGATTGCCTAGAAGATACAAATCACTTGCTTCACTGTATAGAAGGCCTACCTGCAGCTTCAACTCTTCCACCTTGCTTCTGGAGGCCAAGGTGTTACTATAAAGAGTAGTAGTGTCATCAGTGTGATTCACATCTTGATGCCCCTGTCTAAAAGCCTTTGGAGTAGTAAACTCCCCACTCGACATCATCGATCCTTCAACCTTCCTTGCAGTCTGAGGTTCACTCTTCTGGTACAAATCTCCCTCTAGCTTCAACAATCGACCCTGAGCCTTCTCCAGAGCCGCCTGTAATCATCACCAAGGGAACACTCAGAAATCTCCGGCATCGTAATACAGAATATACTCGCGATGGGACCAAGTGAAAACTCCCAAACTAGTCTGCACAATTTGTATGCCCCACACTACTTGGCGTGGGCATGGGTACGACCTTTCATTCTCTTTGCATACGGATTCCTAAGGCGTTCTTCTGACCAATGAAAAATGACCCCATGCTATGGCATACTCGGCCAGTAGACAACCAGTGGAAAGTTACCTCAAGTTTGGAATTCACTTCTTCTTTCCGTTGCAGAACTTCATGCAATTTCATCATCTCCTCCCGCCGTGCCTGCATGTAGAGATAGTCAGTTTAGGCTTTGGCATCAAGTTTTCTGAACTGTTGCACAGCTAAGGACATTCCACCTTGAAAAGGAGATCGAAGCCTATACTTCGTAACTTAATGACGTCATGAGCATGAGAACCTTGGTAATTTCTCTTGATTTTTGCAGTCGCAGCTGTAAGGCAGTGTTGTGTTGCATGATCTCAGATATTTGTTTCTCTGTCTTCTGCTCTTCTTCAGGATAAACTCTTTTGCTCTTTGCCTCTTTGAGCTCATCTTCATAACTCTGGCACCGGGATCTGCTTCAAGACAACGATTAGTTGACGACTCCTGCCAAGGTGATCCTCAGCGAAACTGTGCGCGGAAGACGAGAAGGTGGCCAATAGGGGTGTTTGATAACTCATGATTTGTGACGCAAAAAGACGCTTTTAGAACAGAGAATTGTACTCAATTGTAGACCAGATTATTTTTTGGCAAACAGATTGATCCGATACTCGAACGGCCAGTACTATTTCAGTGAGTCAACAACTGGGACTCCTACTGGTGGTTGGATAAAATACTCTATCTCCACAAGACCTCTTGTACTAGGGGACCACACCTGCATACTCCCGACTTACTTGAGATTCTGAAGCTTCACGAGAAGTCGATCATTTTCCTTGCTTGTCGCAGTCTTGTGCTCGTCTAATTCGTGAACAGTTTCCTCCAATTTCTCACAAAGTGATTGGGAAGCCTCCATTCGATAACGCGTAGAATCCAATGCAACTTGGAGCTTCGTTTTCGACGTTAAATACGCTTTACTTAACTGTACTCACGGCATTCAATGTAGTCTTTTACAAAAAGAAACTTTGCATACAATACATCCTACGAATGAAATGGGCTTTGAAAACTTACAAGAATAACAAGTCAAGATCTAAAAACATTAGGAGTTGATTTGCGATACACAACCAAAACTTTCTAAGTCACGAAAGCCGTTGCCAATGTGACCAATTCTGTGCTGGAATACCACAAACCATATGATATGATCAAGTGTTTAACCTGCAAAAGATGAATCTTATTCTTCTCCAGTTGCTCGTTTTTATCCTCAAGGCTGGATAATCTGCAAAATATTACTCCACGAGTTATACCATCAGGATGAAAGGACCCTATACTCAGGGATTAAAAAATCCTTCAAAAGGGCTAAAGATGATCCTGATAGCAGGAATCAACACTTGAAAAAACTACCGCATAACCAAGAACTGTTCAAGATTTTAGAGCTAATTTTACAGGAAGAGCTAGACCTAGTTTGTATTAGTGTTTCTGTAAAGTTGTCCTTAATAAAAAAAGCCTATCACGGCAACCCGAACTGAGATAGCTCCACGAGTTTTGGTAAACATCCTTGACCTCGATTCCAATAGATACAAGTACAGTAATCAATAGTTTACCTAGCAGTCAAATCTGCAAGCTGTTGCTTGAGCAAGAACTTCTCTGTTCTAAACTGGTCCAAAGCTGCCTGCATGTCATCCACTTCCAAATACAAGCTCTTAACTTTCATGCCAACCTCATCGAGTTCAGTCTGAAGGGACTCAATTTCTGTATGTGACATCTTCAATTGAGACTCAAGTTTCTCCACCTGCACAGAAGAACACAAAGTAAACCAAACAGCAAACGATCAGTTCAGCGTTAGCTCGTTACACATGCTCAACAGTACAAAACAAAATGTTCAGCTCCATCATTTAGTTACCAGCAACAGCGTTAGAGGACAAAATCGAACCTGTTTTTGGGCTACTTCTCGATCATTATTCCAGGCTGTCTCCAGTTCAATGGCACGATGACTAACTTCAGAATTCTGCTGCTGCTGCAAACCAGTAAAAGGTCTATTGAATGTGCTCAATGAAAAGCAATCTCCTCTAAACAGTTCACGAGGGTACTACTTTCTTACATAAGAACATATCTAAATTTCATTTTGAGGCGATGATAGCTTAGATGTAATTATCAGACCATAGAAAAAGAGGCTACAGGCTTAGTCAGGACAATGGCAAAATGAGGTCTGGGGTACCTGAACTGAGACTTCCATATTGTTTTGAAGCTCCTCTTTTAACTCTTGAATCTCCTGTAGAAGCCTAGATTCGTTGTCCCTGCATTCTTTGAAACTGAATTCAAGCTGAGAAATCTGTCCTTCCAAGGCAGTGCATCTGTCCGCCAGTGCACGTCTCTCTTCCAACAGCTGCATCTTCTCATCTGATTCTTTTCTAATCGCAGCGTCAAAATCAGAATTCCTGTCAGAGAGATCCGCACATTTCATTTCTGCTTCTTGAAGCATCCTGTTCAGTCGGCTTACTTCCTCTGCAAGGTCAGAGCTGGATTGCCTTCCTCTCTGAATATCAGCTTCAGAGACAACTATAAGCTCTTCACGCTTCTCAAATTTATCTTTGAGTGCTTCATATTGCTCTTTACCAGCAAACAATTCCTCCTGCAGTTTTCTGTGCAATTCCATTTGTTTTTCAACACTAGAATTAAGGAGCTCCACCTGCAGAAGGATCAATGATCAGAAAGAGCCATCAGAAGGTACACCTAGCATAAATTACATCGCCTACATGAAATACATCCAGGTGAGAAATACACTTCGCTAAAAAGGGAGACTCACCTGCTGTCTTAATTGGTTGCTTTCCTGCTCACTACATTGAAGGCAGTGCTCCACCTTGGAGAGCTGCTCCTGGAGAGCCACGCGTGCAGTGCTTGCTGTATGTTCCGCCTCATCGAGCTGCAAAAGGGACGGGAAATCTGAGGTTTAACCAAAAAGAGATAAGTGACAAAAATAATTGCTACAAATCGTGTTACATGCACCACCTGACGTTTGGATTAACAGCTCACTAGGCATCTCGATGCAATATTTAGAAGTACCATGAAGATGCACCCTTGAAAACGTTTGCTGTAGTTGTCCAGAAGACTTAATCCCACAAGTAAATGATTAGCTAAGTCGTAGATAAATCTTGGCAAATACCTGTTCTTGAAGCGCGTTTCTAGCAGAAAAATCCTCTTCTTGAGCTTTCTGAACCTGGGATCCAAAGCAAAATATGAATATACCTCTCGCACGATAAACCATGCAGAGCATGTCCGCACATCCGGAAAGGGTTGTAATCGATCAGCTTGAACATTACAACCATCTCACGAAGCGAAGGGAGGACGCGTGACAGATCTCTCAGTAGATCATATGCGAAGTCTCTTGAAAGATAAATAGACTCCTCCAGTTTATTAGTGAGCTGCTTTGCTGTTTAAGACTATGCGTTATTCATATTCGAGAAGATTGTAAAATTGCAGAATGATTATTGTACTCATAACGAAGGGTCTCAATGCAGTTCTAAATTGAATGTATTTAGTTAACTGTGATACCAGCTTCGTAAATACTGTACCTTTTCAAGCTCCTCTGTAAGCTTTAAGATATCCTGTTGAAATTCCTGGACCCTGGCATCATTCTGGTCCACCTCTGAAGCCCACGCTGCTTTCTCCTCCTCAAATCCAAAATGTGCATCTGTCAGTTGCTGCACACGTCACCCAACAGAATAAGCTTTTCGCAATCTTCCCTGTCAGATGCGTGTAAGCAATCACCAGAAATGTTTATTCAGTCCAAGCTTTAGTCAAAACGAAGAGCATCTGCACAAAAAAACTGATTTCGTCACAATTTGGTTCACATGCAACTATTTCAACTATAATGCAGACGGACAACTTTAACAATCGCCGACGTCTCGAAACTCAGAACGTACACGAGCTAAATCGTCTCTTAACAAGCACATGGATTTCATTTCTGCTTCAGCCTTTTCACGTGCAGTTTGGACTGCAAGAATTTTCTCCGCCTGCAGCAAATTCAATAGTTGTGTGGCATGAGCCAGGGTCCTTATCCAAGCTACCCAGAAAAACCCGGGTATGAGCAACGACGATAGTGGAGAGGATACTTGCTAGAATTTGCTACATTGATACAGGAGGATTTGATCTGGTTAAATTTCAATAGTTACTAGCAGTCGCAACAACTCACTTCAGACGTCAAAATCCACCAACGCAAAAATTAATACGAACTGACAACAGAAGTAGATTGAGGTCGCTAACCATAGCTGTGTATTCACTGCGAAGAGCATCGAGCTGAGAAACAATGATCCTTTTCTGCTCCAATTCATCTTCAAGTTTCAGAGAAATCTTGTCAATGGTGGTAATCGCAGCTTCTTTCTCATCTTCAAAAGTGGAGATAACTCTTTCAGCTTCAGCAAGTTTACTCTTCAATATGACAGAGGCATTCTCAGTTTCAACCATGTCAGCCTCAAGCTTTACATAATTGTCCTGTATTTAACAAAGAGAACTTAGTATGACACATGACACAGCTGTTGTTAAATCCAGTGTATAGCGTAAAACAAAAAGTATTAAAAGGAACTAAACAATAAGTATCAGCGCAATTTGGATCTTTCTTCTGCTATACCTGGAGAAGCTGAAGATCAAAAGCTGTCTTCTCAAGCTCGTTGTTTTTCATTTGCAATGCATGCTCGGTAGACGATAGCTGCTGCTTGGTCTTGCTGAGACCACACGCAACAGACTCTCGACGCTTATCCACTATTGACTCACGCTTATTGAGCAAAGTTGTACTCTGCCGGAGCTGTTTCACTTCTCTTTCGATGTTCAACTTCTCATTCTGCACGTCCATAAATAAAAATTACGGTTCGGAGTTTAATGATAGAAGAAAACAAAAGATATATTATCAACGCTATAATTCATTCAATACTTTACGAAATGCGATTGTGTATGGGTCAAAAGATGCTTGTGAACTGTCAAGTTCTCGTAGAAGATGCACAAGGTCATGTAAGTCACCCACCTCAACTTTGCTTTTTTCTATCAAGGCTGACTTGAGTTTTGCCTCGAAATCCCCCGACTTGCATTTTATCTTCTCCAAGTCTTTTCGTAGGCCATCTCGCTCCTTCTCCAAAATAACAGGTGCAGCTTTCGCAGCCTTCAACTCCTTGCGCAGGCCCAAAATATCGGACCTTAACTGAGAAGATTCAACGTTGTGTTGCTGTTGATAGGCCTGATCACATACAAAAGCCTATGAGCTTAATCCAAGAGGCCTCAAGTAATAAAATCAGGTAGGTGGTGCACACATGCTGAACACACTCTATTGAATTAAAGGAGGATGAACAATCACCTTAGCTGAAATTCCTTCAACAATCAGCAACGAAGACCAAAAATTGTTTTGAAATGTCTCAAAGAATCGTTTTTTAAGTTGATAGGGAAATTTTCCGTACCTCAAATTTAGTTTTAACTTCTGTTAAAGCTGCAGATGTTGACGCTAATTCAGCATCTTTGATACTCAAGCTCCTCTGCAGTCCAGCCTGTAATAAAGAACACAAAAATTTAAGAGCGAGTCTGATTAAAATAGAGAATCTAGAAATAATGAACAATGACAATCGAGTCAGGGTGTAGAATCAGAAATAGGGGTGAACACTCTCCTCCTCAGGTATACAAAGGGCCTTATTTAGCCTCTTTATAGCCATTAGGTTGCTCCATACTGACTACCATATATCTACCCCCCCCCCCAAACAACAACAAGCACACACACAAATGCACCTGCCGCCGCCGCCCCACTTCCCTTCCTCCCCCCCACCCCGCCTCCAAAAAGACAGTAATTTTCCTTACCAAAAACGTATCAGTTATATGTTTCAAATCGTGACCCTCTTAGAATATACTTGCAAGAGAACAAATTGCAGAAACTCAAAACGTTAGATGAGTAAAAGGGCTATTCACCTTATGATTCTCCAACGCCTCAAGGCTTTGCTGTAGTGCTAGCCTCTCTTTTTCATTATCAGTCAATAATGAATGCACATCATTCAATTGCTTCTCTGCATCATCGATCTCAGAGGTCGCAGATGCCATTCTACTCTCCATCTGCTTCAATTCAACTAGATGCTGTTCACCTTCGCGCTCCAGACACGAGATCCTGTCCTGCAACTGTACAGTAGCATTCAACAGAACCTCCTTTTCCTTAATCACCCTCTCGTTCTCCTCATTTTTTTGGATAAACTGTGATTCCAATTGCTTCAGCTTCTCTTGAGCCTCCAGGTTCACTTCTTCAAAATTTGACAAAGATGCTGAGAGATCTTGAATCTTCTTTTCAAGCTCTTCTTTGAGTGACTGCTCGACAGTAGTCATTCTTTCCACCAACAAATTTTTCTCCTGCTCCATCTGCTCTATTTCAGCATTTTTCTGCACTGATAAAACTTGAAGCTCTTCAACTTTCCGTTCAAGCTCTACTTTTAGTGAATGCTCAACAGCATTCATCCTGTCAACTAAACCATCTTTCTCCTGCTGTAGCTGCTCCAGTTCTGCAGTCTTTCCTAATAGTAAAGACTGAAGCTCTCGGACTTTACTCTCAAGCTCCTCTCTCAGTGAATGTACAGTAACAGTCATTCTTTCAACCACCATACTATTTTCCTGCTTCAGCTGCTCTAATTCGTCGTCCTTCTCAACTAGAAAATCTTGAAGCTTATGGATATGACTATTCGCTGAGCTAATCATTGAATTTGCATCCCCAAATCGAGACTCCTTATCACTAAGCAGCTGCTTGAGTTGCTTGCTCTCCTTGTTAAGATCCTGGATTATCAAGTGTAACTCCTCGCGCTCTTCTTTGACTTTGCGGAGGTCAACTATTGCAGTGTCCTTGCTATCCTCCAGAACTGCTCGCTCCGTAGTTGTAAGATGAACGAGCTGTTCCATCTCAGCAACCTTACTGTTTATATCTTCTCTCATGCCAGAACATTCGGTCTCAAGATTCACGATATCTTTGCTGAGAACCATTATTTTCGCATCCTTCTCCAGCACAAGCACTTCCACTTTAGCAAGTTGCTGCTGCACTCCCCGAATCTCTAAGGTCAGATTGTCCTCAAGCTTCTTCGCTAATGCCAGCTCTAGAACTTTCTTTTCCAAATCATCCTCCAGAGAGGAAATTTTCATACCCAACTCCTCGACCTGGCTTCTTATAATCAGAATCTCATCAGCTTTTTGAGAAGACGATTCTCGAAAATCAGTAATAATTTCGGCAGCTTGCATGCTCTCCTGTTTAGCAACTTCGAGATCCCTCTCTACAACCTCAATCTTCTTACGCTGTCTCTGCACCTCAACGTCGAACTCCTTCAATTCAGTTTCTGCTTCAAGATTTTGCTCCTTCAGCACTTCTCTTTCTTCTTCCAAAGAAAGAAAGGCAGCCCTAAGTGACGTGCATTCCTCAACAAGCGCAAGCCGCTCTTTATTGGCCACTTCGTTGCAGTCCTTCTGATTTTGCACCTCCTGATCCCACGCATTTTTTGCGTCCTCCATTTCCGCTTTGATAGATTCCATGTTTTCAACCTGAACACAAATTCGAGCATCTTTTGAGCGCTTCCAACAAGCTCTGGGACAAGCAGACCAATCCTTTCTATTGAGACAAACCAAGACCTGTTCAATCATCTTTTGAACGCCTTACGTAATGAAACACAATTAAATTAGATAGATGATATGATACACGCCTCAAACTGATGGAACACTGGTTGTATTTCTAAGGTTAGAACGTAAGAAACCATTGTGCACGGTGCCCAATCAGTGCCAAGGTAAGCAGGCACTCACCAAAGCTGAACATTCGATTTCAATATCCTCAAGTTTGGCGCTTTTCAGATCTGATTCCTTCAATGCATTCTCAAGGTCCGCCTTCAGAATCAGCATCTCCGTATTCGTTGATTCAAGAGTACTAACAGCCTCTGAAAGAGCCTCTTCCACTGCCACTGAGTAAGCTCTTACTTCTGTAGACTTCGATTCAAGAGTTATCCTCAGTTCCTGAAACGTGTCACGGGGACCACGATAAGCATTTGAAAAAGCAGAATACCGTTCATGATTGCATACACTCAGCAATGGTCATGCGAAAAATCAGAAGGTCTCGAAAATTCACCTGATCATTTTCTAGACTGCCGGCATGCTGATTACCAGCAATAGCTCTCAAAAACTTCATATCAATTACAGATTCCTGAAAACAAATATGTCATTAATTTGGTATAATGATCATCTCACAATGTGAAAGAATTGAAATTTGAAGGCAATCATGCATCACCAGGAGACATCCAGAGGGCGGTCCCAAAAAACAAAACCAGACATCACGATAATAACAAACTTCAACCATCTGCACATCAAACCACAACTTGGCAATTATACATCGATGAACAATTCGGTCAGCGTTATATTCCGAAGAAGTTTTATCACCAACCTCGTTTTAAAGGAGCCAGCTAGATCAACTTTTCTCGACCTTCATAAAGCTAAGGAAGAAAATAGTATTCTTGATTGTCATGCTTTACCTGAAGGTTCATAAGAGTAGCCTTGAGCGCATCTGTACTGTCAACAGCTGTCTTATAGAAGGCTTGTGAACTGCTTTTTGTGGATTCAACCTCCAGTGTCAGTTCATTAAAGTGAGCAGCCAACGCAGCTTGCTGCTCCAAGCCTAATTGCTGGTCGTATTGCAAGTCAGAAATTTTCTGAAGGGCGAGACTTAGATCCACATGAGCATTGGCGGCATCTTCTCTAGCGTCCTCTAGCTCGAGCTGCAGCTGGTAATTCAGAGAAAAGTATTTTCCAATGGTGAATAGAAAGGTGACAACTAGAGTGTCCACAAATTGGAAACTATGTATTAAAGCTTGGAAGAACGCTTCAAACAGGAGTCCTTCTACCTATATTTTGCGCAAATCAACGTTTCAAACAGAAGATCAAATAGCTTCAATAATTGAACCTTCAGATTTCTCCTACATTTCTAGCAACACACCTCGACTGAAACAACTATGAACACCACAATTGCAGAGAACAACAAAAATTCAAGACACATTAAAATCTTGAGACAGTACCTCTTTCAAATTAGAATGTGCAGAACTTCTTTCGGCTGTACTTTGCGATTTGATGGTATCCAGTTCTTTCTGAATGTAAAATTTCTCCAGCTCGAGATTTTGTACCTGTTCAGAAAATCTTGGTTAAATCAGCTCAATCAGGTGAAATCCACCTATACATTTATCGACTGTACAAACACAAACGACGCGCAAAAAAACTTCGGGAGATTTATTAAGTACATAATTACTTTGCTACAACTGCCTGTCGCTTGAAATTTGCTTAGATAACTTCGAGATCTAGTTGTACCTGAGCCCTCAACTGCTGCACGTTTGCGTCCGAATTCCAGCCATCCAAGCTTCTTCCTCTCCTGTCTCCTACTTCATCATTCACACTGTCGAGTTTTCGAGCCTTACTTACAGCAGAATGCGCAAATGCCAATTCCTTCTTCAACTCTTTCATTTCCAGCATTTTTTCCCGCATCTGGAGATGTATCAATTTGGTTTAGTAAAACACGTCTAAAAATACAAAATTCTGCACAGATGTTTCACAAGATGCAAACTAGAAAAATACAAAGAGATGGTCTCCCATTAACTGTAGTAGCAATAGTTGGGCATAAGTAATGATTTGGTTACGAGTACTCGATGCCAAAACAACTTACCTTGAGTTCATGCTGAAGCTGGAGATCGTCGTATTGTACTTGTAGATCTCCAAGCTGGCGCCTTAGCTATACCATAGATGAAATACATAAGTTTGATTAATTTTCCATGTCAATGGATCTCCCAGGCACTCTATATCTTTACTGAACATTGCTGCATACAGTCAAGCAAAGGCGAGAAACTACGTACGTTGCAAAAACCTCCAGGTTGGAGTCAAAAAAAACTGTAGAAAAGAATGATCAAATATCTTGAAATGTTTAATCCCAGTGTATGATGTGGCCTTCGAGATCTATTGCAAGCATATTTTAGAAGTTCCTTTAACAAGCGATTCTCGAAGAATTTTTTTGTCTCCAGTCTAAAAAT
This sequence comes from Ulota crispa, assembly GCA_963920765.1. Taxonomy (NCBI): domain Eukaryota; kingdom Viridiplantae; phylum Streptophyta; class Bryopsida; order Orthotrichales; family Orthotrichaceae; genus Ulota; species Ulota crispa. Next base: position 5,742,215 of record OY987248.1, on the reverse strand, counting down.
TAGAAAATTGAAGCTAAAAATAGAGTTGAACAATAGAGTTCGACATAAGTTTGTTCAGGTGAGAATACTCACGTCCTCATCCATTGACTTCTCTGTCGACCGTCTCTTTCTTTCGCTATAGAGAACAGGAGGGGGCTCCTGGAAGATAGAGTCTAAATTAGAGCCATCTGATGGGAAGCTTTGAAACTCTTCACCAAAGGTGTGTGTATTTAACTCCAGCAAGGGTGGCACTATGTCTTCACCTTCTGTTAGGCTCTCAAATGGTGGGGGTAGAGGCGGGAGTCTCTCTTTTCTAGTTGAGAAAACTGATTTCACCATCAGAGAATCCCTCGGGACGGTAGTCTTACTTTCTTGCGACTGCAGGTGAGCAATCTCGAAGATGTTAGTTGATGCGATCAGTATACTTCCATCCTAAGAAGGATAACAATCAACTAAAAATATTCAGCCATAGAGACCAAACTGCGATGACATGGCTCTGACCTGTTCACTGCGCTCAGTTGACGGGATTCGTGGGCACCAGGTCTCGCGTCGGTTGTTCTACGGTTCCATACATAGTTTCGAAGTGTAAGCTCCCACACGCAACGCAATCAAATTTCTGCCTTAATTTTTCTTTGATAAAAAATGAAATGATGGTTACTCGCTTACAATCTTGCTGCACTAGAGGCTTTTCCGAGGAAATCACAAGTGAGCCTCATAAAGTGTGCTGACCTTTTTACTCCTTTTGTCAATGTCTCGATCGTCCACAGCAGAGTTGATTACCATAGTACTCAAATTCTCAATCTTCTGTTGTTGCTCCTTCAAGCGTCGCTCACGCTCTGCTTGTGCCGCTTTCTCTTGTTGCAGCTCAAGGGCCATGCGCTCTCGTTCTAGCTCCGTCTACACCACTCACATATATTAGCATCTGTTAAGAAACACTATCATCTATGATGATGAATTAGAAGCCCATGAATGACAGTACCTTCAGAAGGGCGTTTCGTAAGTTCAAGACCTCAGCATCCCAATGCTCAGAATGATTTTCCTGCATTAAAAGCAGATACAAGTTACATACAGACAAACACATAAGAAAGCTCAACCAATGATATCCAAGAAACGTTATAACAAAAATCGTTCAAATGGCACGTTTTGAATTCCTATTAAAAACCAACAATCAGACGTTTTTAACAAGTTCGCTATGGAAACTTCCGATGAAATTAAATAGGTTTTTCTCGAGAATAGGTAACATCTACTGCTTAGTAAGGCGGGCTTACTTGTAATCTGCTACGGAGTTCTTCAATTTCCTTCTTCTGACGCTTCAGTAATGCAGCATCAGTCATAATCTGAACCAATTCATAGGAATGAATCAGCCATTGAAAATTGCGTTGCAGATATGCTTAAGAAATGGGACGCGAAAAGACCCATCCAGCCCTTAACAAAGAAACAACTGATATCAATCGAAAGCATATGACGCACCTCATTGACTTGTGCACAGTTAGTGACACGGTTAGCTCTGCTAGCAAAGAAAAGCGTTCCTTTTGTTTCATCGACATGGATCTGATCAACAATTGGATCAGTATTCTAAATCAAGAAAGAGTACCTATAAAGTGTACAAATTATCTCCACAAAATAGGGAAACTTGAGGAAGCTCAACATCAAATAAAAGAATATACAACTATCAGGAGCATTCTTCAAGGGACATATTAAGTAGGATCGTAGAACCTGCGCCGGAGTTATGTTACAAATGACAGCAGTCTTTGCATTGCCTCCCAAAGCCGGTTGCAAAATTCTTGTCAGTTTGCTGTCGCGATATGGTACATGGCCCCTACGCATAAGATCATCTTCATCAGAATACATGCGAGTGGTTTAGTACGAACAACTGATGTTACTAATACAATTTCTTGAATCGGCTTCAAACAGCTTAAGAGTTAAGAAACGCTTCAGAGTCTCTTCATAAAGTCATAACTCTGGATAGTAGACATGTGCACATAGCCCAAAAATGATGTCCTAGTGTATAGAAAATAACTAGAAGCTACTAACATTCATTGCCTGAGAGAGTTTCTAAACTGCTCAACACACAAAGGAGGTGATTCTGACCCTTGTTTTTCAACCCCTTCACTCAGTTTGTTGATTACTGTGCCCAGGGTCATCAAACTCTTATTGATGTGAGTGCCCTCCTTCAATCGGGCCCCCTCGGCTCCTGTCTTGGCAACACGCTCGGACCCAGCGAGGTCGACTAGATTCTACTCAGGAATCAAACGCCAGTACCATGAAGACAATCCGAGTTAGGGAACATCAAAGACAAAAAATTGAGTAAACGATGAAGGATGTGATAACCTCTAGAAGAAAACACACAACCGAAGTTTTTCAAGAAACCGTGCAACTGCTGCAGAAGAATGAGGTATTTAGTAGGCTATTCTGAATTCATTTTGAAGCTAATGTCTTGATCAGAAGATCTTTCAGAACACAGTAGTTTTCACTTATTGAAAATGCAGATAGTACAACTAGAAGGATCAATAATTTATGTCAAAAGCAAAATGAAGAGCTGTTATTGCACTTAGGAAGAAACAAAACTAATTTGACAGTGCACTTACCAGAACAGAAACCCTGACAGCATCACAAGATTGCACTGAGGCGGGTGCAGCAGGGTCGTCATGGCTCCTGTCTCTACTCTCTATCACCTGTACCAATGCTTACAGATTTTAGAGTACTGAAGCAAAGTAAGTACCTACCTAACGTTTTATGCACAAGTCTCTTCCAATGTCCTCATAGTACCGTCGAGGTATTACGAAATTTCTAGAGAAAACTTGACCTTTAATGCAACAACATGTTAATCAAGACTACGCAAAATCAAACTCAATGAAATATCATGCACAAAGGGCTTACCATACGAAAGATCGAGTGGGACCTGCTGCTGTAAACATTCATATTCGTCTCCCCAACATGACGATATGCTGCAGCCAAGAAAGATTTGAGCAGTTGATTGGTGCTTTTAGTATCGTTTGAGTTCATCATCATCATTCAACAGTGACACCCAAGAAATAGACTGTGATGCCCAACGAAATTAGGTTTGTGTTCATACTCTCGCCCGATGTCATCAGTTCAAGTACTTGCTCTGGGCTGACCACAATTTCCTCCCTCAAACCAGCAACAAATATCCCTCTCTGCAAAGGAGGGACACATGCATTCAAAATTTTATTAGAATGAAATGAGGATAATAGTGTCGGTAGAGAGAGAAAGCAGGCACAACAGTGTTCTTTTTTACCAATGCACTTCATAAGGAAATCACAACTAAGACCTGCGTACTTGTATCCTTCTGCTATGTGATTAAAGAAACACCATAGGTTTATGAAGTTCGTTTTGGTATCAAATGAACCTTAGTAGTACAGGAGGTCACCAAATCGTAATAATACTGTACATAACTGCATACATAATACAATGTGTAAAAGGTGGATCCACGGATGTTCTGAGCTACATAAAACTATAGAGTAACTCAATAAACCTCAATGTTCTCATGAACTTGCAGTTTCCGATTCTCTGGAGCCAACAGGTCGTTGATCTCTTCATTGTAAATCTCCATGTATGAAACCCGCAAAAGGAACTCACGATCCGCAGTCTGCAATTTCAAATCCCAAACTGTCAGTGGCGTCAACCTAGACCCTTAACGCACAAAAGGATGAGCTGTCAAGAACAATTGCATACATAAGAATAATGAAGTACAATTACCGCTTCGATGTTCCTAAAAATCTCCTCAACGGCCAGGGGTATAATGCCGGGTTCACGTGGAGACCCTCGCATGGTGTAGGTCTTGCCACTGCTAGTTTGTCCATAAGCAAAAACTGTGCCTGTTTCATTCATCGAAGCGTCAAAGAAGTGTGCATGTGATGTGCAGATTGAAGTAGTTTTAAGAATTTCAGAGCAGTTATGAAGGACAAAAATAACTACCTTGACCTACCTTGAATATTTGCAGCCAACATCAAAGCTCGATGAAAAGTTACAAGACTAAACATGAAACTAAAATCTCACATATTGGTACATGCTTGTGGATGTAAGAGACCTGCGACTGCACTATGCACTTTAAACATGCCAAAAAAGCACAATTGCTTACGGCCTTCCCATGCGGTGATTACAAGCACCATTTACATACCCAGACGAGTGTCTTCCCCATGACATTCTCAATGACCCTTCCCTATCATGCAATAGCCAAATGTGTAATACGCTATTGCTGATTCAAAGGCATGCCAAAGCATTAGGAGTGTTGAAATTGAAAAGAAGAGAAAGGTAGCTAACCATTGAACCCTTTCACAGCTGATGCGATGATATCCTTAGTGTGAGTTTCATAGATTTCTAAGGTTGATGACTCTGAGTCGAACACATTGTCTGCAAAATCACATCATTTGTCAAACTCATGAAAATCAGCAGCTTGCAATCCTCATAAAAACCTGTCAACCAAAGCCAGGAGCCATGAACTTGGCAGAATTCTGAACGAAAGGAACTCCTGAAAATAGGAGCCATAAGTGTGGATCAAGGTTCCACGTGTCCACAACGCTGTAGAGAGACAGAAACCTATGCTGTTGGAGCTTAATTAAATGTAATGTCTCGCATACAAAGGATTTTCACGAGCGCCTCCAGACAATCGTCGAGGCAATAATATTTTAACAATCTTGCAAGGAAGGCTACAATTGTAAGAGGGAAAATGTGTACCGAATGAGTATGACTGGCCGGGAATAGGCGCTCCCGCAGAATTACAGAGAGTGATAGAACTTGAACCAAGCTTCCATGGGCTGCCTTTTGTTGCTTCCACTTTACTTAGCGGACGCACTCTTATGCTTACGAAAATCTTCTCCATGTTGCCTACCAACACAGCGAGAAGTCATTAACGAAAAGCTAAAAAAACTACAATCGTCTTGGAGAGAGGGCAGGACATTCAAACATACACTTATTCGTAATCATAGAAATCGAGGATTTAAGAGAAGGCATTCAAACGCACCTGCCCGGTTGTTCTGTTCTCCTTACTAAATACGTGCATTATCAACGCAAATCAGCAACTCTCCTTTCTCTGCGTCGCCGCGTATCCCTCTCTTTGCTCTTCAAAACATGCCACAACCACTAATTAGCGTCCACTTTCATTCTCCACTGTTAGGCACGCATCAAATAATCCCTCCCCTCACAATATTTCTAAAATCTTTGAAAAATAGAGTAGCTCCGTTCGCACATTCGAGGTAAGAGACAAATTTCTGAGGCCAGGCACACGAATTTATCACACTGAAAACTACGCAATCTCTTCAATCAAATGCGCTACTAAGCTTATGCACGGAAAAAGAAGCAAAAAAGACAGTTTAACTTACCGACAACTTTCTCGTTCCTTCTCTTTCTCTCGCTCTCAGCTCTTCCAATATTCTTGTTAAAACAAATACGCTCATCTGTTACTTGATGAAAAACGGCAAATCGGAGAAAGAAGACTCGAAGGTTTGAGGCACTTCGGTGAAAAGGAGCAATGGCGAAAACGTCGAGAACGAGAAGAAGGAACGGAAAACGTCCGAAAACTGGCTCCGAAGATTTGAATATTGGCGCCGACGCTGCGTACACCCCCCCGCGCTACGTATTTCGTATCGTACGGGGTATATGATACAACCCCGCATACTCAGCGGGAACCGTCCGTTGGAATTACCTGTATTGTACTGGAGTGTATGATACTGTACCCTAGGCTTTGACCTACTGCCGTGAGTTCCTTCACCAATTACAAAAATATAATGCGGACTCAGCGCCTTGGTTGGTGCGCTGCACATGTGCCACAATTGGTGGCTCAGTTTAAGGTATGTGCACCCATAAGCACCACTGTCCCCATAACCGTACCTCTGAAATCTTGGAAAATCTGTGGAAGTGAATAGATGTCATGACAAGGATGTATAACAAGTGAATATAAAATCTTAATAGTGGTTACGGGTGCAATGGTTGTTTGCTTTTTAAAAATTCACAATTTATTCTCACAATATCCAAATAATACATTCGAAAGTGCAAACTTATTATTTTTCTGTTCCTAATAGAATCTTATAATTTGCTAGTTGTTTATTGATACTCATCATGTTAAAAATCCTTAGTTTGATGCTTATGGGTGTACATACCTTATACGTCAATGTAGGGCCAGGGTGAAAAAGTTCTGGTATTTCACCGGCCACAAAAATTTAAGAGTTTAACCCTTATACAACCATAGGGCATGTAGTGAGACCTCTCATAATGTAAATTCCTTATTTGCATAATAAATTATACTTCTTAAACTGCATACTCCCTATGTGCATTAAGTGTGTTGCAATAACCACAAATGAAGTTATTTTTGTCACAATGGGACCACTTGCAAAATACAAAGTACTCTCATTGGTACCTTTTTTTATCAATTAGTGTTAATGGAAAGCAATCATCTATAACTATTTTTTTTAGATGAGCCACTTACCATTTATACATCATGCTCATGTTGAAATAAATGACTTATGGCACTTGAACCTCTTTGTGTGCATACTATTCAAATACACTCTCCATTGTTCCCATGCAATAAGAGAGGCTTCATTATAGTTTATATGTTGACGTATAATTGTCATTTGCTACCAATAAGAAATTTTAATTTGGGATCTCAAGTAGCTCACTAGAACCACATTGATCTATTCTCCAACTTCTTTGTTGGTCTCAAATGTAGTAGAGGTGTGTATCCATTCCAAATACAAGAAAAATACCTCGTATTGTACTGGTCGCAAAGGGTCTTTTGGTTATTTAAGAGTTTAAGGTAGGAGACTCATACACCAACCATCTAAGGGCTAAAACTAAATTTTTGGGAGGTGAAACTTCTTGTAATATTTTTCAGTAAATTTTCCTTTAAAGACAAGAGGAATTGGCATCTAACCCATGTTATTTTATATGTTTTGAAGCTTTGTGGAATTAGGTATAAATTTTTGACATTGAAGTGGCTTAGGGCTCTAAAACCATCCACCTGCTCAAATTTACATTGCTTGTACATTATTGAAGCCTACAAAAAATAGCATGTAAAAATGCATTACATTTGAGAAGGTGGATGATTTTAGAGTCTGAGCAAAATATGAGCCTCCTACCTTATATGTTTATCAAGGGGATTTTAAATTTACATTTTTATCCAAAGATCTTCTCATCTATAGTGTGAGACAACATAAATAAAAAAGGATGTAACAATCATATTAACTATTTATAGCTTTCCTCAATAAATAAAAACCTTTGTAGCTACAAGCAAAGAGATGCTACAAAAAAAGTTTCAAAAGTAGATTGGAGTTATTATTTCCCAAGAAAGAGTTATCATCATTTAAAAATGGCAACTATTTAAAAGTGGCAACTATTTGACATTTTACTCCAAAAGGGCAAAGAATTGGCCATCCTAACATTGGTTGCTCCAATACTAATAATTAGTTTAGATTGAATTAACTAATTAACAAACTAAATCTAGAGGAATTCCAAAGGAATCACTCTGTTTGTCAAGACACTTATGTCTATCATGCCAAATCTTGGAGATGCCATATGGATTTTAGAGCAAGTCAGGGTAAATAGTCAAGAAAAAAATTGCCCAAGGAATTTGGCCACTTATGGGAATTTGATGGTTTATGATATTATGCATAGTAGAACCACATTGGAGGATACTATTAAACAACATCAAAAAGCAAGACAATTTATTACGTTTGTCTTTGTTTGTAAAAAATGTTGAGCTTTTCCACCTTGACCCCACATTGGTGTATCTGCATTAACCCTTAAAGGACCGAGCAGCCCTTTGCGGCCAATACAATATTTAGTATTTTCTTATATTTGGAATGCATCCACACCTTTACTACATTTGAGATCAACAAAGAAGTTAGGATATAGATCAATGCGGTTCTAGTGAGCTAGTCAAGATCCCAAATTAAAACTTTTTATTGGTAGCAAATGCTAGTTATACAGCAGCGTATTTACTATGTAATACACAAAGCAGTCCTTTAAGAGTTAAACCGAGCCACAATTGGTGGTTTCTTACTCCAAAGTACAGATCAACTTCCATGGGCAATTTGTATAAAAAATTATAAAAAAAAAAAAAAACCCAATAAACAACAATGCAAGTTACTAAACTTTGCATGCGGTGTGTTGGATAAAAGTAAAATCAGAGAAATAGAAATACTATTCCAATAAACTTCTAATAATAAACACAAGAATTTCAAGAGTCTCGTTTATATATTTCAATGCCAAAATGCAATAGCTACTCCTATGGTCTAATGTGTACAAGCTATCATGCAAAAGCTAAATTTCATAATAATTTCAATGAACTCTAGTTGAATCTCTTTCAAATGGTTATATTTTCTAATTAAGTCAAAATTCTCAAAACTTGTTTTTACTAACATTGTAAGGCTATATTGACCATTTTGTGGTTGGGTTTCTCCACATTATCTTCCACATAGGCCAAACCATACATGGGTTGCATTTTCTTGCTAAAAGTGAATGATATCTTGTATTTACACAAACATGATATTGTTGTCAAATCATTTGGATCTAAACTAACAAAGATCTGATAGTAGAAAGTTTGAAAGGTTTTATCAAATTTTTAAATTTGGTGAGATGAGTTCCCATGTGCAAAAATAATGGCCTTTTCTTGTCCTTTAATGAAGCAATTTGCCAAACTCACTCCAAAAAATGAAAAAAAATGATCCACTCACATTTGAGTACCTATTTGTGTATTTATAAATTGACATTCACCCCAACAAGCATTTGTGTGACAATTCAATTGAAAGTTCAAAAGATAGGAGCCCCCCCCTTTTTTTTGACTAGGTCAAACTTTATGGCATGTTGATGTGTACAGTTTGGCATTTCTAACAAATTGTTAATCAACTTCTAAACAAATGAACATTAAAGAGCCCGTTCAGAAATGTTGCTCTCCATCCAACCAAGAGCTTCAAAGGATTAATATCATACATCGATTTTATATTTTTTCATGTTGAAATCAATAGTTTATTTAGTTTTTAATTGCCCCCAGCTATAACTACTACATCTATTTATATCAGTTTTGAAAATGTAGAATCTTTAGGGATTCATTTTCTAACCCCTATGTATACTTTTGAGGATTTTAAAATTTATGTGATTATGACCAACATATGTAAATGTGAGATAATGTAATTTTTTAGTAATGCAAATGACCTATGGAAGTTTTTAAGTGGAATTGTATATTGATCCTCATTTTTATTGGGTTAAGAAGAAGCTCAAACAAATTTTGAATTTTAGATTGGAGCCAAAACTCTAAATCCAATGCACTAGTAAGAATACATAATTATAGGTAATATTATAAGCAACAATAATAAATAGATAAGTCTTAGCAAAGTATTTGTAGAAGTTATTGTAGAGTATTGATGATAGTTATTGTGAGATTTTTTTAATTGAAAGTTTTGGTTTGTTGTTTTGGGCTTCCATTTATATTATTGAATTTCTTACTTTTAAATTTAAACTTTTTTAAAAACGATAATTTATTGATCCCAAGTTATACTTATTGGTAATAATTGTTCAATATCAATGTTTGCAGTTTTCATTAAATTCATAAACCCAATCTTCGTTTGTAATCTCTTGAATTTCTACGTATTTTCAAAAAAATCAAACATTTTTATATGTTTTAATACATGTCTAAAGTCAAATCTGTCATTTAAAAAAAATTAATTATATAGAAAAACCATTAATAAACACAACCTTGCATCAAGTAGCACCACACTTTTGCTTTAACAATGCTTTGAGGATTTAATCAGTTTTCATGATTATCATTGTTTCACACTGTAATGACAAATCATTGATCAGTTCTATAAAACATCAAATACAAAATTTGGTTTATATATATATATATATTTTTTTTTCATGTTTTATTTTGCAAGTAAATGGACTACAAGATTTTTTTTGTTACATTGCAAAGCTCTTTCATATTACTACCCTCAAACCTACTTGGTTATTGTAAAGAAAATATATTGCAAGAACTTTTAGAATAATTGAAGGATGGATTTAGAATGTAGTAATTCAAATTTATTGAGAGAAATTATTTATTTCCTTAACCTAACATATTTTACATAAATTGTTGTTCTAAATTTGGCATAATAGCAAAGAATTGAAAAACTTCAATGATTTGCCATACTTTGATCTTTTAATATACAATCAAACACTATGAGTTTTTAATGTATGTGTGTTAATTTGTCCCTTTCTTTTGCATAATCAATGATATGTCTAGTGTAATTTAAAAATTCCTTAGGCCAATTTTGAACTTTGAAAGTACAATCACAACAATTCATAAAATGCAAGTATTAATAGGTTTGAATAATCACTTTGAATTGTAATTGTACAATCTTAATGTATGCTTCTAATGAACAACATCAAAAAAATATTTACAACAACAACACAAATAGTTTTTCTTTGTAAAAACATTGAAAACTTAGAAGTGATTCAAATATTTTTGGCCCTCTACCAATATGTCAAACCTAAATCAAAATCATGCAAAATATGAATTTAAAGAAGATAACATTCATGCATAAAAAAACACTTGAGTTCAACTAAAATATAGTACTCAAATTCAAAATTACAATTTAGTAAGATTTTATGTAATTTAATATTCTTATCAACACCAATGTAGAGCCTTGGTTTTAGGGGGTTAAAAACACCACAATCATCACTTAAAATTGATTAAAGTCATCAATCCTTGGGCTTTTGCTTTTGTAATGTACTTAACTAAAAGATTTTGGACATTTAAGGGTTATGTGTGCTCAACTTGAGGTTTTAACATAAATGTTAATTTTACGCTTTTACAACTTACAAGTGCTCAATTTTATCAAGATCTAATGTTTCTAAAAAATATGGACTAATAAATGCACAACCATCTAGCAACAAAAACCTTATTACAAGGTAATGTAGAAAATGAGATTCGTAAATTAGAATATTAGTACCTTCACCACAACATCAAGTTAATTTTAAATCCTTTTAATAACAATCCGGTATTTTGTGCTAGTTGTAATTAGAGTGCAAAAACATTGTTGTTTCTATCCCTCTGTAATTTAAGTTGTAACTATGACTTAAGAAAACTAGACATTTGGATTCAATATACCCCTAATAAATTGAGATGCAATACAAATTGCTATTCTTTAAAAATATGAAATATAGTTCCTTGCAACTATGCTTAGCACTGTATGGACATTAGTCAATTATCCGTATAACATACAAGTTTGCAAGATTTAAAATTATCAGTTATTCCAGTAACTTTTGAAATCTTCGTTTATAGTGCACACATGATGTCAGATTTTGGAATAATTTGTACAAAATAAATAAATAAATATTTAATCAAAATGTAACTTTTATTGTATCGAAGACAAAAAAAAAAAACTGAATGCAATTTTTGACTGCCGATACTAATTTCAGTCGTAGTAAATATATTGTAGTAACAATAATGTAATTAGTCATGTGATTTGTATAAATGAAATTAAGAACTAAAAACAAGGTTGAATCAAATGTCTAACTATATATAAGTGAGGTAAAAAATAAAACCAAGATTTTTTAATTAACCCTTGAATGACTAAAGTCTATATGAAAACTTGATTAATCTTCTGAAAAGCTTCTTACTCTAAAAGAGCTTAGTGTTTTGCATTAAAATTTTCAAAAAATATTATGGCATCACAAAAACCACCCTTATAAAAGTGATGGTTTGTGCGATCTATAATTCAAATTTCAACTAAGTGTATTTGCAATTTCATTCACAAATCATGTGAATTTTGTTAAGATCAATGCAAAAGTTTATCTAAGATGTCTTTTTATTTGTTGTGGAGTTGTTGCAATAAACCCTTAACGGTTTAGTTCCAAAATAATTTAGAAAAATTAGGGGCTTCAATGAAACCTAGCGCAAGACTTTTTTAGATGTCAAAACTCTTGAATAGTACGCAATACTCAATCCATATATATAATAGAATTGGGTGTCTATCGGTCAAGCACGCTTTTCTAGCGTGGCAACAGACACCCAGTTCTATTATATATAGATGGGGGCATGCATGGGGCATGCCATGGGGGGCATGTCATGGGGGGCATGCATGGGGGGCATGCATGGGGGGCATGCATGGGGGGCATGCATGGGGGGCATGCATGGGGGGCATGCATGGGGGGCATGCATGGGGCATGCCATGGGGGGGCATGCATGGGGTGGTAGCCGGTTGAAATTGCAAAAAACCCGGTTGAAACTTGAAACCATTGACTAAAAAATTGGTCCATTTTTCAAATAAATCTAAATATAGTACTTTTACAATAGAAATTTAGAAGTTTTACAAAAAAATAACCGGTCCATGTTAGTGAAAATCCAATTGAAACTAGACATTGCCGGATTTCAACCGGTGAAGCTAAAATTTCTCCCCAAATCCTGGTTTGAAGTGGGCCCGAAGGGTGCATGGGTCCACTATAATCCTTATAAAAACTCCCCAAATTTCTAAATTCCAAAGTGATTTTACAAATACTCAATTATATTAACCCCTAAATATGGCCACTTTAATAGAAGATTTTTTTAAAATATTTGGAATGGATTTGTACATTTACTACATTTGAGATCAATAAAGAAGTTGAAATCATAAATCAATACAATTTTAATGAGCTATTAGTTGGCACTTGCTACGCTACACACTCACCATTTGAATTTTATTAGGATTTTCATATGTTAAATAGAATGCAAAGTAGAAATTTCAATGAGTTTTTAATTTGTATCTGTGCAATGATATCACAAAGAGTGGACATGTGGTATTACAAAAGTCAAGATGTGATGTTGCAGAGAGCCTTGTTTCAGGTGGAGCACTCTTTGTATGTTGGGTACCTCACGTGCGGCAAGGAGGTAATTTATGGGGGGCTATTTAGTTCCTTGGGCCAAATAAAAGGGTCTCTATAATTATATAATTGGGTTAAATTGCCAATTTTAGGACACTCTTTAATTACTTATAAGGGCTAAGCAATTTTTTTTTCTTAGGCTATCTTCTTTATAATTTAAAATTTTGAATTGTTAGGTAATTTGACAATTTAGGCTTTAGGGGTTAGGGTATGAATGCACTATGCTTTCATAAGTAATTTCAAGACAAAGATCAAATCCTTCATGGAAATATACAATTCAATTAGAAATGCCTCTTCACTCCAAAAAATTTAAGAGTAAATAAACTAAGAGTCAAAGCATATGAATGAACTCTGTTCACATGTATGTATTAAGAAAACCCTATTGCGCACAAGCCAAATGAAATAAGCTAAAATCCCAAAAGCTAGAACGTGCACTCTAACACCTAGCAACAAAACCCTCACTCAAAAGTGAAGTATACCCTAACCATTCATCCACATTTGTTGCTCTCATTTTTCATCACCTAACACCTAGCACCCTCATTGGAACATCACATACCCTATACCCACCATGGAACATCGGATACCCTATATCCACATTAAATACAGTAAGACCATAGGATACCTCATGATACTAGCCCCTTAATTACTTGCAAAAAAAGTAATGAGGCATGTTTATAACCTACCTATATTACTTATACTCAATATTGCCATTTGAATGAACTCTTTCTTAGTTGTAATTTTTTTATAATTATTACCTCAAAAGAATAAACCCCTCTCTATATTATGCTGCACTTGAAATCTAAAATGCATTAAGTCATCCACCCGGGAGCCTTGTAACTTTAGTAGAATGATTTAAGGTCCCAAACTAAAACTACTTATTGGTAGCAAATGCCAATTATATGACAACATACCTACTATCCCCATGGGACGTTTAGGGTTAACCCTTAAACTTTGTTGCAGCCATTTTGTGGCTTTTAGATGATTGAATATTGCTGTGACAATGGAATATCACTATTTCTCATCCAAAATTCTATTGGGATAAGAATAATGCAATCTAGAGCATGTAAATAGAAAGCTTTTACATGCACAATGTTCACAAAAGGGTCCCACTTGCCAATTGAGTAGTAAAGATACACCACTGTGTAGTATATTTTGAATTTTGAGGATCTTTAAACCAAAATTTAGTGTGAGTTATTGAAATGATGTGTTTTTAGTTTGAGCATAACTAGCAATAGAAAGTTTACTTGATCTAGTTTCTCCTCTTACTTTAAGTTTCTCAAAAAAACTTAAGATTTTAAACTTTTATTACTATCACAAGTTGAATACCTATTACCATGGAATGTTTACTTTTTCTAATTTTACCAACATGGGAAGAAAAGTTCCATCATGATAATCTTCATTGTGATTCACAACTATAATATAAAAAATGGCATAATTGAATGCATTTTGTAATTAAACATGAATTTCTTTAGCATTTGCTTCAAAAAATTACAATAATTTCAAATTTTCACCAAAATTTATGAATATTTTTTTATACATGTCATATACACATATTTTCTTCTACTAAAATTATAATATTGAATTTTGATGATGATTACATTTCCAAAATAACTCCTAGGAGCTGATTGCAATTCCATAGGAAATCCATGGTTGTAGGCCCGTCCTTTAAGGGTTAAAAGAGACATTAATGAGTTGGGCCAGTAACACACAAGAACTTGAGGCCTGGTTCAATCTAGCAACCGGCCAAAAAATTCTTGAATGTGATTGGTTGAAGTTTGGGTTTAGATTGAGGATTTGTTTGTTACTTTTACATCCATCTTCACCAACCAATATAACCACGTCAGCGCTCAAGATAGTGAAATTTTGGGGCTTGCTCCAAAGGTGGTACTAAACTTGTCTGGTAGAGGCACACTCTTGAATGACATACAATTACACAAAAAAATTTCTAAAATTTCTATTGGGCAAAACACCATACACGATGCCGATTTGAGTATCTCGGCCGGTTGCTAGTCTGAACCGGGCATCGAGAGCGGAGACACGACACCACGCAAAGCTTGGATATCGATGGATTATAACCGGATGGAAACGATGACGATAGTGCTGGATGGATGCATGTTCCTGTCCGTTTTCATCCAATTCTGAGCTCCAATTGTCTTCAACTGATGGCTATGGCGGACGCTCGTCTTCGTGTCCGAGACAGCTATGGCGACTGTTCTCTCTCTGCCGCGCCTCCCCGTCGACTCCCCGTCTCTCTCAATCACTGCGTCCTCCAGAATCCTCACTTCACAATGCGGCGTTTCTAGTTCTCGCCAGCCAATTTGGACTGCATTTGCATCAGATAGAAGGTCGATTGTGGACAGTGCTTCTTCTTCTTATTCTTCTTCGTCGTCGTGGATTGGATTTGAACGCAATGTAGGTCTCGATAGTTCGATTCGTTGCTGTTCGAGTGAGGAGCATGGCGATTGCACGACCTCGGGGTTTGAAATGGCCGGGGAGGAGTCTGGACGTGGTGGTCGTCGAGAGGTTCTGTTCGGCGCTGCGGTGGTCGGGATGAACTTGTTTGCGGGAGGGAGCGAAGCGCAGGCGAGAGATCGGCGGAACAGGAAAGAAATCTCTCCCGACGATTATTTAACGAGTGGTATGATGATCCTTTCTCTGTTCTATGAATTTTGGCGAGAATCTTGGCCAATCATCCTCTGATTATTTCGTTGGACTTTGTTGTTGCTTTTTTAGGATTTCTTTGTTTGCTTTTGTGCTCGAATGTTTGCACAGTGAAGTATTCGACCCAAGGTCCGGGAAGAACAGACCGCTAGTGTAAGATTAGCTGGTTAAGATTGAAATTTGGCCGGTTCAAATTCAAGTCTTTAGGTTGTAAAACCAAAGGTAATTAAATAAGATCAAAATTAACTGGGTAATAAAAAAACATGAAAACCAAAGGCCATGAAAATAAGATGAAAACTAACCGGGTAATAAAAAAACATGAAAGAAAGTTATTTGCACTTTTTTAAGCTGGGTAGAAAATACAAGAAACCATCCTGATATCAGAGGATCTCTAAAGGTTATGTCCGGATTTTAGCTGAAAGAGTCAAGGATAGCCAATCATCAATGGTAGGATGAGTTCAAGACTTCAAGGCCAACCACTGGAGCCTAGAGTTGCAAAGGCTCTTGACCTAATCCCGCTTTTAAATCACTAGATGACTTCATTTTAGCTTGTTCATGATACCATTTTCAAAGAAGTGCCACCAAGTAATCTCTTTATCTCTCTCTCTTCCAGCAAGTAGGATTTCTTTATATTGCAAATGTGAGCTTCATATTTTAGTAAGGCCAAGTTTCTGATCGTCAATTGGTGAGGAGTTTCTAGGTTCAACATTTTGCCATAGACATTTCATTGTTTATTGATTTCTTATATGTATATGTCTTTGTTATTTTTGAAATCTTTTTGAGGGTGTTGGCTAATTTAAATTAACTATAGAAGGAAATTCAGCTGATTCATATCCCACATGAAAGGGAAATCAGCCGGTTTATACATAAGACCAAAGGAAAATTAGCCGTTTGAAATTCAGTACCAAAGGAAATTGACCTCTTACCCTAAATGCAAAAGGCAAAAACCGATCTCAAATAATGTTCAGTTGGACATACTCTTGAGTAACCGACTTTTAGCCTAAATTTTTGAAATATTTCCTGGACCTGTCCTGCAGTGCCTGCAAAGTCGTAAGTACTGTAGGACTGTACGAAGACTTGTGGATGCGGGTCATTTAGTAGCGAGGGAATGAGTTATTGATTATATCCAGACCTCTTTTGTTATGCACGTGATCACGGTATATGGAGCTCTATTACTTCTGTAACGTTGTAACTATCAATAGCATTGCATTTAAAAGAAACATTAAGAAGTAATTGGAGAATGGTGTGATATTGACAATGAGTGTACAGAGGCAGTTTTGAACTGGTACGCCTGTTTCCTAAGATTTGGTGAGAGAATAGAGAATGTGATGCTGAAGATGGTGATACGAAGAAGTTTGAGTAAATATGCATCTTGTGCTATTTTTTCTCCTATCAAACTCATAGATGTCCATCATGGTTGTTTGCTGGATACTTATAAGAGTGACCGAAGGTCAGTATTTTCATGGACAGTTTGTGTGGCATCAAGCAGACACAGGACTCAAGTACTATGATGTGGAACAAGGGAAAGGGACACTTGCTGAGAGAGGTGAAATTGTCGTGGTATGCTCTTTACGTAAAACCACCCTGATGTTTTATACCTTTGTTTTAGGGTCTTGATACTGCCACCCCCTTTTTGATACGGCCACCCCCTCTTTTACATCATTGTTCAAAATTTTTAATTGTTTTTGGGAACTACTTTAAAAGAAAAAAAATTAAATATGTATCAAACCAAGTGATTTTTAGTTGGTGTTTTTCAAAATGATAAAATGCAATCAAAATTTTTGATAAGAAAAGATAATAGAATGTTATCTTATCAAAAAATTTGATTGTAGTTTCTCATTGAAAAACACAACAAAAAATCACTTGGTTTAATACATATTCAATTCTAATTTTACAAAAAACAAATTGTCCCCAAAAAACCATTAAAATTTGAATATTGATGTAAAAGAGGGGGATGGCAGTATCAAGACCCTTGTTTTATACTCCATGTTTTGGTTTCTCCGTTAGGTTGCTCACTCTGATAGGGACTTGGCCTTTCTTGAGATCGTGTTGATGGAGCTCGCAATACAAAGCTTACCACATGCCATGACATGACAATGCACCATGCTTTTGAATTTTCAAAAATTTCTTTCTTGGCAACAGCTGGAATAGAACTACTATGTTCAAAATAACTGTGTCTTATCTCTGTTGTCCATAGAAAGCTCTGGTCCAGGAACTGATCGGACTGGGTATATGTACTGTATCAGGTACATTTCGATTGCTTGTATCGCAGCATCACCGCTGTTTCAAGCAGAGAGTCGAAAATTCTTGCTGGAAATCGAACCATTGCTGAGGTGTTTAGATTCAATTCCCCATGACTATGTTTTTTCACTACTCTTTGGCTTGAATTATCAACATGTGATCGGCTCCACTTCCTGTTTGTCCATGCAGCAAAGCAAGCAACTAATCAGCTTGTGTTTTTCAAACTATTAACTACTGAGTATTCCCTCTGTCCCAATATAAAGCTCCAAATTAGGCATAGTTCTTGTCCCACTAAAAAACTCCCTTTTACTAATTTCAATTGCTGAGAAAGCGTTTGTCATGTCTAATGATCTCATGGGGGCAAGTTAAGCAATTAGAGAGCATTCCTCTCCTAACAAGCTTGGCCTTACTCATATGAGGTATCATTGTTGCTACTAATCTTTACATTTTCAATAATGAGGAGCTAGCAACGTGTACAAGTATGGTACTTTTTGCATGAAATTTGAGTGTCTAAACGACAACATAAAAAGTGGAGATTTTGCAGACATTTGGTAAGTGGTGTATTGATTCTAGAATGCATTTACCACTAGCATAATGACTAAAAATACGGTTATTCCCTCATGGAGAAGTTTTTTGGAGCTTTATAATGGGACAGAGGAAGTACATTGATATGTGCATGATCGTGCAGCCGTATGAGTTAACCGTGGGAGCTGAACCCGGTAGGGAGCGGAAACGGGACTTTGTGGAAAATGCTAACGGGCTTTTCTCTGCTCAGGCTTCACCAAAGCCTCCTCCAGCCTTGTATTCTATTACCGAAGGCATGCGTGTAGGTGGCAAAGTAAGTGCGGTGGTCCTTTTCCCTCTACCAAACATGCGTAAGGAATAACTTCATTGATATATGACTGATATGGTTGCAATATTGATACCGAGATTCCTTGTAATTTGTATGTACTCCCTCTGTCCCATTATAAAACTCCAAAAAACTTCTCCAGGAGGGATTAACTGTATTTTCAATAATTTTTCTAGTGACACATGCAATCCAAAATAAGTACTCCCTCTGTTCCAATATAAAGCTCCAAATTAGGCATAGTTCTTCTTGTCCCACTAAAAAACTCTCTTTTGTTAATTTCAATTGTTGAGAAAGCGTTTGTCATTTCCAATGATCTCATGGGGGCAAGTTAAGCAATTAGAGAGCATTCCTCTCCTAATAAGCTTGGCCTTGCTCATATGAGGTACCATTGTTGCTACTAATCTTTAAATCATCAATAATGAGGAGCTAGCAACATGTACAAGTATGGTACTTTTGCATGGAATTTGGGTGCCCAAACAACAACATGAAAGCCTAAGATTTTGCACACATTTGATACATGGTATATTGATTCTAGAATGCATGTGTCATTAATATTAAGACTAAAATAATGAGGAGTTGGCATTCTTCACAAACTATGTACAAATATGGTACTTATTACATGGAGTTTGGGTGTCTAAGCGGAAACATAAAAACTTGAGATTTTGCAAATATTTAGTAGGTGATGTATTGATTCTAGAATGCATTTGTCACTAGCATAATGACTAAAAATATAGTTAATCCCTCATGGAGAAGTTTTTTGGAGTTTTATAATGAGACATAGGGAGTAGTAGGTAACTTGGTCTAATATCCTTCTCTTGCTAAGGTAGGAACACCCATAAGCGTTAGTTTCCCCATAATTGTCACCTCTGAAATCTTGGAAAATCTATGGAAATGAATAGATGTAATTACAAGGATGTACAACATGTGAACATAAAACCTTAGTGTTGGTTATAGGTGCAATGGCAGTTTACTTTTTAAAAATTCACAACTTATTCTCACAGTATCCAAATAATACATTCAAAAAGTGCAAACTTATTATTTTTCTGTTCCTGATAGAATCCTATAATTTGCTAACTGTTTGTTAATAGGATCCTAGCTTGCTAGCTGTTTGTTAATACTCATCATGTTCAAAACCCTTAAACTGACGCTTATGGGTGCTCCTACTTTATACCTTGTACAGCGGACTGTGATTGTAACTCCCGATTTTGGGTACGGACAAAGGGGCCTCAATGAGATTCCGGTAAGTAAAGACCTGTGTGAAGGCTTCTTATCTAGTCACCTTGTATTCTCAGGGTTTAGGTCTAGATTGTCTTTGTGGTTTAATTAGCTGATCTTTTTTTGAGTTGTTCCTTAGTAACATTTGCTTGCCATTGAGATTAGTGTTGAAGTTGAACCAGCTTGCGCATTGTGTTTGTTTGTAGCCTGGTGCGACATTTGATCTCAACATCGAATTGCTTGAAGTGAAGAAACCTCAGAATGAGAATGGCTCCAAATAAGGTGCTAGTATCCAAGCTCTGGATAGTAAGGCAACTTTCTCTTTCACTGATTTGAAAAATTCCCTTGATTCGTTTCGAGAAATTTCTGATTGGTCACATTACCTTCAAATTGAAAATAGCTGCAACTATAGGTCTTGACTAGCAAGAAGGATTTTTTAATGAAAAATGATTATCTGAGCAATTTCCATATGGTGGAACTCAAAAGAGCAACATTCCTTTTGTCCTCGAATCTCGTAGCAATGGCCGATCTCTGCCGCTCTTGGATCACTTAGTGCATTCTACTTCTTGCATTTCAATGCACTATCTAATAAGAAGCAAGTTTTTTTAGATTTCACCCAACATTTGACCTACTTTATGATTGTATATAGTGCATTTCTTTAGAGTTGACAATATGTATGCAATCATATTGACCTTCAATCCTGAATTATTTAACATGTTTCCATGGGGAGATTCTTTTAAGTGCACAAAATTAGATGGCACCAAAATTGTCAAACCTTGACTTGTTTTAAGTTGGAGGTTGCCATGGAGACATAGACAAACATGAAACCAACTCCAACTATGAGCAACTTATACTCTAAATTTGAGGGAGAAATCCATTTGCACTTTTTGTACTTTTTTTGGCCCCGCTAACTCATTACAAACACCATGTAGATCACTTTACACCTATTTTGATATTTTTTGTCAAATCTTGTACACAATTAATAAAAGATTCTAATACCACTTGCTAGTGGTGGAAGGTCCTCCAAGCCAAGAAATAAAAAATTAGAGAATCAATAATATGAACTACAAAAGATCTTCCTTTGTATCTTGATGATACAAATATTGTCTAACCTTAGTATTGCCTTATCTCTAACAATCTTACAATGTCCTGCATGCATACGTGTGTGTACATATATATAGGTATATGTTTTTATATTGTGCACGCACGCATTCACTTGAAATATATAAGTTGAAAAGTTTAGACCTAAATTTAATCCTAGATGCTCATGTTTAAATTTACAACTTGCAATTTAGAAAGCATTTCACACGCAATAATTTCTGTGGGTTGCAAGTGGGTGTACTTACCTTCATTGCACCCTGGAAAAAATTCAAATTCTTTTGTGGAGCAATTCAATAAAGATATTGAAAGTGATAGAAACCGTGTGGCTCTATACAAAGGAAGATCCATCGCTTCCTCCTATCAGAGCTTGGCTCTGTCCTGACAGTCATGGGCTAATTTTATGCACAAGGTTTCAATGTTTCAAGGCCCAGCAATTAAACCTATTCACAAATATCTGGGCCTTTGGAGAGTGTCATTGATTGAGATGGTACCAGTTAAAAAATGCTGAACAATTCAAGTGGGGTGATCCATAGAATCTAATCGTTGCTCTGGCCTGCTCTCTCCCATTCACCGCCTTTACAAATCTGTGAAAATTTGCCATAACAAAATTTTACTAATTCAGAAAAAATTATCGTCAGTGTACATAACAGCTTAATTTCCTTGAAACTGGTCGTAAGTCGATATACAACAAAAAAAAATCGAGATAAACCTGAACCAGCATCTTGGTTTTTGAATTTTTCATACTTTAGAGAGTGCTACAATGGCAAAAAGAAATGAAATTGGTAAAGCCTAAAAAAATCGACATTCATGGTATATTTGGGATAGAAATTATCATCAACAAAATCTGGTGAGAAACACAAAATCCACATGATTACATGGAGTTCTGAGACATTGATACAATCAATAGTGTTTCATGTAACTTTTACACTAAAGAAGTGCTTAGCACTGAAGGTATTGAGAAGGTGCAGTTCTCAAATTGGTAATTATCACAATTGCGTGAAAAAGAACAGGATGTATGTGTGCTTTGAATTTTGTACCAAGCATCCTAGAACCACTTAAGATTACACAGACCAAAGCAAAATGCTTGATATAACACAAAGTACTTCACCTTCATGGTGCAAAATTTATATTTTGTTTGTTTACCTTTGCAATGTTTAATATCCATTATAAGGATGAGGGCACTTACATTGTAAAATCTTCTGTAGCATGCTAAAAGACTTTGAGATAACAAAGTTCAAGCCCACCTCATTGAGCTGGATTGAAGTCATTTGACACTTGTTACCTCATTATGCATCATAGAATGTCATTAACACAACCCATCATATCAAGCTTGGTTTGAATTTATGATTACGATTAAAGCTTTGAGCTTGTGTTGCTTTAAAGATGTGAGGTCTAAAGTGGCTTTTGAGAGGGATAAAGGAAGGGAGAATTACCTGATCAAGCAGCATATACGTGGCAAAGGAATGTTGGAGCAGCAAACTTGGTGGGAAGCAGGCGTCCACGACGACTTCAGACACCACGTCAGCCGGCCATGTCACGAGCCTGGGGTCGGTCAAGTATAGATGGAGGTGCACATCTCTGGGATGATTATCTACACTAAGATACCGAAACATGAATCTCCTCAACACATTCAAAAAAGTTGATGCGGGGATTCTCTCCGCATCCGCCTCCTCCTTCCACACATTCTCCGTCTTCACAGACAGTCGAATCTCTTCGGCTAAAGCGAGGGTCAGGGGCGCTCTGTCACAATAAATTCAAGGATTAGATTAATGGATGTGAGCCAAAAGTCCAAAAAAATTTATTACAAAAAGAGAAGGTGCATGAGATAACAGCAAAGTTCAAGGTACTAGGAGACATTTACTTGTATATTTGGTTGACCAGCATGCCTATACTGCTGCTGGCGGAGTCTTCGAGGCCTTCGTATAAGCTGACAATGTGCTTGAGGCAGACTTTGTCAAACACTGTACTCTTGCTGATCAGTTCCGCTGAATCTTTTCCCAACCAAAGCTCGCAATATGCGCCCAGAGCTTGTTGTTGATGACCTCCGGTTCGTCGTAAGAACCCAAGGCAGAGGTTCATCATTTCAAGGAACTGGCCAGCTCCTATACCACCGGATTCTATCTCCCTTTGAACAGCCTGTAACGTCTCTGGCCGCAGTGCCTCCTGTGGGATTGCCGTTGCCACGTCTGCAAGAATGGTGGCATGCCGGTGGAAAGCCTCATGTTTGTAGGGAAATTCCACCCAGTCCTGCAGGGAAATTGGGGAAATTAGTGTCACTAGCTCGTTTCCTAAACAATCACAAGTGATAGTACTTTTCAATGGAGGATCCTAAAAACTGAAAGATTCTTGTCACTGCTCTAATGCTGCCGACTGGGAGAGAAACATCAAGCCTCTTGAGTTCATGGCATGCTTTGATAAGAATTTTCAGGTTAGTAGATTTCCGCCTTCACAATCTGAAAGTGGAAGGTATGATTGCATCAGTGCAGACCAATCGGCGTTCAAGTAGCTTCATGAAAGTGCCACGGAGCAATATCACAACCTATTTATTCTAGGTTCTTATGTTCAGGTTAAAACATCTCAAGCCGTAGTTCCTGTTCATGAGGTTGTGGGTAACGGAAAATTTTCGCAAGATGCTGAGAGCAGATGATACCGCCAAAAGTGGAAAAGCGAGAAATTACCGCGTCAAGATGAGCTTTTCCTGCCACAAGAGCTCGAAAGATATGCTCTTCAATGATACCATTGTCGTATTGCACTCGCTGGCCACTTCCCCTACGAGGGTTAGCCATCGCTACCTCCTTCACAACATTCTCAAGCCACTGTTTGTCGTACTGCACAACATCTTCAGCCTGCGCGTACAGTAAAACAACCATGATTCACAGTTTGTGTAGTCTTTGCTAATTTGCAAGGGCAATGAAGAATTCCAACCTCAAAATGCTTTGTACATTATAACAACAGTGAAAAACATGAAAAGCAAACCTTGCAAGCTTGAATGCGCAGCATTCGAGGAGAATGCTCGCGAGCACTGGCACCTTCTACGGAGCTGACATCGTCCAGAAAAGCATTTTGAATATTGCGAAGATACTCAAAGAGAGCCACAATATGTAAGCCGAGGTCACGAGGCTCCACCAAGCACATAGCAAGACGAGAATCTTTGGTCATGGCTGGAATGCTGAAGGCTTTGCACTCGTAGCCCAGCACATTTTCCCGTATTGCGTTCCACGAAACAGCAAACTTCTCGAACCGAGTTTGCAATCCACTGCAACACACAATAAGAACAAGAGAATCAGCTAAGACTTGTCTTGGAAACAGCTACGGAAAAGGTCTAGCACAGTGCAAGTGTCCGAGTGAGCTACATCAACCTAAATCTCAACATAGCCATACTTTTGTACACCTGACCCCAGATGCAAGCTTCAATCAAATCTTGCAGAAAGAAAAAATTTCTCAAACCGGGAAGAATGTATATTCACCTTGACTGTGTCAAAGCTTCTCTCATGCTCATCGTTGCCGCATCAGACCGGGAGATCCTAAAGCTGAAATCCTCGTGAGCAGTGTTGCAGAATGCTAAGAGATTCATCAAGTGCTTCAGGTCCTCCAACTTCTTTTGATGATTGAAGAATGTTTGAATGATGGGGTTCTCCTCTATCATATCCGCATCTTGCTTGTACAAAGTCCTGAAGTTGGCAAGACTAGGAGAAACTGATATCCTCAAAATATCCTCAAAAGCAGGCGCAAAAATTGGTATTCCACTCTCTTCCACCAGCTCTGCATACCTGCTGTTCCCCTTCTGCCTCTCCAAATAGTCTGCCGCAGCTCTATGAGCACCAGAGTCGAACTTACCATTGTCAAAGATTCTTTGAAACTCAGCTTCCCACAGTGTCCGCGCCATTGGGGAAAGCAAGGCAACGTTGTTCTGCATGTCGCTTAAGAAAGAAACGACGCAGTGGATGTATTTCATGGTGGTTTCTCGATTGCAGGCGAGGAGGACGTCAAGTTTGGCAAAATCTTCCTCGATTATGTTCTGTAGCTCTTGCAGTGGGTTAGAGCATTGTGGTGTTAGACCTAGCAATCTTCGCATTGGTTCCGTTGTCGATGCCCGGTGAAGCCCAATGACTAAACAGAAGTGAAGTATAACACGAAGAACTCGATAGCACTTGTGATCGAGGTTGCGAACAGAATAGAATGTATCCGACCTTGAAATATTGTCAACGATATAACCTAGAGCAAAGCGAAAAAAACAAAGCTCTAGGTTAGTACTGCAACAACGCATTTTGAAAGCATGACAGGTTGATACAAATCTTTCAGCAAGCTTCAGAGCAGGACACAAACCATACCAGTAGAGAGAGGAAGTCTTAACCAGAATTTTGAACAAAAGAAATGTGCTTTGACAGTTACGAGATGGAAGGAGAAGGCATGAAGTTACCATTCTGAATCTGCTGGGGTTGAAGAAGAACATTCCCAGAGACGGGGGCATGTGAAGTGCCTCCAATGGCATTACCACAGCCAGGGCATTTGGTGGCCTCCATAGGCCGCTGGCATTCCCCAACGAAGTACTCGTACCCACACGGGCACTTGTATTCTCCCATCCCCTGGCCATTAGCCACAATGGTTCTAAAAGCAGCGAGCAAACTGTTGGGAGCTGCTAGAACATATGATTTTTCCAGATGGTCTCTGTCGAGAGTCATGTACCCCTGTGGTCGTCATACCAGGTCCACAACATCAGCACCAGCCAAACTACATCTCTCCAGTGCTTGGAATCAAACATCCAAGAAAAGCTTTCTCAACAGAGGCAATCAGAAAACATTACCTGCAATGGCGATGTTCGTGGTAGCCCTGTCACAACGAGAAGGAGGTGCGCTGAGAGGCTCTGAAACCACAAATCATGGATTGGCATGTTGGGACGGAGCCTCATGGAGCTCCAAATTGTAGCGACTCGATCGTTCTGAGCAAAGCAATGGAGCACTTCTCTCCACTTGGGGTCCCATTTTTGCAGACACTTTTGCTTACCAAGTAACCAGTTGGAAGCAGTCAATTCTGCAGATGTAAGCTGCCGTCCAGCCAAAGTAAGGTACAACCTTGACGCTACCACTGCAGTGATTTGCTTCTGACTTTCAGGATCGGTATGGCGATCAAGGTATTTCACATTCCTGGAATCTTGATACAACGACATGGCTTCTGCAGCTTTATTGTAAAGAGGCGAAGAGGACCAGAAAGGGTCAAACCCCAGTGGATTCGTGACATCATGCATCGTCTCCCACTTAAGTATGACGGCGTAGTCATTCAGCTTCCAGATCTCACCACATTTTGTAGCTAGATTGCTGATTTCAATCAATGAGAGTCCCTTCTTCATGTGGAGTACCTTCAGGAGATACAGCTGCAGTGCTGCAAATCTGGTAGGCGATGATGTGTGTTCTCTCATACTTCTCGCTAACGTGGAGACCACAGGAGATGAACTTGCTGTGCTTGCAGAAACTCTCAACACGCGTTCAAGCTCAGATGCAACAGCATCTAATACCGCCCGTAGAAACGCAAACGCGGCAGTCAATTGAAGTGTCAATGGTCCATCACCCTCCATTAGCTCTAGAGCTACAGTCAAACACCTGAGAAAATCTCGAGGTTTCCACTCTGTTCCGAGATCCTCTCCTCGTAGTAAGGCTTCGGTGGTTTCAGGGTTGAGAGACTCGTATATAACGTCGGACAGGAGAACGAAAGCTGTATGACCTTGACCTTCGATAGACGTTTCTCCCAATTCCAAGCCTCCTCTCTGCTCCCCGTTCAGCAAAAATTGCATGTACTTCGGACAGCGCGCATCCACGAAGTCCGCCGCAGTGTGCGAAAGAGTGGCATCCAGGAGGCAGAGGATCAGATTCTTCATTACGCTTGTGATGGAGTTGAGCTTGAAAATGAAAGCAGCAATTGTGTTCACGTCAGACATCGTCGTCTTCCCCTTCAAGACTTTCATGAAGAACGAAGCAAGAAACCGTGACCTTTGTTCTGTCGAGGTTTCTGACACCAGACTAAGAACTGCTGCCAGTAACTGACCAGGGCTAAAGTCGGTGCCATGACTACCCAACCACATGACCAGACCCTGTAGGATACTGTTTTCCATTGACAAAGGTCGGAGAACCATGTACGCAAGGTCCCTCAGCACTTCTAAGCTGGTAAGAACAGCCCACCGCGTTGGTCCTCCAAACGCCTCCAGAGGCGACGCCAAACTAAGCAGCAACTCCAGATTTTTAACCCACGGCTGAATCTCAACTCTCTGCAAAAAGTCTTCCCTGATCATCTCACTTCGAGGCAATACCGCCGAGTAGCATTGAGCCACCAAGTGCTCATCAAAAGGAAGGTCTTCGCACTTCAGCAGCGCTAGCTGCTCTGCAACAGTAGTCTCTGTCAAGCACGACGCTACCAGCAAAGCTTGCGCGTTAAGCTTCTCGCCGTTCTCCCACAGAAGAATGTGAAGATCGGGGAGAGTGACAACTCCGTCGCCGAGGTTCCCTCGCAACACCCACTCAAAAGCTTGTGACTCTACCTCACTCCGGCTGTCATTCTTGTAAGGTGCGTACATCTTGGCAAAGTCTCCCACGTAGAGCTCCAAGTTAGTGTCGATGCAAACAGCAAACTCTGGAAGCTGGTTTCGCATTGTTGAAATAATGTCATGTCCAATTTTCAAGTTGACAGATTCCATACTCGCAGATGAGCAAGGAGTACTGTTGTCGCTGCTAGATTTGGATTTCGACAACTGCGTCAAATACAAATTTTTAAAACCGTTGTCGACGTGCTGTGAATAAACGGCAACGAAAGGGAGTGAGAGGTTGAGTGGCCCCTTGACTTGGTAACCTTCGGGATGCCTTGGCACCGGGACGCTGCTAACATTCACCAACTCTGCATTCAAAACTGCTGCTCGCCATATCTCCCTTTTCACTGCGTCCATTCTGAAGTAGCTTCCGAGATCTGATGATTTTTCTAGTAAGTACACAAGTCTTGCAACTGGCTGCCTGAGCTTCTCTTCGATGTAGAGGAGGAAAGCATCTTGCAGGCTGGAGGACAGAGACAGCAGACTTCGGTCCGACGCCACGGATGCTTGCCATAACGGATCGGCGTCTTCCATGAGCCACACCAGCGCCCGGCTCTTGAAGCAGCCCCAGAGTTCTGTGTCCTCACATATTTTCTGTACTATTTGCTGGCAGTAGGCTGCAGGATTCATGGAGCTTGGATACTTGATGCATAAGAAACTCCAGGTCAGCACCTTCACCATGATGTCCTTCAGAGGAATTGTCTCTGCTCTCACCAAGTCGGCAACACTATGGTCCAAAAATACTCTGCACCGTGAAAAAACAACACGTCCACATTGTTCAATTGATAGATCCAAATATACAAAGGCACAAAAATGGAATTTATTGAGAGATTGAATATACCTGAGATCCGTGTCTTCTCGTTGAAGCTGGTCGAGTGTAATCTGCTGCCATCCGCTGAGAAAAGTGAATCCTGTAAGACTTTCCATCTCCCGGTGAGTGTGAATGATGAGGACGATGTTCTTCACCTGAGAAGGTCGCGGGGACACCTGAGCGTGATAGTCTGCACAGTTCTTGTCCAAGAGATACTTCGCATGCTGGATATGCTCTTTGTCCATTACTGCATCTGCTTGGAGGATGAGCAGGTTGGAACCTCCTGTTAAGAATGCCTGTATCTGCGTCTGAAATTGCTTCTCTGAGGAGAAGTCTCCAAGCTTCTCAATTTGTGCCTGATCACAACCGGCATTTATTATAACGTTAGTGGCGAAGAAAAACACTGATTCCCAGCGAAAAATATCGGAGTGCACAGATGAAGCACAGAAAGCAAGAAGAAATGACTGAGATATGCTAAGTCAATAATCCTAAGAAACACAGTGAACTTAAAACTATAAGAATCAAGAGATAAAATGACTCTCAAGACCAAATGGTTTCTTACATCCATTCCGCACAGGAACTTCCTCACTGGCATATGTATAATGGTGCGCGTGCTTATCACCACTCTCAAGCCTCTTCCATTTTCCCTCAAGCTCTCATCCTGCATCTGCAACAGCCATTGACAAAGAAGGTACGGAGGATTCTAGTGTTAGTTTCGAAATATCTCCCAAGATGGAGAACGAGGAGACTAATTGAACAACCTTGTAACTTTCGAGTAAGCTAAATATGACCACCCAGAAGTTTAGAAAAAGGGTTGTTGGATTGCTTACTGCAGATACAAGGAACTCATTCAAACCCTGTTGTTGCCATTCGCCGAAGAAGAGAGCTGTCCATTTCTGCAGATCGGAAACTTTTTCTCTGCACCGTTCGGACAAAGAAGCACGCACCATTGCATCCACGTGTGCCGTTCGCAACAAATCTTCTTTACATCTACAGTTGCAATTATAGAAACACTTCAGGATAGAACAAAAAAGAGAACAAGAGAGCTTCTACTTTCCTGAGGTGGAATCAGCTATCGAGGGAAATGTCTCACTTGGTGACGCCATACCTGTCAAGTAGGAACACGAATTCCAAGGACTCCGTGCTGGTGATATCCTCAGAGTGGCCAGGCTGATGGTGCAACACAAGCGAGGGAAGTGTGTCTTCATGAAATCCAGCAAACAAGTCATTTACTTTGAAAACAACGGCATTAGTGGTAAGCCCAGCCATTTGTTCACACCAGGATTTCAGAGCTTCCACAGCGTCCCTGCGCCGTCCAGTCAGAATGTTCTCGTAGGTGAGCACTTGCTTCTCGAAGCGGTTCAGAAATGGAGGGTCCAGGCGTGACACTTGGCTGAAGTCCACCACCACAATGCAACGAAAGCTGCCGTGGACGTAGCACATGGGATTGCTGTAAGCTCCAATGGCGATACGGCAGTTCCGCCTCTCGGCTACCGTTGTGTAGTGTTGATTAAGCATGTCGTAGAGCGAGGACCAAAGCCGCTCTACTCCCCTCAGGAGTATGATTCTGCAAATTCCACCAATAGGTTCAAGGATGTAAGCAAGCTCAATCAAGTTTCATTTACATTTTCACCAGTTTTGCATGCTACTTCAAACAGGGAATCTCTTTTCCTAATTTTGGAAATTTACGACCAAAACTCGTGCAATTTTCTTCGCTGATTCCGGGGATGTTTTACAAGTCCCAACCAGAATCGCATATTTCAGTATGTGATCAGTCTTGAAGGCCATTTTCAAGCTGCTAATCCTTTGGCTCATCAGAGTTTGATCAATATTCATAAGTCACTATCCATGCGCAGTTGCAGATGCTCTCAAAGAGGCTTCGTCTTGGACGAAAGAAAATAACAAATGAAGAGACGTACCTGCCAGCTTCCATGTGTAATATTATAATGCTCAGCAACAAATACGAGTAGTCATCACTACAGTCATCTTTGAACTTGCTTCCGTGAATAATTGTCACATTTTTCTGAAACTTCTCTAGAATCCCAATTGCAGAGTCACCCTGATCCACAAGAGCAATAAAAATTGAGTGCCAAATGGAGAGTACCTTCTCAACAAGTCATGAACTAATATTGTAAATTTTTAGTGATTTCCCGCAGCAACAATTTTCTCGAACTTGTTACTTGATGAATTGTGAAAAACTTACAGTGGTGAGAAGCATCAGATGCCTCGCATGCTTGTCTTCCAGATTCTCTCGAACAAGGTCCATAACAGGGGGAGGGTGCAGCAGAAGCTCCTCATGCCCGAGATTCTCCTTCAAAATGGCGGAGAACGTCTGCACATCATCAGGTGAGCCTCCGAAGTTCCTCCAGACGGCCGTGACGAGACCATCCAGTTGCCAAGAGACCATGCTCTTGTTCACTTGCAGCGACTTGATGAGCGAGTAGAAATCTCGGAGACCATGAAAGTTCGGTTTCGTTTGCCGGGAATGGTACTGATGGTAGGATTTTGCCAGGCCTCTCAACTTCTGTTTCAAAGTCTGGTGCAGTTCCTGGTCGGTATTTGAGGAATCGAAGCTCTCTAAAATAGCAATGCTTGTGTCATACAAATCTTTCTCCGAAGGATCAGGTTGAGAAAGATGAATGGCTCGGTTCATTTTGGCAGCATCTAGCGACCAGTTGCTAATACCGACAACTGCCACTTGTTGCGGCTCCTCCGGTTCCAGAAGAGAATGTAGAACCTGCACGAAACCCCAAAATACATTTCATGATTACCATGCACTTATGGCAAAAACTGGCACTTTTCCAGAAGCCCATCCTGGTTTTCACTACTAAAAAAAAAAAATGCCCGTCTTAGATTTAAGGGCTTTGGGCACTTGAAATGTCACAATTTTGGAGCTTTGAAGCACCCTGTTTTAACGACGTAGACTATTTTACTGCTCTAAAGATTCAAGTTTTCCTTCCTAGTACCTTCAAAGGATTGTGCCTTGACACTTCAGCAAGGCCAACTTCGTCGAGAACCACCACCACCAAGACATCTCGCCCTTCGTTATCCTTTCTGCACCGCTGGGCTTTCTCAAACACCTGCGCCCACGTCAGATCACAACTATTGCTTAGACAAGCATTTGGGTAGAAACTTTCATCGATTTGAATGAAAAAGTAATGGTTATGCCAGAAATTAGTGTAAAATCATGAAACATATGAGATAACTTCAATGGTGATGTAGTTTACCTTGAGAATTCCCTCAGATGTGGAACTCTCCGAACCTTGGTACGAAAATCTGTACATCTGAGGCAAGTTTTGGAAGTATCTGTCTCTAGACTCCGAGCCTCTCAAATTTCTGCCACCAGCCAATAACATGCTTAGATGTACCCAAGGACCACCACTGAAACAAGATACAATGCTTCGTTTGAAAATGAAAGGAATACAAATAACGATACTACCCGGAAAGGAACGAACCCGTAGATCAATTGAAGCGCAAGTGTCTTTCCCGAGCCAGGCTTCCCAATTACGAACACTGGAATATGGTTCAGCATGCAGACTAGAGTCACAAAGACATTCTCCAGAATAGCCTTGTTCTTCGCAATACCGACAGGAACATCCATGCGGTTGAGAAGATCCAGTTGTTCTGCTCTCAAAGCCTCCGCAAAAGTATTTCCAGTGAAATCCCTACTCAATAAACTCATAAAAAAATGTCTCATTATTTGCAGTATACAAAAGATTTGCAGAAACTCAAGTCATCAACAAGAGTAAACGAAACACTAAGAACATTTCATCGTACCTGTAATACGAAGGGTCATGAGCTTTAAGTACGCCCGCAAAAATGTTTCGGTAATCCTGCCGTTGTAGCTCCGTGGCTAAACGTGAATGGTAGCAATGAGCAAAGGCCAGGAGTAATGCGCGGACTTTCTCCTTTCGAAGGTTTCCTTTGAGAAGGGGCCTTTTAAGAACATCGTCCAGGAAGAAATCGTAGAGGGAAATGCAACGGCTGGCGTCGCGTAAACTCACACTGGCTTCTCCGTGACATTCTCTGATGAAGGCTTGTGACTGAACCAACAGGTCTGCGAAGAGTTGCACGTGAGTCTTCACTTTGTCCTTGGCCATGGCTTCGATGTAAGCTTGCTCATCATGCCTTGAAAGCAGGCCGAAGTCCCACACGTAGTCCAGCATGGCCTCTGGCAGTGGATGCACTCGGTACGCGAGGTTGTAATTTTTCACATCACCTGGATTCATCAGCTCACGAGGAGAAAACCCTGTTTGAGAGTTCTCTACGTCGTGAATCCGGTACGGATTGCAAGCACCCAGCACCACGAGATTGGCATTTAAAGCTTTTCCGTCTAATAGGTGGTGGCATATGACTCCGTTCAGAAACCCAAGGTGGTCACATGCGTTGATCTCATCAAGAAACGCCCACACCTATAACACCACCATACAAAAAAATCCTTATAAAAAACCGATTTTTGTAATACAGCTAAAACCCGAGTACATGGATCAGCTCATGCAAAGTTTTTCATCGATTCTGGTGGTATATAATCTGAACCCATCTGGAGCACGCTTTTGACAAAAATAAAAATTTAGCATAAATCCTTGCTCACCGTTTTGGTTCCTGCAATGGCAGCAGTATTTGCTTTGAGGAGGAAGGACCGAATGTCCTCAGCTGTGGTTCCTGCGTGCAACGTGATGCAAGAGAATTCAACACCGCTGTACTTGGCGAGAACTCTGAGAAGGCTGGTTTTTCCACAACCGGTTTCGCCCATGATGAGAACGGGAACTCGAGCTGCCACCCGAAGAGCAATCAACGCCATTTTTAGGAAATTATCTGCTGTGAGGACGTAATTGGGTTCAAACGACGGTGGGAACCGCTGCAGAATAGGCCACAGAAGCGACCAAAGCTCCTGTGAAGACATCGCTGCGTAGTCCGGCATAAGCTTCGCCTCGGTTCTCAATCTTTGGCTATGGACGAGCTGTGTTAAAGAGTCAGGAAGAAGGTTCCCGTTTCTGTACAACAACAGGATGGGGCCTTCACTTTGGAAGAATATCATTAAATGGTTGCTGTCGGACCACCGCAGCATGCCCTTGAACCTGGTTTCCATGGTCAAATCCGTGATGTTCTTCCCCCTGGATTGTTGCTGCTCGTGAAGCCACGGCTTCACGGATCGCAGGGAGAGGTCTCTTGACACGTCGAGCAGCGAAATCACAAGAAACGACCGAATGCTGGCGGAGGCCCTCATGAACTGCAACATC
The DNA here is from genome assembly GCA_963920765.1 of Ulota crispa. Lineage (NCBI taxonomy): Eukaryota > Viridiplantae > Streptophyta > Bryopsida > Orthotrichales > Orthotrichaceae > Ulota > Ulota crispa. The sequence continues at coordinate 5,708,691 of OY987248.1, read as the reverse complement.
TCCACTGTGAAGAAAATGCTAGTTGTCAAGCTCCGCAGCTGGCAAGCCAAAAACTTCACGAACATTTCTAGGACGGTGAAGGACATGACATTCGCTTCTCTCACGTGGTCGATGAAGTTTCTTCGGAGCAGAGCTTGGCATTGCGTTGCAGAAAGCGCTTGCACATTTTGGGCAATCCCGGTGAAGATTAGATCTCGAGTGTCCAGCAGCCTTGATTCTAGAGATTGCAAGTATATGCAAACCACTTGCATATCACTGGTTGGGTCGTTGCTTACTTCCAGAGAGTCCAGATTCCAGGTTAGGTGCTCTCTTTGGAACCAGTCGCATATGGGGAGGCCGTCAGCAAGCTCGTTGCCGAGAGTGTTTCCCAGCTCAATTTGCACGTTGCTTGTGTTCAGATGAAACACGCCTGCAATGTCGGATTTGAGGCATCCAAGCACAAGAAGCTCAAACAGCAACACGTTGAACGTCTCGGGGTTCACCACGCTCGAGATATCCAGGTGTAAAATGCACTCCGGGCGGACATCCAATTCTTTTAGCTGAGACACGAGAGAGTTCCTGGATGTGTTGCCACTCACACAAAGCGGCCGAACCAAGCCCTGCACATCGAATGTTGCGTGTGTTGTTCAGTATAAACACAAAGCTAGGCAAAAAGAAAGCCTCTAAATGACCTCTTCAAAATTGCTGCCTAAGTTGGGTTTCACAGTCATCCAAGGGAAAGATCTCACTATACTTTTCATTTGTCTTGAGTAGCACATTTTGTTCTAATGGTGAAAGACATTTCAGAATTATGGTTGATAAACCATTAGTTGATACTAATTCTAAGAGTTCTGCCGTTTGGACAAACTGGGATGTTTGTTTTGATGAAATTTGTAGATACACCAGGAAGAAATAAATTGACGAGAGTTATGAATGAAATTTTGAAGAAGTACGTACCGGTGCTTTGCTATAAACATTTCTCGTCTTTCCTAGACCAGGAAGCTCCGAAGTGATCACCCGCATGTTAGAGCACTCAGCAGGGAGCTGCTGGCGAACCTCGACAGGGTTCAAGGTGCCCATGTGCAAAACCCGGACATTCAAATGGTGCGAAACTGCTAAAAGGGCCTGGCTCTTGGAACAGCACACAACAGCAAGCCGTTCACACTCTTCGCCAATTCGCAGCGGTTCTCGATGATGCCGTTCTTCCCATTCATGTACCATTTCTTGGAGCACCACCAGAAACTGAGCCTGGCACTCATGGCTCAGTTTTTCAATGTACGCAATACAGAAGAGCCCCACGTCTTGCTCGGTCCTCTGGAAGCAGCGAAGTAAGAGGAGATGAATCTCCTCCCAAGTCGTGAAGGAGCTGCACAACAAGACATTCCTTGGGACGTTCCTTAAGCTGAGACCTCTTTTGTGGAACAAGCTTACAACCGCTTCATGTTCCATTTGAGACTCTTCCACAAGCGCCAGCACCAGGGCTTCGTTGCGTTTCCCTGAAGTTGAAATTCCCTTGATTGACCATGACTTCATTAAGGTAGAAGAAGGCGAGGGTGTGGATCTAAAAATGAAGAACCGTTGGAAGATTTCCTCTAGAGACATGGCAATCAGATTCAGGCTTTCACTCAAGGAAGGCGTTGCAGTAATGTTTTCACCACTTCGGGTCTGTGCATTCTGCTTGGCTTGTATCAGGGCCCTCCGTGGATACAGAATGCCAGCCCACTGCAGAAGCTCCTCACACATAGTGCTCTCTTTTGACTCCACTAAACAGGGATGGTCGCAGAGAACGTCACGAAGGAGACGCAGCTCCATAGAATGGAAATAGTTGAGACAGTAGTTTCTATTGCGGGCCTCCTTCACAGCTGTATACCACTCTCGAAGTTCCTGGTCGACGCTCCGAGCTAGCTCCTGCAACTCATGCAGTCCGAACAGCGAGCGGTCGAATTGCGCAAACCGGAAGTGGCCGGATGCACAAAGCTCTGTGATTGACGCAACAAGCCGCTCCACGATGTTCACTTGTTCAATGAAGAGGCCCGTGTCCTTCTCCGTCTCAGCATCCGACGAGTCTGCACTTCGAAGTGCTAGTTCCTTAGAAATAAACGCAGTGTCTTGCAGTAGGAACACTAGAACATGCATAGCATTTTTTTTCCCCCATTAATCCAATACTTTGTCAGATTCATGATGGAACCGTCCATGGAAAGATGTTTTAAACTACTTCTCTGCCTTTATGCAAAACAGAAAAAGAAGAGTTGGGTGTTCCAAACCTGCTATATCTGTCAAAAAACGCTTGGCTTGTACTTTGTGCGTACTTAAAACCAACCGAGCTCGACTTCGCAAATCTTGCAACTCGGCAAGGTTATAGACGCACCTTTCCTCTCTCAAACTGACCTCACTTGCGAAGCTGGGTTGGACGTAATGAACGCTTGTATCTCCACACGTGAGCTTCAAATCACATACACTGTTAGTGAGCGTGAAGTGATACTTGCCGCCTCGTAAAATTCTCTTCATGTGGTCTTTCATTTTCAGCCCTCGGTTAGCCACACTGGAAAGGAACCGTGTGATTTGCGCCACATTCTCGTTACACATGAAAAGCTTTGCAGCCAATGTGCTTGCAGACGCAGATTCACTTGCAGCCGACGTTTTCAACTCCGAGAGCATGACCTTCCGCAGCTGTTCAAAAGTGGGACCTTTGGACTTCAGTACAGGGCGAAGCATTCCTGAATCACCGCCAATCGTGCATAAGTTAGCACTTTTGGTCTGGAGGAGTATGCAAGAGGGCACACTCAAAAGAAACTCTAGTGAACCCTGAGAATTAGCTTTAAACGACACAGCTTCAAAAGTAACCCTGTTTAGGTGTGAATGAAAACTTACGATGGAGGTCGATCAAATCTGAAAGAATGGATTCCTGCACAAAATCATTATCGGAGCCTTCCTCAACAGCATCAATCAGATTCCGGAAATCCTCATCCAGCTTGTCCCTCAGGAAATTGATCAGCGGCTCCGACTTAGAAAGTCCGATGAGAGCAAACTCTTCATTTACCGAAACCTTGGCCAGGAGGCTCTTTCCTTCCTTCTTGTGCAGATCAGTAAACTCCTTCAACGAACAATTCTCGTCGCATTTCTGTATGAGATCCGTCATTTGTTCGAGGTACCCCTCGCAGGATTCATCGAACTGGAACATCTGAGCCACAGTCGGCAACGCAGTTACGAGCTCTCCCTTAGCCTTGATAGCCTTCCATGCTTGAATGAGCTCGATCATGTCGACGGCTTTCCCCCAGAAGAACCACGTCGAGGTTTTCGAGTCTTTTGTCTTCAACTCTCGTTTTGCGAGGTCGAACTCTCGCTCGATCTGCTGTGCGTCCACAGTCACCCACAACGAGTACAGCTTGTCCATGTTCACCTTTTCCAGGTTCCTCTTCCCGCAGTAAGGCTCCATCTCTGCTCTGTACCTGTGAATAGCGCAGGGTACCAACTCTCCAGCCACCCTTGCGAACGGCGTCTCCAGAGACGAGATACCTTCGTCAACGTCTACAAGTCTTTCTACGCTCAATTTTTCGAACAGCTCTCCACACAATTGCAACAAAATGCATCTGAAAATCTCAGATTCGTGCAAGAGAACGAGAGAGTCCAAATGATCAAATAGTGAACTGTGAACTTCCTCAGGCCAGTGCGAAGCGGCGATCGTTCCAAGGCTTGTTGACATCCATGTCTCTTTCCTGGCGGTCAAATCTGCGGACCATGTCTGTATTCCTACAATACGATATCCCTTTCCAATCAGATAGCCGCACAGAGTGACCAGAATGTCACAAGCGTGCAACCTCTTTTTGTACAACACGAGGTCATTGCAGGCTTCATTGAATGCAACAGACGCTGCCTTGTCTCCCAACGATTTCAGGATGGATCCCCACTTGTCAGTGCGTGAGACGCTGTCAATGGTGCCAATTGTCACTTCACCCTGCACTACTAATTTACCAAATGCATGACACGCCTCCTGCACTTTCAGATAGATCCAATGCTCTTTGATGGGCGGCGGGGCAACCTGTATTTGCAGCAAGCAGCTTGCAAAGTTTGACGTTGATATGGTCTGGAAAGCTCGCTCGGCCAGGCTTTCCACAAAGACTGCGTTCTTAGCCATCTCGTCCAGGAGCGCTACACATAGCTCCACTTGAATCCTGTGGAAAACATAGCAACGTGTTCAATGAGAATTTGCGAGCTTGGTCAATGAATGCTTTAGCAGGACAGTTGAGGAATTTTTCCATGCAAACTGATCAGAAAAGCACATCAACGAATGCAAGAGGAGTGAAAAAAGTTTACCTCTCTTTAGCACTCAAGGCTCCGTGGCCGTGCTCTGCGCACAGTCCCCTGAGAACCTGGTCGCTGATCCTGTCCAACTCTGCGACGTTACTTGCACTCTGGAGCTGCCGGTGTATCATCGCAACAACGACGTATTTGTACTGCAATTGAAGCGACTCGTGAAGCTGACCGATATTTTCCGACCCGGCAAGGAAAGACTGAAGGCCTCGGGATCGTTGCTGACTAGATGCAGATGCTGCTTGCGTCAGGGACTCCCCGAAGAAACTGGACGGATCGACTCCAAGGTTGAAAACGTCATCCACACATTTGAAATAGGACAAGGGAGATTGCGGCTGCCTTCCTCGACTGACAGACGCCGACAGCCATGGGCGTAACACATCCTTACTCAAGTGTTCCACCACTTCTGCTTTCGGGATCTCATCTGAATTGCAGCATCCCATTTTCTGTAGTATAAGCTTACTAAGGTTGAAATACTCTTCGATTTCAGATGAGGCGAACTTAAGGAGCAGCCGACACTCAGCAGGCAACAAGGGCAGCATAAACGTGAACGGATATTTGAACACTACTTTCTCCGTAATATTCACCAAGGACGCCCGGTCAGATACAGATTTTCTTCCAAAATCTGAAGCCGGCATTGACATGATCTGAAAGAGCATTTCGACGAGATGTTCCCGAAACGACGAGGCAAGGAACTGAGGCAGCACAATCGAATTCTTCGAAACGGCTTCACATTCGACGAGTGCAACAATGACCTCTAGATGCGGCTGCAAAGGTGTTGCCTTCCGCCCATACAGATGATGACTCGCATCAGGCGTGACTTTGGTAAACCACTGATGTAGAGCATCCTGGAGCTCAGCGCGAATCTCGTCGTCTGGATTCTCGGTACGATCCCAGTCATTTGCACCTCTCATCCAAGCCTGCAACTCATGTGCCTCCATGAGAAAAGTAGGAAACGTTGGAGCAGCAAATAAGGCTTTCCGAAAGGTATGTTTTCTCAGCCCCTTCGCTTTGCCGAATGAGTCGTTGCTGTTCAGCATGTTGTTGACAGCGCTTCGGTAGGTTTGCTCTGCGTGACTTCGTGCCGACACTTCTTTCACGTCAAACTGAAACTCTGCCACTCTGTCGAGAAATTTGAAAGTTGGATCATACTTCCCAAGGAGTTCCAGGTGCGAGATCCATTCGAAAGAGAAGAGCGAGACGCGCCGAACCAGGTCCGAAATTCCTTCTTGTAAGATGCGTTTGGAAATGGGTGGAGGGGAGTAACTACACCCTGAGACCGAGAATTTGTGCAGAGAGCAGAGGACGACTTCATATGCTTCGTGGAACTTCTCCGCCTGACCGTCCTCGTGGAGAGCCAGCTCCTTGAGAAGCTCAAACAGCCCCAGGCAGAGGATGAACATTTTGAGCCCCACGGTCTTTTTGTAAGCAGCGTCTGGCATTGTGGATCCACCATACGCGTCGGCAACTTTGGCAGCCCAGTTGGCTACCTGTCCCACAAAAGGTTTATCGTAATTGTAGCCATAACCTCGAAACATATACTCGTTGAATTTATGCCCATAACGAACATTCAGAAACTCTCTAACACATTCGACAATGTTCATGGGGTTCACCACGAAGATCATTTGCGTCAGCACAGTCAGCCATGGCACCACGCCCAGTGAATCGCTCTTCAGCACCTCGCCCCTATCGTTAACAACATCGAACCGAAACGACAAACGTTTCCTTGGCTCCTTGATGGTTGACATTACTACCCTTTCCGTGTCCTGCTTTCCCCCACCCAGTTTATACACGGAATTGAAAAAACTAGCGGACACAGGAGTGTCAGCGATAGTAAATTCATACGCAAGTCCGGTATTTCTTTCGTTCCTCCGGGGAAGCCAGCCGGAGAACCAGAAATTGTATGAGACGCTTACGAAGTCGAGATCTGGTTCAAGGTGCATCTCAACTGGTATCGGTTCTTCCGTACCCTGAACCAACGACCACTGATTAATATTAACTGTCCCATCTAATTAGCACTCTTGCAATGTTTAGTGGTTAAACGATTCTAGGTACAAAGCTAATCAACTTAGTGAGTAAGATAAAACTGTCGTTTGTCCGGATCGAAGCAACAAGAGAAAACTTTGAACCATCATCATGTGCAACTAGGGGAGAGAGAACAAGCATACATGAATCCAAATGCAGGTTTACCTCATATTTTGTGAATGCTAAGCAACGGGATATCGACTTTGGAGCGGCGAGGCAAAGCCGGAACTCCTCATTCGGTAGGTCTGGGTCGACTCTGTCATCAGAAACATGGATTGAAGAGTCCTCTCGAAGATGTTCCTCTTCATAAGAAGTCGAGGGCTGAGTCGATCTGCGTTGGGCGACATACGGGCCTACTCTCAGGTTGTCAGTGAAGCTTGTATTTGAATGGGCATGGTGATCCTTGAGGGATTCAGGATCGAAAACTGGCAGAGGAGTAGCTGATCTTCCTGCAACGTCCCTCGCACTTTTGACTGGATTGTGCTGTAATGCTGTCTTATAATTTGGGCGTAGCTTATGTCCATAGTCATCGACAACAGTCTTGAGACCTACATCGTCTGTACTGCTCCTACTCTGATGGTGTTTCACGTCCGCAGGAGTTTCCGCCTCTTCAATAGCTGACTTGTTTGCAGTCTGGTTGCTGTCGGTAGCCGTGCTTCCACTCATGGGAAAAAGTTCATGGAAGTTTTCTTCCAGGAAGGGATTTTTGTCCGCCATTTCACAGGATGCTCTCCTCACATGTCTAAGAATTCCAACAAGGAAAACCATTAAAAAGATGCCCTAGAGATGGATGCCAGGACATGGCTAGTATCAAGGCCGAACCAGCTTTCCATAGGGAGCTAAACGCAACAATGTCCTCTCCAGAACATAAAGGACACTCATGAGAACCAAAAGCCAAAGAGATCAACCCCTTGGAGACCTTTGCGTACTTTTTTATTAGATCCTAAGCGGGGCAGGACACAAATTAGGAGCAATTCCAATTTTAATAAAACATCTACTCACTCACTAGGATTTGTAACTTTATAAAAGTCTTTGAAGAGCACCCCAAAACCTGGATCGGGGACCGTGTCTTCAAAGCATCAAGCTATCTAGTCCAATTCTACAATATGCGGGGCTTCCTTCTCGGGGTCCTCAAGGGTACAAACTAGCCAGGACACCTATCACCGTGCTTGACATTGTAACAATTTGCAGAGTACTAATATCGAAGTTCTATCTCCAAGCGACCTCAAAACTAAAGAACTAATCAATCAATACTAATACTGAATCTACCAAAAATCTGGAGAACAACTGACACTCTTAGTAATACCATTCGCAAAACCGGAAGTACGAACAGTCACTCCATTTGCTAGAGCCGTTGCAGAAGCTTTTACAGAGCATTCGCTCTGCCGACAAGATTCACCATCGCTAGCCACCAACTACAAAGCGACGTGCTCTGGCAGCTGCGTTGCAGTTAAACAAACTAAGCGATAAGCAATAGACACCTAGGAATCATCTCCAAACCAAACAAAAACTCGATAAAACCTAGGAGAGAGGGCGTGAACTGCAAGACCTGAGAAGAATGCAAGGAGAAATAGCTGCAGACGCACCTAATCTCGAAGTTCAACTCAACTTCAATTCACGGCTTTCCAACTAGTCGCGAAGCACAAGCAGCGTCGCTCGCGTCACCACCCGTCGAATCGCCTCAGACCTCACGCCAGCAGCACTCTGTATTCAACGATCGCGCACTCACCAAGATCACTGCTGCAATCTAAGAATTCGGATATCGAAGCACAAACAGAGACACAAGCTTCAGAACTCTTCCGCTACCTATCGCAATTGGTCAATTCCGCGACTTCACCTGGTATAACACCACATCGACGGATTGCAGTAAGCACAATAGCACACAAACCAATTCGCATATATCAAGAAAGAGACATCTGCTTTACCGACAGTCGGTTTTTAGATTCTAAGATCAACAAAGTCATTACTCAAACGTTCTCCCCTGTGGAATTCACATACGGAAATCAAAGCAGCTAGTCCGCCTCATGCAATTGGTGTCGGGCGCCATTTCACTCACAAGCCATAACCAAACGTGCACCGAAGAGCTTGATTTCGGGATACAGACAATCGCACTGCTCGATCACCTTAACTCTAACAGCAAAAAGCATTAAACATCAACAAAGTCGTCACTCAAGCGTTCTCCCTCGAGGAATTCACAAAAGCAGCTACTCCACCGCATGCAATTCCTGTCGGGCGCCATTTCACTCACAGGCCATATCCAAACGCGCACCAAAGAGCTTTATTACGGGATACAGACTCGATCACCGCAAAAAGCAATAAACATCAACAAAGTCATCACGCAAGCGTTCTCCTCCGTGGAATTCACAAACGACAATCAAAGCAGCTAATCCGCCGCATGCAATTGGTGTCGGGCGCCATTTCACTCACAGGCCATAACCAAACGCACACACGAAAGCTTGATTTCGGGATACAGACTCGATCACCGTGACTTAAACAGCAACAAGCGCGCATTAAGAACAAGAAGAAGAAGTTTTTGTGAAGGCAAGACGAGTGCCTCAACTAAGCTTAGCGGCGGGAAGGCCGAACTTGATCGATCGACGGTCTCGCCATGGCTTAAACTTGTTGGATTTCTACCTCGGAGAAAACGTCTGAGAGCAACAAAGATTTCCGATTGTTCCTTTTCACTGTCGGCAGAGACGCAATTCCGGTCCCAGTGTCCGTGCCACGATTCCCGCTTTGATGGGAGGAGAATCGATGGGAAGGCGGAACCGCGGAAGGCAGTGCGAACTGTAAAATTCCTGCAGACAGACTCAGTCGACAGAGACTTCAAACTGGGCCCGCCATATCATCCAGTCGGGGAGTTACTCGTGAATTACTGGTGAGTTACTAGTGCTTTATTAGTCGGTTACTAGTGAGTTACTAAGTGGGTTACTAGGGAGTTACTTGTGCGTTACTAGTGGCTTACTAAGGTAGGAGGCTCCACTCCGTTAGGGCACTAATACATCTCATCTCCTCAAATGAACACCATCGGTACATGTTTTTAATTACAGCTTTTCAAAAATTTATAGCAAGCATACATTTGAGGAAGTGGACGGATTTAAAGCCCTATGATCTTTTCACTTCAAAAATTCATAACTAATTCTACATTGTTTTAAAAAATACAAAATAACTTGAATTAGATACCGAATCCTCTTGTCTTTCAAGGACAATTTATTGGAAAACATTTCAAAAACTTTCACCTCCCCAAAATTCAGTTTCAGCTCTTAGATGGTCGATTTACGAGCCTCATACCTTAATGAGTTACTAGTGGGTTACTAGTTTTTGACTTGGGGGTGAAAGCTGTACGCTTAGATGATGGTATTAGGTATGCCGTCGTTTTGGGGGCGTCATTTGCTGCAAAGGTTGCTAGAAATAATTGCACTTGTGAAAGTGCTGGAGCAGTCTTCATGATTCACTAACCCTTTGGTAAGCTTAACTAAAGTAATCGTGGTGAGCGGCTAATAACTTGAAGAGTGTATGATATTCATATTATTAGTGCAGCCTCAATGGCCGTGCCAATGTACTGTACTAGAAAGAAAGAGTACATAAGTCCCTCTCATGGCATTCATAAAAGTTGGTATAACAAAGAATACAATTGGCATTTTATCTTTAGATTTTTTTGTATGTGATTCTTGTGCAATCATGATCAAGCACACCAAATTTTAGTTACTAAAAACCAAAATCCTATTTTTGGTAAATTGTTTTGTGTCAAGAGTATGGTTTTACAAGAAAGTAGATCAAAAAACATTGATGATGAATTTTTTAAATTTGATTGCATGGATATGTAGGAGACATCCATATGCACATCTTTGTTTCAAACAAACTTATTCAAAAAGTTTCAAATTTCCTTCTATAGAAATTTTAATGTTAGGGTGATCATGACCAAATTTAGTAAAGTATATATTTCTTTATAGAAATTAGTTTTTGTTATTTGGCTCATACATTGTGATTAAGTTTGTATCTTTAAATATGATGATATATTTTTTTTGCCAAAAACTAATTTATTTATAGTACAAACTTCTTTGAATCCCATAAGAGGGACTTATGTACTCTTTCTTTAGGGTACTATATAGTAGGACCTATATCAGTAATATAACAAGAAAAAAAGAGAATCCAATGGAATTGGTAAGTGATGTATCTAGGTGGAGTGCGCATACAAAGAGAGTTTTGAAGTAGTGTTTTGTAGTTGGTTATACACAACAAGTGAAGCAAAAAGATGTTATCAACAACATAATGATGACAATTAGGTCTATTTTCAAAAAAAAAAATGGAAAACTACGAGTCTCTCTTAGAACTTTTTGGGGTGGCCTCACTCTTGTTTCTAGGATCTTGTTAGTTCCATGGTGCCAACTTGCTCTATTAACCACTAAAGGACCATTGTCCCTTTGGGGGACAAGTTGGACTTTGGGCATGTACCTATGGCTAAACTACTTTTTGTGATTTTCTAAAACTTTTATTGAAGGTGGAGAATTCTAAGACCTACACGGGCATCTAATCTTTTCTTCATTCTGACATTTGACAAAGAAGTTATGCATGAATTTTTGAGAATTTGGGGAGGACTACCCGTCCTGGCAGCCCAAAATCTTTTTTAAAATTCACATTTTTTTAAAATTAAAATTTGAAATTGGTTCTTTAGATTTTTGTATAAGTAAAACTCTTTGAATTGTTCAATTTCAATCAATGAGATGAAAGTTATGAGGAGTTTTTGTATGCGGGCAATTATAGATTCTCTACTCTAAAATAAACTTTGAAGTCCTTTATTTTACTCAATTTTCAATATTTTAGAAAAAAAATTAAACCAAAGGAAGTAGATTGTTTATCACAACATTATAACCATTGGGATTTGCAATTTTCATTTCAAGAATTAAATTCTTAACAATTTAGTGTTTTGACTCATTCTCTACTTCTTTTTACTTACTACTTTTTTCCCATGTGTTGTGTAGTTCCAATTGATTTGAAAATTCTCCCATACATACCTAACTTGATCTCCTACATGGAGAAAATAAAGTGCAACTTTGGGTAGAGCAATTTTTTTGTTATAAGAGTGGTCAAAGGCTTCTAAAATTTTTGGGCATTCACTTTAGATGTAAATATCTCACTCCTCTCCATTTGGAATGAGCTAATGTTTTCCCACAAGTATCTCTTCTAGTCTAGGGCAAGATCCTATAGTTGGATTTCCCAAAAACAAAACATAAAATCCCTTTTTACTAAACTTCCTAAAAGTGACATTTTTCAATGATTTTCACAAAAAAAAGGCTTGGTCCTTTAGGGATTAAGCCCCCTTTGTGTCAAGGATCTAGTTAGACCCCTTGTGTTAAGTTAGGGATCAAGTTTGACCCAATATTTGACAAATTACTCACAAGCAAACGGGTTCCTCCACCCTAAACACAACATTGTAAGGTATGTACACCCATATCCGTCAAACTAAGGGATTTGGAGGTTCAAACTTGACCAAAGAAGCATCGGAAAAATACTACAAGATCAGGAAGAAGTAATCAAAAATTTTGGCTGTGATTGCAAAGTTGTTGATGGAACCATGTGTCTGTGAGAATTTCCCAAAGCATAAAGTAAGCAAACACACATGGCTGTGTGTAGACGGTTCTATAAAAGAGTCTCAAACAGGTAATTACCACGTTCACTGCACCCAACAAAAATTGAAAGAGGTGCTGTAATAGTGACATGGAAAGCAGAAATCGTCAAGAGATACCGGAAATAACCATGCTTAGGGTTTTGATGAACCATGTCATCTTTGTCTATATATAGCTTCTAAAGTCCTATAATCGCAGTATGGAGAACAGAGGCCACTACATGGTGGAGGGGCCGCAGCTATTGCATGTTTTGGAAAATCTCCCTCCCTGCGCCTAATTCCAGGAGGAAGTTGTGCATGATAAGCGTTGCTCCTTGGCGTGCACGTTGATGTGTCTTTGAACTCGGTGGTGAGAGAGCGGTTTGCGGTGGTAAGGAGCTGGAATGCTTGGCACTAAGGGAGTGGAACGCGGTGCTGAAGGCAATAAAGTTTGGTTGCAAGGGTTTGCAATGCGGTTTCATGAGCCAAGACTTGTCAAGAAAAAAGTAGCCGTTAGCGCCAGCTTTAGGTGTTCCCAATCCCAAGGCCAGCATTATCTTCAGCCTCTTGCACAACTCTGGCGCTGCCTCTCCGCCTACGAGATCCACCATCGACGCGTCCTTGGCCTCGCTCCGTTGCCTTCTTCAATTTCTCACGTTCACGGTCCACTTTTTTCTTCTCAGCATGAATGCTCTATAGGACCTTCTCAGCTTCCTTGCAAGCCTTCTCTTGCTGTTGTTGCACTTTCTTTTCCTCCATCTAAATCCTCTTTCTTCTTGTTCCCGTGCCACCTCTTTTTTCCTTGCTGCCTTATTGGTCATCACCTTGATGTATTTGTTTGAAGTCATCAGGATTGATTTTGAGTAATTTACCAACGAAGCTTCAGATTTTCCTCTCCTCCTTGGTGGGAGTGCGACCTGTGGCAATGCAAATAGATTTGGGATACTTACTAGAGTTGTACCCTCTTTGTCAGTGGCGCTGTCGGATTCAGATTTGGAGTCTCCGTAACCTTCAACAAAGTATTGCTGCTCATACGTGACCATGGCCAACGCTGGATGGGGTCGTTCCGATTGTGTTGTAGCTTCTGCCTGGATGTGGGAGGACAAGGCATGCCGTACTTGTAGCAACGGTGAAGACATCAGCGGAATCGAGTTTGTCAGTAGCTCCAGTGATGAATGTAGGCACAATGGAAAAGATGCAATATTTACCTGCGGGAGCTTTAGGTGCAAGAGTTGTGTCTGCAGCGGCTGGTTTGATTGTGACTACCCCGAGTTTAATTGCAAGAGCTGCAATTGCAGTAGCTGTGTGGATTTAGATTCCACCAAGTTAGAATGCGCATGCTGCGACTCAGGTAAGTCATCCTGACTGTGGAAGATACCATGTGTTTTGGATACAAAGTCAGAGTGGCCTGCAGCTGTTATAGGATCTGCTAATCTAAGATCCTCTTCTTCTGGCTTGTCCATGTCATTGTCTGCCGCTTCTACATAGCAAGCGCTTGGTGTAACATACTTGTCCATGGCAGCATAGTCGAGAGGCCAAATGCCAGTTGCTGAAAATCCTCTAATGATTTTTGGTGCAGTGAGAGCCTTTCTTAACCCCAAGAAGATCCACTTTGCTAGGTCTTGCTTCTTGGCTCCTTTACCTTTATTTTGTAGAGTCCACCTATCTCTTTGTGCACAAAATTCTATCTTAAATGATTTGAAAACACTTACATCCAGTGATTGCAATGTGTGACTAGTGTGACTTGGGAGGGTTATAATGTCCAGTCCCTCTTCCATAGCTTTTTCTACTACTTCTAATGTCACGTGAGAAGCATTGCCGTTTAAAATTAGCAAGTGTCTTCTTTTAGGTGAGATTTTGTACCTTTGTTTGACTATGGTAACAAAACAAGAAATCCATGCATGAAAGAGACAACTAGTCATCCAACCCTTAGGTTGCATGGCCATGCAAGCTAATGGTTCACACTTGGCAATATAGTTTTCTAATGTGCATTTGCCCTTAAAAATATAGAAATTTGGAATATGATCACCTATAGCGTTTACGCAGCAAAGGACAGAGAGATGTTCTTTGTTGCTAGGTACCACTGTATGGACAGATTGGCACCCTCATTTTGCAAACACTTGCACCGTACTCCCGCCTCTACTCTTCCCAGCTTGTGCGCCAGATTTGTCTGCATTCCATATGTGGCTAAGAGGGTATCCATGAGCTTTGTAAGCTTCCTGCAGAGTCTTGTACAATGAAGTGACACTGGTAGGATTTAATCCTTTGGCACGCTCTTCCTCCTGTGCTTGTGCAGATCTCAAGGTTAACTCGAGGTGGCAATTTTGAAACCACTTGAGCCAACTTTGTCTTGGAATTCCATCCTTGAAGGGAGTCCACCCCTCTTGAGTAATCTCTGCAACTTTCATTTTCAATTCAAATATGGAGATGGGGTGGGCATGATATTGCATCTCCAGCATCCACTTAACTAGTGACATCTCTTCTTCTGTTGTAAGCACTCCTTGACGGCCCTTCTTGCGTTGCAAAGTCCTGCCCTCCATGTGATCTCAAAGGGATGAGTTTGGGATTCCAAAGACTCGGCTAGCGGTGGCCACTGGAGACCCAGTGTTAATTGCAGCCAATGTTGATTTCAGTTGCTTGTCATTCCAATTCCCCGTCAGCTTGCAATATTGGTAACGACTTGTGGAAGGAGATGGGCTATTGTTTGCCGTAGGCATGCAACGCGTTGATGGATCTGCCCTTGAAAGTGTTACCAACTCCACTACAGCTCCGGAGTTTCAAGTAGTGTTGCCGTTTACCTGTCTGTGATCGTTATTGTTGAAAATCATTGCTGAAGTGTTTGTTCACTTTATGCCTAGACTGCTATGGCACTGATTCCTTTGGCTGCTGAGACTTACACAATCCTCGCTTGCAATACTGCTAGGACTCATGCGGTCCCCCCTCGTCAAGGTCTGGAGACTTCCACGCCCTGCCCCGCTCATGTGCTTAGAGGCTCTGTCAATGTTGAAAATCAGTGGGAAATGACGGTTCTGATCGTTTGGTGTCTAAATGTCAAGACGTGGATCACCGCCCCTAAGAACTTTCTTTGGTCTAGGAATGCTGGTGTGTCAACAAGCGCCACCATGCCGATTAGCAAACGACTCACAACCAAAAGTTGGAGCGAGTATGTGAAGGTTGGATCCGCAACGGGCGCCACCACGTTGATTGGTAATTGACTCAAATTTGGAAGTTGGAGCAAAGCTGTAAAGGCCAGATCCGTGACGGGCGCCACCATGCTGATCAACATACGGCGCAAATCCTGCAATTGAAGCGAGGCTCTGCAGACTTGAACTGCGGTGGCCACCACCAATGTCCTCAACAATTGGCTCAAATGCCATATTCCGAGCGGGAATGCTCATTTGCTGCCCAAAGTTTTAAAAGTTGGCACCGTGATCATAGGTAGGATCTTCTTTTTCACATGGCGGTAACCTTGCAGGCGGATTGATATCACCAATGTGCTGAAAGGAACAGCCGGTGCGGGAATTCCTTTGGCCGTCAGCAATGTGGCCGCTCGATGTGCTTGAAGCATGAGTCCTCTCCCCACCACTGCTATGTCTACTGGTTCTCAGAGTTTCGGGACCCCATTGACGTTTGGTCTTTGGCTAAAAGGCACATGTCTATTGACTATGCTCTCATGCAAAAGCACCGGGCCCTCCTTGGGGAGGCAACTGCTACAAGTCAGACTACTGGCCATGCAAGTCATTAGTCCCAACAACTTGAACCTGCACAGTATTGCACTCTCCATTTGTACCATGTTCAAGAAATGGGGACCACCCTACCCCCTGGGAGAAATCCGTATGATGCTAGTTCAAGCACCCAAGCTCTTGCACCACTCTCAGTTTGGAAGCACTCATCACTTCCCCTCATTGTACTTGCCATGTGCTCTAGTAATTCAGAAATTTGCAGCTTCCTAGCTCGTGGACACCCTTCACTCCTCAAACTGATTCTTTGATCCCACATTTTCACTTAAATCTTGTAACCAAGTTTGCTTGCATTAAAAATTTGAGGCAAAAAGATTTGTCATGCCAAGTGCAATTAAATGGCGCCGTTGTCACCTGTAACCGTCACATTGAACCTCATATCTCTTGGGGGATGAGAATATAAGTGTCAGAGCTTGCATGTTTAGCCCCCTTAATTGTTTCCAGTAACCACCAAGTAGATTACATTAAACCGTCTCCTAAACCACGTAGAAAAATACCCAACTGTACTTAAATATCACGGTCACCAGACTATATCACCAGCTGATCCGTCATCTAATTTTGATAGAATTGTCACCTATAACTGTTGTTTTCTCACACCACAAAAAAAAGAACAGCAATTAACAAAAATGGGTGCAATCGTAGGTGACGGGTATGGGAACAATGTTGCTTATGGGAGCACATACCTTACTTGTAGGAGCTCACTAAATCAGCCCCTAAACCTTTTTACTGCTCTCATATGCAGTCTTACCATTGAGACTATTTTTAGTGAAAACCAAATTTGGCAACAAACCAAATCTAAATGTGATCAACATGATCACATGAAACTATGTGAGTGGTTGGGCTTTTGTAAAAAAATGATGAACCCCTAAAGGACCAAGCCCCCTTTTTGAGGACAAATGGGATTTCGGGCACTTACCTATGGCTAAACTACTTTGCGTGATTTTTTGAAACTTTTATGGGAGATGGGGAATTCAAAGATCTGTGTGGGCATCTAAATTTTACCTCATTCCAATATTTATTGAGGAAGTTAAAAATGAATTTATGAGAATTTTTGTTTGGTTGGCAGCCCAAAAACTTTTTTAAAATTTTCATTTTTTAAAAATAAAAATTTGAGGTTAGTTCTTTAGACTTACATATATGTGGAAAGCTTTGAATCATTCAATTCAAATTGATGAGATGAAAGTTATGAGAAGTTTTAGTTTGCGTGTAGGCATTGTTTTTGAGATTCTCCACACCTACCCGCAAACTAAAACTTCTCATAACTTGCATCTCATCAATTAGAATTGAATGAGTCAAAGCTTCCTACATATACATTAGTCTAAAGAACTAACCTCAAATTTTTATTTTTAAAAAATGCAAGTTTTAAAGAAATTTTTGGGCTACCCACCAAACTAAAATTCTCATATATTCATTTTGAACTTCTTCAATAAATATTGGAATGAGGTAAAATTTAGATGCCCACATAGATCTTTGAATTCCCATCTTCCGAAAAAGTTTCAAAAAATTACACAAAGTAGTGTAGCCATAAGTACATGCCTGAAATCTTGAAAGTCCCCCAAGGGGACTTTTGTCCTTTAGGGGTTAAAGTTCCAATTACAGTGAAGTTTTGCTCACTTTATTCTTCATTTAAGGTCTTTCTTCCACTAGGAGTCTAAGGTCTACTTGAGCTACAACATGTTTCAATTTTTGTCTCTCACTAGTTCAATTTCTAAAATTGAATCTTCATGTAAGATCTTTGCACTTGAAATACATGTTAAAATTTATATAAATTTTTAATTAAAAAATATCAATATCAATAATGGCCCTAAGCTCAAGAGTTGGGTTTACCACAATGGAAGGTTGAATTGTGGCTTTCAAGTCATTGTTAGATTTCATCAAACACCAAATACATTAATTTAATAATAATGTTTGAGGATAGTCAAAACTTTTTTTGAATAAATTAATTTTCAGTCCAATTCAAAATTTCAAAAGAATGTGAAAATTTACATTTTTATTGCAATTTTTGAAAAGCATGTTTTGGTATTGCAAAACCAATGAAGTTGGCCCAAATGAGTATTTGATTTGTCTTATAAATTCCAAACACCTCAATTTATATCTTAAGTGAGTTTTGTTAACCCTTTAGTGCCCAGTTGACCACTTTTGGGTTGATTTTGGTATTCTATGGTTCTTGTCATTTTTGTTCTATTTAATTTGCAAAAACACATAACGTGACGGAGTTGGGGGTTTAGTTTGTGCTCTTGTTGGAACAAATTTCAAAGCAAGGCATAAAGAAACATGGAAGCTAAGCGTGTTTTACATATGAAGCTAGGAATCTCATATGGGTGTAACAAATGAAATTCTAATTTAGTGCAACCATGACATGGCCCCAAAGCCCACATATTGCACCCAAAGTATTCCGTGCTAACTCTCTAGTAGTTGTGCAAAAGATGCATGGTTTGTTTAGAAGTTCTACATTTGGCGTATTTCAAGTACAACATTATGTGTTCCATGAAATTTTAGGCTCCAAAGGTTTGCAATACTAAATGTGGGACCTTGTACCTCAAATGACACCCAATGTAGACAATATATATTGACCAATTGGATTTTGTGGAAACTTGTTCCATGCATGTTGTATTCAACCGTATATGTGTGGCCATGTTTGTATTCTTCCAATGCTCAATTTCACAAATCATGTTGTGAAATGCACAGATTGACTCAAATTTTGTATTTTTTAGAAGTGTAGTAACCTAGAATGGGGCAATAGCCTCTACAAATTTCACCACTATCAAAAGTTTCAATTGCACAATTGACACTGATTAGTTAGAGTGTCTCACGTTTTTGCACAACAATTTTTTTTGGATCATCAAGCTTCTCACAATCCTCACGTGAAATTATTCCAATAGATCAATTTTATTTTATTTTATTCATGTTGCCAAAATTTATAACTTTGATATGTCCGATCCAATCTAATTTTAGAAACACAAATTTTGTCCTTAAATGTGTTTTGCAAACCGTATAGTGAAAATTTGAGGTGCCCCCCCAAATGATTGATGGTCATTAAAGGGTTAAGGCCGGTGTACTATGAACACTATTTTGAAGAGAAATTTTGTCATTGAATTTTAACAAAAGTTACAAGTGTTGGATTTTAGGTTACAACTTCTTTGGTAAGAATTTGTATTACCATGTACAACATTTACAAATCAAGTTCTAAATCAAAATTTAAAATTCTTCTAAATGGGTTTATGTACAAAGTATTGAAAATTTCAAGGCAAGATATAATTGCAATGGATTTATATCAAAAAATCTTGGATAACAATTTTCTTTTTGTGAAAAATACAAAATTCATTCATAAAGCTCATACATTAACACCAAATTCTGAGCACAACATGCATTTAATTGGACATGGTCTACTGGGCATGCAATATTTTCAAATTGAGAATTTAAATAATTCAAGTAATACTCAACTCATTTATGAACCTAAAATTTTGGAAACAAGAAAGTAACTCAATATTCCAAAACATGGACTACATAGCAT
Organism: Ulota crispa; assembly: GCA_963920765.1. NCBI lineage: Eukaryota > Viridiplantae > Streptophyta > Bryopsida > Orthotrichales > Orthotrichaceae > Ulota > Ulota crispa. Next base: position 5,689,517 of record OY987248.1, on the reverse strand, counting down.
TTAGGAGTTATGTTTTGCTTAAAATAGGAGCAAGCCAATGTTAGAGCTCAATCATGTCCTCATCCAAATCTATCATTAGATTAGCTGCAAAGCCTTGACTTCAAGAATTAAGAATCAAAAAGGAATTTGGAAAGCATTTTAATGTTCAAAAAAAGAGATCTAACACAACCCCAACACTTAGGATTTGTTTCATCAAGAATAGAATGCCAAAGTGTTTCTTTACTAGAGTTTTCAAACTTCATTTAAAACACAACCATTTTTATTGAAAATATATATTTTATGAATAGCCACTATTGTATAATGGAATTGAAATTTGAGTGGCTCACTACATAGCTTTCTTTCCTTCATCTTATTTTTATTGATATATGAGTTTAGGTACCCGTTGTACTAACAACAGCAACAACTTGATTAAAATTAAAATTTTAGTAGTTTGTATCCCTCTCTCCCCTATTGGTCCTTTGCTAGAAGGACTTAATGTAAACCACTTTATGCATGTACCCATCTCTCATGTGCTAGTTAACAATAAAGTATGACGGATCACTAAAAGTTACACCACATCAATCTCTTTTAACCAATTAGGTTGAGCCACTTCACCTAACATTAACAATACAACACTGACAATTGCACCACAACACCTACGATTGCACCTTAACACTCTCTCAGCCAATCAATATGCAAATGTATTGTTTTATGTATATACTAGTTTACGTACCCATTGTACCAACGGAGGCAACAAAAATATCCTTGCAATAGCAATCTTATCTTTGTGCCCCCTATCCCCTTGCCCCCCAAATTTCACTTTATTCCATTTATAAATTTTTTTAAACTTGTACATTATTCTATTTTACTTTTCATCCAACATGGGATTCTTTTAAGAATACATGAGCGTATGTTCTAATTGGCTAGAGAAAGCTGTGGTGAGACTGCCAATAATCTGTTGTTAACGTTTAGTGAAACAGATAAAAGAAAGCCTTGTGGTGTAACTTGCAAGGAGTGATATAATTTGTAATAATTTGTCATACTTTATTGTTACTTTACTCTATTTTACTTTTTATCCAATAGGATACTTTTATGTATACAGAAGATTCAAGACTTGTGATTATGACCGTAGCTTTTATGCTTCAAGACTTTTTAAGCTGTGAGAAAGGTCTCCATCATACTAACGGGGTAATGCGGATAGTACAGGTATAGTATGTGTCCAAATGTAAGTAATATCTCAAAATCTAAATGATAGAGAGCTAAAAATCAAGATTTATAGCTGTATGTCTTAAGTTTCAAGTTCCGGTACACTCAGAAATGCCTGCATGGCAGCACTTTTGAAAGTTTTGGTTTTAACAATGTGGGATTTTGCTTAACCCCTAACCGTCCAAGAGGACGAAAATTGTCCTTTCAATGCAGAAAACACTCCCAGAAGATGGAAAAAGATTTTTTTTCAAATTTTTTTTCTTGAAAGTGGTTAGAGAGATGTGCCATATCACTGTATGCCAAAAACAATTGCTTTCAATGCCTCCATATTTTTTAAAACACCAATTTGTAAAAAGATGTACAAGGTTCATGCTGCCCTTTTTGTGAGGGCGGGATACACTATTGACTTTTCCTTCTTTTGAGGAGAATATTATCTCTCTTGTACACAGGCCATAGGTTGTTCACTGCCCATGAACAATGCACTCTCCTTGGTTTGAGCCTCGGGTTGGCCACGGGTTCAGGGTCAATCCTTCAAGGGTTAAGATATTGGATGCAACAAAATCAGACAACTTTATTATATAGAAGAGTCATAGCCTCCATAATATTGGCTTGTTTTTATAGTAAAATATTCACTTAGACTTCCTTAGGGTAGTTTCTCTCAATCCAAATCCTCTTTCTCTCCACTCCATTGCTGACAAACACTCCACTTGAGGGACCAAGTTTCTTAAATATCTTTGCTTAAAACATTAAAGTTTGTTTAAAGTATTGGTTTTGACCCTTTACAACATTACCGGAAGTTGGCATTGATCTTAAAGATATATTCACATTTAGTGTTAGGAGGGATATTAGCAATATGAATGTAGTCTAAAAGTGTGTCCAAATGCATCTAATTTTCCTTTGCTACTATCCCACTTAAGACCAAGTGTGAACATACCCTTAGACTTGTAAACTTGAAAACGAGAAACATAGTGGATATATATTGACACTTATGATAATAGGAGCAATTCCCATTAAGTTTCACATCTTCCTTTCCACATCCCATGTCCCATTGAAATCTCACAATTTAATTGGTTTAAAGCCAAAAGTAGGGACGTGGTAACTTATACTCTGTTCCAAGTTGTAAATATAGGTTCACTACATTTTGCTCTCATAACAATACTTTTTGAAAGCTTTAATATCAAAAAGGTGAAATCTTGCTTAACCCCTGAGCGCCTAGGCTGTATTCACCAAAAGCAAGATTTTTGGAGATCAACAATTTTGATGCATCATATTTTGGTCAATTGGATGATCCACAAAAACTGACCATTGAAAATAGTGGAACACCTACTTAAAAAATGGTTTGCAAATTTTGGGAACAATTGATCATGGGAGATGAGAGACTATAACATTTGATCAAACAACATGTGATGACAAAATCTCATTTTTTGGTAGGTAGTTGCTATTTTGATGATTTTTACAAAATTCTGTAAGCCCCAGATTCATCTCAAGTTTTGTGAGCAACAAGATTAGATGTGAATACACACACTTGTAAAATATTGAAGATTGCACTTTTTGTTAAGTTAAGATTTAGGGCTTCAAGTCGTTATTGCACGGAAAACAATGACCAACACAATTGCTGACCGTTGCCATAATAAGGGTCTAGAAAATGCTTGAACCCTTGCCAACAACTTTCTTGCTACGGCAAAGCTTACAAAAGGAAGCTTGCATGGGATATTGACCAATTGCAACATGTAAAACATTGCTTGCTACCACGCCTCATATGGTGTTTCACCCAATCAAATCTCTTGCAACACTTGTACAACATTTGGCTATCCTTGCCATTACTCCATTGACATAAACAACTTAAATACCTTTGTAATTGTAGTTTATAGCAAGATCAAAAAATTAGATCCAGTGCCCCAAACACGCCTTTGAAATCCAAAGCGACCAAAATCTGGTCGCTAGGGCGCTCAAGGGTTAAAATTTGAATAAACCATTTTTATGATCCAAATTTTAATCCATATTTCACTATCTTTTTTTGCATATGATACTCATGGCATTCTTTAGGAATTTTATTCTACCTTAATAATCCGACTAAGCTGAATCTTATTTTGAGATGGGATTTGCAATATGGAATGCAAAGTGTCACGTAATGTGAATTGCCCCTTAGTGGTTGAGATCATGTTTGCACTACAGTAGTAGAGACATGGTCTGCATAGACCAAGCCTTAACCTCTACAGGACCAGACCCCTTTTAGAAACATAGCGATTTTGGGCAGGTACATGTGATTGGAGTTTTTAATATTTTAGGCTGAAATTTTAATAGGATGTGGGGACAAGGTTTATTTTTCATATGCACTAAGTTTCATGACATTTAGAATTATGAATAAAAGTTATGGTCTATTATGTTGTTTTTTATGTTCGTTGGGCAGCCTAGGCAGATTTTTTTTTTTTTTTTTTTTTTCAAAAACAACATTTTAAATATAGTTTAGGAGATTTATGTGAATGTAGGAAGCTTTGAATCATTCCGTTTGGATTAACAAGATGAAAGTTATGAGGATTTTTTGTTTGCGGGCAGTGATGAATTCTCTACTCCAAAATAAACTTTGAAGTCTTTACTTTACTCAATTTTCAACATTTTGGAAAGATAACAAAACCAAAGGATGAATATTTTTTATGACAATACTATGACCATTGGGATTGGCATTTTTCATTTCCATAATTAAATTCTTAACAATTTAGTGTTTTGAATCATTCTCTACTTCTTTTTACTTACTAATTTTTTTCCACATATTATACAACTCCAAATGATTTGAAACTTTCTTGATATGTACTTTACTTAGGTGGAATAAGGAATTTAGAGAAGCACCACTCACATGGCCCTTTTTCCTTAGGAATTTCACCTTTAGAAGGGTAGCTGCTTGATTTTCCACGAGACTTTTTTGAATATTCAAACCATTCTAACTTCCAATCCACATTGTGAAAAACTCTGAAATTTTTCCACATCTTTTAAAACCATTCTTCTACAAGATCCTACAGTCACATATGCATAAAAATGTTTTTGTTTTTAAATTTGGTTGATGCTCTAAAAATGGCAATTTTGAAGAGTTTTTGGTGAACACTTTGCTTGCTCTTTAGGGGTTAAGACCCATACGTGGTGTACGTCTTAAGCTTAATCCTCGGTTTATGCAGACCATGTTTCCACTAAGTTAGTGTTGGATACTTGTGGGCTAAGATTCTTAAATTTTAACCCCTAAAGGACTATTTGTTCATTCGGGGGACAAGTGGGTTTTGGGCATGTACTATGGCTAAATTATTTTGTGCAATTTTTTGAAACTTTTATTGTATGTGGGGAATTCAAAGATCTATGTGGGCATCTAATTTTTTCTTCATTTCGACATTTGACAAAGAAATTATGCATGATTTTATGAAATTTGGGGAGGATTGCCCACCTGGGCAGCCCAAAAATTTCTTTAAAAATTACATTTTTTGAATTTTGATTTTTTAAATTGGTTCTTTAGATTTTTGTTATAGGTGAGAAGCTTTGAATTTTTCAATTTCAATCAATGAGATGAAAGTTATGAGGAGTTTTTGTTTGTGGGTAGTTAGGAATTCTCTACTCTAAAATAAACTTTGAAGTCCTTTATTTTACTCAATTTTCAATATTTTGGAAAAAAATTAAACCAAAAGAGGTAGATTGTTTATTGCAACATTATAGCCATTGAGATTTTCATTTTTCATGTTAGTAATTAAATTCTTAACAATTTAGTATTTTGACTCATTCTATACTTTTTACTTACTATTTTTTTCCCATGTGTTGTTTATTTCCAATTGATTTGAAAATTCTCCCACATATAACTAACTTGATCTCCTACATGGGAAAAATAAACCTCAACTTTGCATAGAGTAATTTATTTGATATAAGAGTGGTTAAAGACTTTTGAAATTTCTGATCAGCAGGGAAAAAAACTTTTTTTTGTGCACTTTAGATGTAAATATCTCACTCCTCTCCATCTAAATTGACTTGATTTTTTCCCACAAGTTCCTCTCGTAGTCTAAAGCAAAATCCTACAGCTATATTAAAAAAAATCAAATTTTCCTACTTTTCTACTCACTCTATCAATGACTTTAACAGAAAAAAACAGAAAAAAAGTCTCAGTCCTTTAGGGGTTAAATGGTTTCAAGAGATGATGGCATCAACTCCCCTAGAATAAATTAGCTCTAAAGCGTTTAGCTTTAGGGACCAGCGACAATCAGCATTTACAAATGCAAACAATAACCAAATGAATCTTAATAGAAAACCTAAACTAAGGTAGTCAATGAAAGAGATGGATTTAGACTTTGGAGGCTGGTTTAGAACTTGACGCTTCTGATACTTTCATCGGTTGATTTTTGAAGCGGCCATAAAACCTTTACACTATGAGGTTGAAGCCACATTTCATAACATATTTTAATATTTAACCCTAAGCGTCTTGCCTAAGATTCAGCGTACCTTCAACATAAAACTTTCAACACATTTCGTGAGTTTTTGGAAAGTTGAATAAGTAATCACATAATTTAAACTAGTCATTCTATACCCAACTATAAATCAAATGTTTTAGACCAATTTGATTTCAAATCCAAGTAAATTTGCAAAATCCCCACCATTGAGAATCTCATCTTTTCCAATTTGGGCAACAGTTCAAAAAATGGATTTTGGACTTTCATGTAATATTTTCTCAAAAAGAAGATTTACATAATGGCTATTCCCATGAGATTGTGTCTTGCTATACTTGATGGAAAAAAAAAACTCCACAAATCAAAACACTCCAAAAGATATGGTCACTCAAAGTAGCTAGATTCCACTAGCTCCTAACTTTAGAGCTATAAAAACCTTGCCCAAATTAAGAAAAAAAAATGACACATCACCAAACTTCTCCCTTGTACAATACAAGACATGGGAGCACCCATCCAATCCACTCTCTAAGCCGCTCCCTTTGTTTGCTCAAAGACATTCTTCTCCTAATTGTTGAAAAAATAGAATATTTTCCATATTCCATGTAGAATCTAGAGCAAAGGAGGCGCTTCAAGGAACAAGAAGCCAATCAGAAATTTTTCTTGAACTAACAACTCCATTTGGACTTGAGTGGCAGACCAAAATTTGAGCTCAAAATGCTTCTTTTGTATACGTGTGACTGCAAGAATGACCTATACTACATTCTGTACCCTTCACCTTCCGTGGCTTGTTTTTTGCTTGTAACTTTTGCAAAAGAAGTCATATTGACTTGTCCTTTTAGACTAATGTGAACATGCAAGTTATTGACATTCAATGATTTTTTGGTGTTTTTTAAAATGATTTTGCTATTTTTAAGCAGCCACCAAATAGATCTCTACCTTGGCCATTTTGGGGGTTTTTAGTACTTATTTGGGTCCAAAAAGCTTTTTTAGGGCTATAAATCAAGGATGTTATTTATGGAGCATGCTTACAAGCATTTGTAGAAGGGTTTTGCAAAATTATTAATTCCATGGCATCTACATTCTCTCAAAGAGAACATCCTATCTCCCTTCATTGGCAAAATATGAAGAAATTCCTCAGCAAAGCAATAGTACCATGTGAATTTGTTTAATGGGTTCTCAAATGGCCAATTTTTATTTTATTTTTGTGAATTTTTATACTATTTGCTAAAAAGCAAGAAAGAAATTGGCTTTTTGTTGGCAATTTTGTTTTGTGCATAACTTTTAGAATAAATATTTTCTAAGTCTGAATTTTCATGAGTATGCTATTCTAAGTGCTTTACAAATTTTTTGTATTTTGTTTTATTAAAAAAAATTATTTCAGAAGCTCATAGTACTTCAGAGTACTACATAGTACTAAGGATGTTTGAGATAAAATTGGCAGGTCATTCTTGCAACTACCCATACTTCACATATCCAAACACCCCTTTGGCCATATTGGGCTCTTTGGTCCTTTAGGGGTTAAATGACAAGATATGACACAGCCTTAAGCCTATGTTTTTTTTCATTGTTGTAGTAACTAGTTAGAAAGTCTGCAAATCTGGAAGTAAGAACTTAACAAAAAGCATGCACAAGGGATGAAATTAATTCCCGAAATCCTAAAGTCTATAGAGGGTCTCTCTATTTCTAGGACTTTTGAATACCCATTATGACGTACAAGTATATGTACCCATTGTACCAACCTAGGCAATAGGATATTCATGCAATATAATCAAATTTTATGGTAGTGATCTTATCACAACATGTGATCAATTAAAATATTTAAAATCATGAGTGACCAACTAACTCACAAATGTTAACAACCTGATTTAAAATAAAATCTTAGTGTAAACCACTTTACGCATGGACCCCTCTCTCCCCTATTGGCCCTTAGCTAAAAGGACTCAATGTAAACCACTTTACACATGTACCCCTTTCTTCTCTATTGGTCCTTTGCTAAAAGGACCAATGGTTCACTAGTAGTTGCACCATGACACTCTCTTAGCCAATCAAAATGAGCTGCTTCATTGCATTAAAAAAACATGTGTTTTTTCCAGAGGATTTTTTTGAACATCCATTAATTTTTATGTTAACATCAATTGTAACATAAAAACAAGCAGACATTCAAAATAATTTGTCAAAAAAATCACAAGCTTCTTCTAGCATTGAATGTATGTATATACATATATATATATATAGGGAATTACTATAGCAACACCCTAAATTGCTAACAGGACACCCCCTTTGAGCAAGAAAATGAGATTTTTGATGCTAATTCTGCTGATTTTTTAATTTGGATCAAAAGATTTGTTTCACCTTTATCGTTCTAAGGCTACACTAAAAAAAATTGGTGTGCTTAAATTTCAAATTAAAAATATAGGACTTTTGAGTTACTTAAAGCAAAAATATTAAAAAAATAATATTGGTGCAATAATATTTCAATTTTTTTTGTATATGTCATGTTTTCTTTCAAGGAGGTGATAATATTGTGATTGAATGAATGATGGACAACTAAAAAATCAAAATTAGCACTAAATTATCAAACTTCATGCTTAGAGTAGGTGTCCCGTTAGCAATTTAGGGTGTTGCTTTAGTAATTCCCTATATATATATATATATATATATATATATCATGAAAAATATCTTAAAATTGATGAGTGACAAGGGGTTGCAAATTTTGATGTTCGGATCCTATCCACAATTCTCTATATTTCCATCAACATTGTCTGAGATATATCATATAGAAATTTGAAACTCAAAATCCATTTTTTTTCTAAAATATGCTACAAAAAAACTTTGGAAAATTTAAAGTGAAAACTAAAAACTTGAATTGTGATATCTAAATTTTGGTACTTTTTTGAAATTTCAAAACTTGGAGATGCTCTCTCAATGCCTTGAGGTGATGAATTTGTGGACACTAGTGTCATTTTTTTTAGAGAATTATTGAACCCTTGGATGTAGAAGATTTTGCACGAAATACTACAAGTAAATCCTCCAATGCCTTAAGGGAACTTTGGGAAGCCCAAAGCTTAATTACTAAAAACAACACATGGCATTCGAAAACTCTTTTAGTGAGTTTGTTTTTGCAAATTCAAAAGAATGCTATAAATCCTTTAAAGTCCGTGGATGCACTTTGGTTAACCCTCATTGTAACTTTCAAAATATCAATTTTTGGTACCTAATTCAAACTAAGAAAATGAAGCTTAACAAGTTTTCTTTTTATTCCATTTAATTATTTTTGAAAAATGTCAAAAATTGAAAGAATAAATGCCATTAAAAGCTCTAAGTGTTAAAATCCAAATAACACAATATGGTGTGTTTTTCATTCATATTTTTTACTCTTTAAATGCATTTTAAACTTAAATTATGAAACTATGTTTCTCATTCTACCATTCATTTATGATAGAAATTTCAGTTTTTTTAATATATATTTTAATTGATATGATTTTATTTCCACATTTAGCTTTAGAAAATCACATTAATCTGAATTTTCCATCAAATTTATGAAAAATAATAACGTATATAGAAAAGGAGTGTGCCTTCCAGCGAAATATATCAAAATTTTATAGATTAATTAAATATAAGAATAAACTTGGTTTGATAGTCAAATTTGATTTTTTGGGTCTAAAATATAAAATAACCAATTGAAATTTTTTCACACTAATCTTTCAAGCTGCTTGTACCTCTAGAAAAAAATTCAAGTAATTTGGATTTTTTGCAATTTTAACTTATTTTTGTTCATTTTTTGAAGAGAAAATGATAACAATTAAAAATTTTCATGAAACAAATTGAAATTTCTTGCAGTGATATATCATACATAGTTTTAAGCAATAAACAACATAGTTTTTTTTCGTTTGAACACACTTTAAAAAGCAAAATTTAACTTAGACATGAAGTTTGACCATTTCAAAATGGATCAAATCGTTTAGAGGTTAAGTACGTACTAAACTCAATGTCAGCCACTACTTACGATTAATACTGATGTAATGATGTCAAATTTAACTATATGTGACAATACCTTGAATAAGGCCGTCAAGTTGCCTTATTTTAGGCAATTTGTGAATATTAACGTTTCTCAGGAACAGTATTTGTGAACAATGCCATTAAATTACCTTTGCAAAGGTAGCTCATTAGTAATGTTCATAGGCGTAGAGACTTCAACACACGCAGGCTTGTTGTCTTTTGGATTTTTATTGAATGGTTGATGTCGTGGTAGTTAGCAATAGTAACATTAATCCATCCACAACTCATGGAATTGTACATTGTGAATCAAGAATCTAAGCCATTGGTATAGCCTAAAGTTTGGTTGGCCTTAAAAAAATGTCACTCGCCAATGTAACAAATAAAAGAAAATGTTGCACGCCAATATGACATTTTCCACCAATACAAAGCTTTAAAATTTTCATCCATTTGTATCCTAGATTTTGTACAAATGGAATCATAGATATACATAATGCAGGTGAATGGATAAATTGCTTGCCACATAAAAGTAACACCCTTTGCTTTAAAATACTCATTATTATAAAGAGTACTTGATTGTGTCCTTTGAAGCAGAAATTTCAAATGGTCCCAAAGATTTGATGGCCTCAACTCATCATGAAAATCCGCCCTCACACAAGCAAGTGCAGGAACAGTTGCAAATATACAATATAAAATATAAAAGCATTATCCTTGTGAGAGTCAACAGGAAGCACCGTGACTTCATTAAAAGACCCAATTATTGTATTATACTTGACAAATAAAAATGAACTTACATCTTTTGTTAATTTTCAATTGTTTTTCAAACCTCATCCATGCAGATACTTAACTAGTTTTGGACCATCCAAAGCCCAAAATTTATAAAAACATATCATAAGGTGACTGAGAAGTTGGAAGTTCTTGTCAATCATCGAGCCATAAGTTACATACAAGTTACATAAGGTAGAAGCACCCAAATGTGACACTTACCTCACATGTGGTAATTGGAAGGGTCTTTTGAGAATCTGATGGCATGGGCTTGTTAGGAAATAGATACAAATGTAAGGAAAATTGTTTTTTGTTTTTAGAATTTTCTGAGATCATATGAATAAAATATGAATTGTTGAAGACAACTCCCTAGACTTATCTATTGTAAACACTAGACCCTTGCAAAAGCAACAACAACAAGACCATGTCATGCGCATGTCACATTCAATCAAAAACTGCCACCTACGCAATTTCTATTCCCTTATGTCAACTTACGTATCTGATTTGGGTGCATTCGTGTCTTGTTTGGGTGCAAATCTGTTTACTTTAGGTTTAATTTTAGATGTTGGAAAACGGCTGGTGTTGCAATTGGGTGCTCCTACCTTATTGCATAGTGAAATCTTACAACAGGAGTCAATCCATGCTTGAAGGGTATAGTTTCAGAGGATGCACATGACATTAGAATCCTGTAAAAAAAATGACATTTTTCTTCAATATTCCAAAACTAGTTAAATATGACATTCATTTGTCCAAGACTTTATGAATAGAGAATATTATACGGATATCCTTGAAGTTTGTACAGATATCCCTAATTTTTCAAAAATTTCATAAATACCCTTCATTTTGTTATGCACGCTACTTTCTTCATGATCAATGTTAAAGCAAGGAGTGCAATAAAATAGAAAAGAAGTCGCGTGCACACAAGGGAGAAAGAAGTGGCATGCACATTAAATCAAATGTCTGAAAATTATGGTCCAAGGGTATTTGTACAATTTCTAAAAAACTAGGGGTATCTCTACAAATATGGCAAACTTCAAGGTATCCACAAAATGTTTTTCTAAATATTAGGAAAAATGCCATTTACAAATCAAGTAGTAAATGAATCATAAATAAAGAAATTACACAACCTTTGTTTGAGAATCTATTGTGGGAATTTGTGCAAATTCATACAATGATGCTTGGATAAGGACAATCTTTGTAAAAGAAACATTTAGATACTGTCAAGGTCCCACTCCTTTTTTGTGTTCTAAGCCCAATTGAATGCAGTGCTTGTTTACTATCAATGCTTGGATATGGTCAATGTTTTTTTCTTGCCCAAGGTATTGACCTTATCTAAGCATCACTGGACCAAGTTTTTTCAATCTCCACGACTCAACATGTTGCCACTAGCACATTCAGATAAAAGCCCACCCCTTGACAAGAAAAGTAGAAGTTACAAAGCTGTATAGTGCAAGACACTTATAACCAACAACTACTGGCCCAACAAGAAATACTAAAGCACAATACATACCCATTAGCTCAAAAGTAATTCCACCACCAAGCGGAACAAACCCTAACTTCATCTTGGTGGACTCGAATTTTTAATATTCTTTTTTGACAAAGCCTTAGGCTAGCCACTTGAATTGGGAGTTGTTGGTTATAAGCGTCATGCACCGTATATGCCAAAGAATACTCCGGAGTGCACAGCCATAAAAACACCTGAGCTTGCCAAGTCACCCCAAAATATGATGCAAACCCAAATGTTGGGAGAACCTATATTAACATACAATCTCCAAAAAGAAAGATATAAAAATTTAAATGTAAACAGTTCGTACGTCGTTCTGTCCAAATTGAGTCCCACAACCAGGACATTTACGGTTTCTAAGTTCCAAGTTCCGTTGTATGCAAGGCCTGCAAAATAGGTGGTAGCACTTGGTAATAACCACCTGTCTCCACAAAACAGACTCATTTTCAATAATTTTTTTACAGAATGTCCATCTACAATTGTATTATGCAAAGACACCATAAATCAACAAATTATTGGTCAAAAATGTCAAAGCGTTGTCGACTTTGAACGCTAATAACTTTTTTTTTTGACAAAACAACAGTTCCAATCTGTTTTTGTTACTTTTATCATAAGATCTTTCTACTTATAGTTACAAAGAGTTTCAACTTATTGAGGGGTGCTATGAACAACTCATATGGCTGGGTCTTTGTTGGTTTATGTTGTTTTGCACCGTATCACATTATTGCTTAATAACATGATCTTCAGTAAAACTACAACACTTTTTTTAAATATTTGGGAAAAAAAAAAGGCAAACACAACACAAATTCTTCATTATGATTTAGTAGAGAAGTCATGGGGATCACTTAGAAGCCTCTCCCGTCTCCATAATACATACAAAGGCTTCCACATGACTCTACAGAGACCATGAATTGTAGAGAAAGATTCTTTGGTTTGGTGTCTAAAAGTGTAAGACAAACAAACCAATTTTTTACTAAAAGCCTTGTTTCATAGGTATTTTCACATGATTTGTACTTTTTGCAAGGTTTGCCTTACAGACCAATACAGAACCATCGTAAAATTAGGCAATGACAAATATGCCTAATTTTTCTTATTACAAGCACAAAGATCTAATAGAAATAGGCATGCTTATGGCCGAAGACTGCCATGACACCTTAAAGAACAGTATCTCACTTGATTCATCATATTTGGCCCCCACGAATTAGGTTCAAAATCCAAATGGAATTAGACAAGATAGGCAGCATGCCTAAGATGCCTACGAGGGCGGCCAATACATGGTTTAATTAAAGAGACATGCAAAATAATTCAAACAAGGAAACACGAACAAAGGCTCAATAAGAACAAAGTACCTCCTTGGGTCGCTCATGACAAACAGTGCATCTGAGAATGTCTTTGTAATCCTTGATTTCCTCTTGCAATCGTTCCACCATGGGCCCCCAATTGTGCTGGGAATGCAGCCGTGCTGTCGTCCCATTAAGAATCTCCAACTCATCTACAGCTCGTCTCTTCTCAAATCTATGGCAACCACAAAGGCACAGTCCATATGAAAGCTTTTAGCTTTTTTGAGAAAGTCCAAACAAGCTGATGTTGATAACTAAACCAAAAAACAACACTAAATATTGCATTTATGTTGCCACACACTAATTTCTTGACATTTCACAGTACATAAATATTAACTGATACTACAGTAATTTTCACCAGTAATGGTTGCAATATACAAATTTTAAAGAGCTTGACAAACAACAACAAAGCTGCAGAAATACAAACTAGCAACGTCTATATAGTAAATCCTGTGAAATCCTAGTATTTCTAGAGTTGCATGCGCCTCCAAATGGCTAAGCAATGAGTTATGAGGTACCTTTCAAATGTAAGGCAACCTATTTGTTAAGGCAACCTAAATACAATATTTAGTGAAGATAAAAAGTATCAAATTCCAAAAATCCCAAACTAACTATTTGATAAATATAGAAGCTTTGTCTTTTTCACAAGATCATTCTAGAAACCCTACCAAAACCCTAGCCACGCCAAACCCTAAACTTGTACCATCATTTATAGCTATTAGCATTTTAGTGTGACTCTAGCAATTGCAACAAAATTACTCCCTCTATCCCAATATAATGCTCCAAATTAGGCATAGTTCTTGTCCCACTAAAAAGCTCCCTTTTGCTAATTTCAATTGTTGAGAAAGCATTTGTCATTTCCAATGATCTCATGGGGGCAAGTTAAGCAATTAGAGAGCATTCCTCTCCTAACAAGCTTGGCCTTGCCCATATGAGGTACCATTGTTGCTACTAATCTTTAAATCATCAATAAAGAGGAGCTAGCATCATGTACAAATATGGTACTTTTTGCATGAAATTTGGGTGCCCAAACGGCATCAAAGTTGGAGATTTTGCACATGTTTGGTAGATGGTATATTGATTCTAGAACGCATGTGTCATTAGTACAAAGACTAAAATAATGAAGAGCTGGCAGCATTCACAAACTATGCATAGATATGGTACATTTTGCATGGAATTTGGGTGTCTAAACGGCAACATAAAAACTGGAGATTTTGCAGACATTTGGTAGGTGGTATCTTGATTCTAGAATGCATTTGTCACTAGCATAATGACTAAAAATACAGTTAATCCCTCATGGAGAAGTTTTTTCAAGCTTTACAATGGGACAGAGGGAGTAGGTTTTTCTAGAATTTTAGAGTTTAGGGAAAGGCGATTACAAACCTTTCCTGTTCTAATTGCAGGTTTACGTCCAGCAATGTCCGACCTCGGGCTTCCAAGATTTTGTGAGCAGAATCAAGAGCTGACTTGGCGGAAATCAACTCTTTCTCCACCGCCACAGCTCTCCGTTTCGCACTTTCCGTTGCCGAGGATTGCTGCCGACTCTCGTCTGTCGCTTTCCCAAGCTGATCAATAAACGCTCTCGCCTGCAGCAAGCAATTTCATCGAACTTCAATCACAAGGTAAGAAACTCATTCCTGTAACTTTCAGTTGTTTTATGTTATTTTTCTAGAGGGAGATTTTTTTTCTTTGGGAGACTTTGTCCACGTTCGCAAGAGGATTCCAACACGCTAAAGTACACATTAATTGAATATTTGTATGAATAAGTTATGAATTTTCAAAGTCTGGCTCAGGCGCTGAGTAAGCTTTTGTTTCCATTTTTCATGAATTTGTGTGGCTTTTATCATTAAAATCTAGATACTTAATGGTCATTCACTTCACTTTTGGTCTAGTCGTGGCTAACTAATGGCATTGGGCGTACACGCAAGTAGACAAACGGAAATGACGAGGTTACTTTCGAGTGCAGAACCAGAATTGCCAGATCCCAGAACAACGAGATTCAAAAACCTGAAAATCAAGGGAAAGTTTCATGGATACCCCTGAAGCTTTTCTAGAAATTACACAAATACCCTTAGACCAAAATTTCCAGGCGTTTGTTTAGTTATGCATGCCACTTCCCTTCTTCCTTTGTGCGCACTTTGCTTCCTTTTTGTTTCATTACTTTCCCTTCTTCAACATTGGTCATGAAGAAAGTACGAGCACAACAAATAAATGCCAAAAATTATGGTCCAAGGATCTTTATGCAATTTCTGAAAAAGCAGGGGTATCTATGTAAATATTGCAAACTTCAGGGGTATCCATGAAGTTTTCCACATAAAAAAAACACTTCGGCTGCACAACAGGTAGTTCAACATTTCAACGTTTACACTCAGCGCTGATCTAGTAGATGATGTAAGAAATGCATACTTGTTCTTCAAGACGAGATACCCGCTGTTTATGCAGTTCAGAGGCAGCGTTTACATGTTGCATACGGGCATTCAACACTTGTTTCTCAGCTTGTAACGAAGTCTGCAGCTGTTTTGCTTCAAGGCGATCTAATATCAACTGAATCCACACAAAAAAACAGCCACGTGAGTACAGAAACAAGTAAGTTTTACCAGAAACCCTAAACCACATATATCTTACACAGGGAATAAAGATCATTATTCATAAACGACTCATCTCACCTGAGCGTTGTGTTCATCACGCTCTACGATTCCTCGAAGTAACCTATGATTTTGAGTCTGCACGGCTTCATAAGCTTGTCCAATGGTCTGAAACAAAAGCAGTGGCGAAAGTGAACAACACAGCCCCAAGCTGGAAACAAAGAGATCCGAACGAGTCAAAGGAGTTGCACCGACAGCACCCCTAAACCCTAAAAACCATCACAGAATCAAGTACTTCAATAATCACGATGCAGGAGTTGGTGAAACGTACTTCGATTTCATTAAAAAATGCATCCCCTTCCTCTTTTCTGGCCTGCAGGGACTCTCGTAAATCTGAAGAAACCCTGCAACCGAGAAAACTATGATTAATAAAGAGTAAACCCGTGCAGGTTTCGGGAGAACTCTCGACTCGGAACACGACAAGAAAAAGCTGTAAGGTAAAGAGTAAATATCTTCATGCTTTTGACACATGAGTTTTCGCTGATTAACATTCTGTAAATTACAGAAAGATCTGATGAAACTTTACCGGTCAGAAGCCTCTAAACTCTGCCGAATGTCAGCAATCTCGGCTTCAGCTGCAGTCAGTTTCTGCTGGCACGCAGCTTCTGCTTCGTTTGCGGCTTTCACACGAAGTTCTAGACTGTGTTCATCGAGAACTAACTGCAGTCGATCCAATTCTACCCAAGCTCTCCACTCTGCCTGCTGTAACCCTCTCACTTCCCTGTTAGAGCCACACCAATTGATTAATGTAGCTTCCCAGCATAGAAGCACACACTAGTAACTTTGATACTCTACCTGTAAAACATCTCGAAGGTTAACACTTAGTAAGGAATTGTTCAAAAACAGTACTCTACTTAGATGTTCTCTCCGTCTCAAGACTCTAAATCTCTGCACTATGTTTTAACATCTCATCTAAAAATTCTGATAAAGCTCATAGTCAGTACCAACAGTCCAGTTAGACCCTGTGGGACTCCCAAACGCAGTGCCCCAGTTTCTGGAGAGCTCACTTTAACGGACATCGACATCACGATTTCCGAAGAGTCCAACTTTGAAGGCCAGGGCATAACTGAATCAAAGCTGGGGCAGAGACTATCAAAGTACTGATTAAGCTGTGACACCGAATTTTTGCAGAAGATTGAGAAATGTACCTCGGATCATTTGACTCCCTGTCAAACATACTTAAGACGAGCTTCAGTTCTTTCTGATTATCAAGCAAATCCTTCACCTGCAAGTTGACATTTTTTCCATCATTATTGCAGATACTGGGAAAACAGCAAACTTGGAGATTCAGAACTTCGAGAATATGATCTAACTTCTGTCAAATCAACACGAATGGTGTACTAAAAGGAACTTCAGAAAAAAATAGTCTGCTTGAAGGGCATAATTTCCGTATAAAGGCTTCCCTGTGGAACATGCTGAGGCCTTCATATCATCACTCTGACACATAGATATCTCCTCATGAATCACGGGATTTTTTCTTCTTTAAAGGCTTTCTAAAAGTTTGTAATTTTCTTGAAAACCCTGTTTAGTTTAAGACTCCGTAGGACAGGTTTGCAACATTACCGAGCATCAAGGTGACAAAAAATACCTCATCTTGAAGTAAATTAAGCTCCTCGGCTTTATCAGCACATTGATCGGAGAGATGTTGACACTCCCCTGTCTGTTTATACATTCAGAAATCCACGTCAGACAAGAAAGATCAAATAAATCAATTAATGAAAGCAACCAAAATTAAATTTTCTAGCAGAAGCCTCATCTCCAGAGACATTCTAAAAAACTTAACAAATTGGTAGGGTGTACGTTAGAAAGTGCATGAAATTGCGTTACAATTGGTAGGGTTTCACAATGGCTAGATTTTCTAGAATACGTCAGGGGGAAAGGATACCCAATTAGCCCCAACGGTACAATAGATCACAAAAAAAAGCATATAAAAGTGCAACTCCCACAGACGTGTTTTCTCACTTTTCTTTCCATGATTGCATACAGAGAGTGAAGCTTTGCTCGCAGGGAATACACATGCGAGCCTTCTTCTTTCGAGTCGTTCAACTCCGTGTGCATGATACTCATTTCTTTATGAAGAATGATTATCTCCTTCCTAAGGTCTGCTGTCAACTCCTTTCTTCCTAAAAACAATCAAAATAAAGACAGCAAGAAAAATCACTCAAAATACATATACGTACAAAATTTAAAAAATTTAAAAACTACAAAACTTTGAGCTCTTTTTATTACCCGCACATGCCACCTTAAGTGTCAATTGTGGGCATCAGAGACTAAACCTCTGCCGAAAGGTGGAAAAACCAGATTTTCAAATAGTAGGCTTAACATTTTGAATAACCAACCAAGTCCTCAAAGATTTTCTCTTCTACTTATTTCAAAAGACCCAAGGGGGTTTGCTAGATTTTGAGAACTTTCTTGGTTTTTGAAATCCCTTTTATTGAGCCTCTCCCCTTATTACTAAAAAGCTATAATGGGGACGCCAAATTTTTTTCTGGTTTTCTTTCCAAGTGTGACATGTGTTTACCTAAGAGTTCTATTTACCAACAAATGTTCTATTCCTAACACCCACTAATATAAAATTATAACTCAAACTTTCACAAGTCTTGAATGCACTCCAAGGCACAACTCCCACCTTAGTCAGCCTCCCTTAGTCTTTACTTAGAGAAAGCTCCCTGTTTCCAAGCCTTCTAAGGTGTGTGGTGGCAGACCGTGCTGACAGACTAAGTAGTAAGCACAATCATTAAGGAAAAAAGCACCAGAAAAAAACACCTGAAGCTTGAGTAGCGTCTTCAACTCTCAATTGCAAATAATCACAATCAGACATGCACTGCTGCAACCGTAATTCCAAATCTGCCGCTCGAGTGTCTGAGATGGTGTTTGCCTTTCGAGCTGTATCACCAGCCTCAGCTTTCAATGTTAAATCTTTATCACGGCGTAGAAGAGAGACACGCTCACTCTGCAAAAATTAGGAAAAAGAAGAAGAATCCCCAACTATGAGCTACAAACCTGACAAGAATGTCTAAATCTCCCTATGTAAAAGTTAACTGAAAACCCAGTCACCAAGCTCATTCAACCATTTACCTCGCTAGATATTTCAAACAATTGTCCAGTGATACCAAATGTGGATATCACAATTAGCGTCAAGTGACTAAAAAGACTGCTAAATATGCTAAAACTTCAAACTAGTAGAAATTTCGCTAAACATTAAGCCACATTTGTGAGCACTGCATGTGACTAAACCATAAGCATTCAAGATTGGAATAGGTGGAGCATTTCTTTTGAACTAACTCTACCTTGCTTTAATAACTGGAAAGCATGGTTACAAAGGATCAGTCTGATGTTATGTAAAAACATAATTCTGATGAAGTTGAGTTTTATACTATCAGAATCAAACTAAATTGAGCAAAAGAAAGTTCTCAAATGACCTATTCAAAGCTGGTAGAATCCATGAAACCGGTCTTTTAAGGAGTTAAAAATATTTGAGAAGGCCTAGTGGCAAGCACACATACCTGTAATTGGTCCACCAAAGCTCGACATTTCTCAACTTCACTTCTTAGATCTTGAACCTGTTCGTTTAGTAACAAATATTGCCAAGAAGATAGGATGTGTTCTTCATGGTCTAGTTCGTCCTACACATCAATGACAGTCACAATAATCAACAAATACTCGTCTATGACTAGACTTTCAATACGCATATAAAAGTAAAATAAAAAAAAATTACAAAAGAAAAAAAACCCTCCGTAATCTGAATTGTGTGGCAAAACCAACCTGCATCTGCTGAATCCTTCGAATAGCATCCAAATGATTCTGCAGAGCCTCGTGGAGCTCTGTCAACCTTCGAGCTGCCAAAGTCTGCAAGCTCCAACAGTGTAACAACAAAAAACTGTGAATTTCTTTTACTCAATACAACTTTAAGAGAGCACGGAGAAAGAAACAAAACTTCTTACATGTCAGACTTCGTAGGGAAGCTTGTGTGGACAAGTTTCAAACATTTAACAAAACCCAACCAAAGCAGTACATAGGTTAACCAAAACCTCAATGACAAATCAAAATGTTCCATAGTAGTTGCTAGTTCATAAAAAGATGCACCACCTGGAAGTAGCGAAAGAAATATTCAATAATTCACAAAAAACTGTGTTGCGCCATCTTGCTAAACCCTAAACCTTACCCTAAAACTCTAACAGAAGATAGTACCTTGGCCTCTTCGAATCCAGCTTCTAGTTGGCAAGTTGCCTCAGCAAAGTTTTTCCTAGCGGCACCTCCGTTTCCGGTTTCAAAGCTGTTTCCAGCGGGAGTATCACTAAGTGTAGGCATAACCTCCTGAGAGCGGAGAGCCGACAACTCGTGCTTACAAACCTCCAGATCCGCATGAGCTTCCTCCAGTTCGCCTATAGTGGGTCAGGAACCCAGCACACAACAGAAACCATCATAAAAAGCAGTTCCTGAATCTAGCCAGAGACAAAGGCAAACAAAAGGAAAAATCCACAGCTGATACAGAGATCTAAGGTTAAGCATTTTAACATGCGTAGAAGTGTAATTTTTGGTATAAAAGTTCTGTAAAAGAAGTTTTCGGCACAGAAGCCAAACATGTATTGAAGTGAAATTATTCAACACGATGTGTGAGTTTCTAGTGCAATTTCTACGATAGGGAGAGTAAAAATGCAAATATGTACCAGTTACTCTTTGCACCTCAGCTCGGTTCTTTGCCTGCATATCCTTACAAGCTCCCATCTCAGCTGCAAGCTTCCTGTGCTTTAAATGAAGTTCATCGACAAGATTTCGCAATTTCTTTGCCTCTCCATAAAGTTCCTCTTCTACGCTCACCAGCAACCAAATGACTCAGTGCTACAACTTTCAAGTTCAACAAGTAGCCTACAAATTCCAAAGAACTGTAAATCTCCTAGTTTTCAAACTCCAAAAGAACACATAACTCTACAACACACATTTTATGTAAAACTGAGCACTGAACCAAGAACAATGGGTCTAAGCACCTCCCTACAACTCGAATACCATCAAGAAATTACACTTCCCAATTAGTCTAGAAAACATAAACAAAGCAGGACGTAACTTCACATCCTCAACGATCAAGCCCTAATGGATCAAGGGTTTATGGTTTCAATATAGCCAGTTTGACTGACCATGTAACGGAAAGTACAATTCAGATAGGGTCAAGTTTATATTGTCAGAATCAATGGAAAACATCGTATGTGTTAGTCAAAAAGAAAGAAAAAGACAGACAAAAGTGAAATCGATAGAGGACCTAGTCAAAAAATGCTTGAAAAGACATGAAGCAGGGGGTTAAATTTACATTTCCTTACCATCAAAATTGAGATCCATTCGTAAAGTGCTCAGGAACTCCTGATGTCGAGATCGCTCAGAATCGATACTTTGCACAAGTCTGGTTATGGCCATGGCCGTGGACGACCTTCGGCTGCAGAGTTCATTTTCTGCTGAGCCATTGTTTCCACTGGGGGTTGTGGAGCTTTCCGTGGCTCCATTATCAAGCAACCGTTGTAAGAAAGTGTCCTTTGAGGGATCTGAAGGCATTGTTCCAAACAAAAAATCTTCAGATCACGTAAAACAAAACTTGAATACCGACAAAATGCAGGTAACTCAAAGATTCCACATAAAATGGAAATTCTCATGATCTCGAAGGAATGAGAACGAAAAGAAAGGGAATTAAGGACTTACCCTTGGAAGCAGAACTTGAAACATGCACTCCGTTGGTTGAAGGACTGGCTTTTACTGTAAAAGACTCCAAATTACCCACAACCTACAGTGGAGGGTTTGGATTCCTTGATTAGTACAAACTTGATACTAATTTGGTTAAGAACTTTAGAATGTTTCTAACCAAGCATATCCTCGGAAGTAAAGAGTCCTGGAGTCTTACCTGATTCCACACACGATTGACAATGGAGAGGTTGTCATCAAATGAAGTTTGCTTGCTACGAAGTTTGTTTAATTTGCTCTCCAAAGCAATTATTTCATTACGTTGGACGTCAAGCTTGATTTCCAGCTGCTGATTTTGAAACTGCAACGTTTGTGAGTCCACCTGCAATTTCACCGCATCACCATCTTAAACCATACTTAGTTCCCTTAAAGTCTTTAAAGTGTTACACTAATTGAAATAACTTGTGTAGTTCCCCATTTTACCTTGTTTAGTTCAATGGTCAACTTTATACTCATCAAAGTTACAAAGAAAGAGTGTGAAGTATGAAGAGGCGATGCTTCCATGGCTTCTACGTGATATGTTAAAAATTTCTTGAGAATAGCAAGGTTTGCTTTGAGGTGGATTAGATACTTGTTATCTCAAACGTGTCATAAATGTAACTGGAGGAGTTTAAGCTTGTAATCTCACCCCAGTTGCACATGCTGCTCAATTCAGCCTAAAACGGGTTAAAACATAGAGAATAAAAGTAGAAACAGAGAAATGCCTAAAATGGGTTTAAAAATGGAGAAAAAGTGGAAACAGAGAAATGAAAAGCGCACCTTCTTCTCTTCAACTGAAGGTGTGAGAGGCTGTTTCTTTCCTGGTGAAGACACAGAATGGTTGTTGTTGTTGCTGTTGCTGTGGTTGTTAAGATGACGCCGTTTGCGGTCAGGCTCCTCCGAGCTTCCCATGCTGGGTGAACTTGGCCACGCATTCTCAGGAGCTACTCACGCATTTTCCAAACAATCTGGTGGTAACAACAACAATAACACCATCAGAGCCATACTTCATGCTTCCATATCTCCAAGTCTAAAAGGGTTGGTAGGTCCACACACAACTCACAACAGAGTTACTTCATAAAAAGGGTTTCAGTAAAATTGAGATTCTGACAAAGTCATGTGTGTTTTAAAAGACGCTTTACACAGCATCGAAAAGGGAAATCTTCACCATGATTTAGAAGGAGGCCTTGCTTTTGCTATAGTGATTCCCCTCCCACGTAACTTATCATGACCATTCGCAGGATCGATGATTATTTCACTGATGTAATGTTTGTTGATTCCAAAATCCTAAACCTCTGGAACCAGAACGGGCAGAAACACTTGAAATCTAGACCTTTCCTTCAAACTTCACAACATACAAGCTCATCAGAGAACAGCGTAGATCTAGTACTGTTCCTAATTTTCATACCAAAAGCCCAAACTTGTACTCCCAGTTACCTACACCTCAAATTGTACAAACGGGTAGAAAGAACTATGAATCACCAGTCACATCAGGTCCTTAAACCCTAAAACTGTGAAAATCAATCCTCAAAGAAGAGAAAAAAGAGGAAAAAGAGACTTCGAAAACAAACTATATAGAGAGTGTATTAAGAGATGGTGATGCTGAAAGTCTAGACAAGCGAGTGATTAAACTTCCAGCACTCCCATTCACCGACAAAACAAGCTCACCGACGGATCCAAGGAACAGCTCAGACGTATTTATCAAAGCGCATTAAATTCACACCAGTACCTCGAAGACCAGAAACAATACTTCAACCTTCATACTCCCAGATACCGACAATTCAAATCGCTACAAGACTTTTAGCAACAAGCGCACCTACGGATCCAAGCCAAGGGAAAGCTCAGACTTATTTTTTCAAAGCAACATAAAATTCACAACAGTACCTGAAAGACCAGAAACAATACTCCAATCTTCATAATCCAATTCAAATCGCTACGCTCGGAGCAACAAGCTCACCGATGGATCCTAGCCAAGGGAGAGCTCAGACGTATTTTTCAAAGCACATTAAATTCACAACAGTACCTCGAAGACAAGAAACAATACTCAAACCTTCATACTCCCAGATACCGACAATTCAATTCGCTACAAGGCTAGAAGCAAAAAACAAGAAAATAAAAGCGAAAAACCTGCAGAAAACGCGCACAAAACTCTTCGCAACGAACCTCAAGAATCCTCCAACGCCGCTCCACGCACATCGAACACTGCAGAACTGAAACGGCACACTATGAAACCCTGAGGAAGCTCTGTCGGTAGAGAACGCCGCCGCTGTCCAGATATAGTAATCGCCTCCACCACCAGTCACGGATTGTGCAAATCAAGGTTCCACAACAAGTGAAGTGAAGCTCCTTCAAAGTTCAAGACAATCAAAGTTCAAGACAATCCGCAGTAGAAAGTGTACTTCGATGCAGCAGCAGGGACGAGAAAGTTGATAGGAAGACTGACTACCTCTTAGAAAAGGTCAAGACTCCGACAGACTCCATAATCTTCGCCGATGTTACTGTAGCTAACATTATACGAAGATTCTAATGAACAGCCAAGCTTGACTTTACCAAAATCATCGGAGCGTTCAAGATTCTCTGGAATCGTTGTCGAGGAACTGACGGTGTAGAATCAATCGGTGTTGCAAATGAGCTCGCGATCACGTTCAGCCAGTTTTCCAGCTTTCGCCATGGAAATGTTTCGCAAGAATCGGTTCTGAGGACGCCAGAGGTCGGGATTACACGCGGATTGGTAGAAGTTTAGAATTCGTTTGCGCCATTGCGATGCTAACGAACTCCGGAAGGCAGCCATCGTGCAATGTCTCCGTCACTCTCAGTGTAACCCTAGAGCTCCGCCTCTGTGCGTTCTGTAAAAAATTTCACAATGATTTAGTTTCAGGTAGTCAAGATGCTATGAAACAGCGAGACTCATACGTTCGGACACAAGTTCGGTGACACAAATCTCGTAAGAAATTGAGAGCACTGAGGTTTGTGCTCTGTTTTTGCTTCGATAGGGTTTGAGTGGAGATCATGGACAGTTCTTTCCCGTCTCCATGGCAGACTGAGCGACTCAATCCTCGTGCTAGAATAAAACGAAAAGCACAATCGACGTGCTTTAACTTGCTCCTTCTAATAGATTTTTTAGAATGAGACGTTTGACGAGTCCTTTGCAGAACTCTCTCTCTCAGTAGCCGGAAGCTCTGTGTTTGCAACTCGCTTCATCTATTTCTGCAACAATTCGTGCGAGCACTTGTTCGATGCGCCGGACGCGCGCGGAGCTTGTTGATGAGCAAGAGCTTGTGGGTCCCGGAGCAAAACGAAAAGCACAATCGACATCCTTCAGCTCGCTTCTTTCTAATAGATTTTTAGAATGAGACGTTTGACGAGTCCTTTGCAGAACTCTCTCTCTCTCTCTCTCCCTCTCTCTCTCTTAGTAGCCGGAAGCTCTGTGTTCGCAATTCGATTCTTCTCCTACTGCAACAATTCGTGCGAGCGCTTGTTCGATGTGTCTGAAGCGGAACTTATTGCTGAGCAAGAGCTTGTAGATCCCGGAGCAAAACGCAAAGCACAATCGACATCCATCAATTCGCTTCTTTCTAATAGATTGTTTAGAATGAGATGTTGGACGAGTCCTTAGCAGAACTCTCTCTCTCTCAGTAACCGGAAGCTCTGTGTTCGCAACTCGCTTCTTCTTCTTTAACAGTTTGTGCGAGCACTTGTTCGATGCGTCCGATGCGGAGCTCGTTGCTGTGCAAGAGCTTGTGGATCCCGGTGCAAAACGAAAAGCACAATTGACATCCATCAGCTCGCTTCTTTCTATTAGAATTTTAGAATGAGACGTTGGACGAGTCCTCTCTCTCAGTAGCCGGAAGCTCTGTGTTCGCAACTCGCTTCTTCTTCTTCTTTAACAATTCGTCTGAGCGCTTATTCGATGCGTCCGATGCGGAGCTTGTTGCAGAGCAAGAGCTTGTGGATCCCGGAGCGAAAAATCAAGCGTTGATATTGCGCCGTTGAAGCTCAGTGTCGCCGTTCAAAAAGCTTTGCAACGCTCTTGCTGGAGACTCTGAGCTTGGCTCTTGCTACTCTTGGCTTGTGGTCTCCCGCCAATAGTACCGCGCGCACGTGGCATACGAGAGCCGTGACGTCACTGACGGTGACGGTTCTGTCCGACGTGGCAGATGCGTCAGCCATTCATTACACGTTTCCCAAAACAAAAACGCATCAGGCATGGACACTTTTCAGTGTGAATGCATCACTTAAGGTCCACTTGCAATCTGCGTTAGGTATATTCACACTTTGTGTTAGGAGGGGTATTAGCATTATGAATGTAGTTTAACCCTTGAATATCAGTTGGGTGGTCGTGCTTGTCCTTTACAATGGCATTTACAATATTGTGGCAGGTGCCCACCACTAAAATACTGTTTCTTAAAATTACAAAAGTCAATAGTGCATGTTGCAATTGGTGCCCTTATGAAAATTGCAAAAAGGGTAGCATGGGACCTAACACCATGGCTCTAAATCTTCACACAATTTGGGTTATCAATAAATATGAATGCCTTAGCTGAGATTGTATTTTGCTTTCCATGGTGCACCATGTATCTATGGTCACTTTTACGCTAAAATCAGGTTCTCTGCTATACATAGTGTTTTTCGGAGGCCAAAGGATGATTTTTGTCCTTGTTGGCGTTTAAGGGTTAATCGCTAAAGGCCCAAGTGGTCCCGCGAGGGCCAAGTGGGGTTTTGGGCATGTACCTACAGCTAAACTACTTTATGTGATTTTCCGAAACTTTTATGGAAGATAGTGAACTCAAAAATCTACATGGGCATCTAAGTTTTTCTTCATTCCAACATTTATTGAAGAAGTTATGCATGAATAATGGAAAAACAGGGGAGAATCGGGTAGCACTAACCAAAAATTGCATTTTTTTTAAATTAAAAATTGAATTGGTCCTTTAGATTTTTATATATGTAGGAAGCTTTGAATCATTCAATTTCGATTGATGAGGTGAAAGTTATGAGAAGTTTTAGTTTGAGGATAGGTATGGGACTCCCATACCTCCATTCCTTTTGCCCCTTGTAAACTTTGGTGCTTTACTTTTTTGAGCTTTTTGTGTATTTGTTTTTTGACTTTTTTTTTCCCAAGTTGTAGTAGACTAAGATTCCTTGGTTTTCATTTTCACCATTTGGATCAAAATAATTCAAGTTTTTGAATTTTACATATATCCTCTAGTTTTGCCTAGTGTACATGCAAGTTTCATGGCCTTACAACATTGCAAGATTTTACAAAGTATAATTCACACCTCTAATTCTTTTGAAAATTCTCCCACACATACCTAACCTGGTCTTCTACATAGGAAAAAGAAATTTCAGTTTTGCATAGAGTAATTTTTTTGATATAGGAGTGGTCAAAGGCTTCTAATTTTTTTGGGCAGCCAAGAAAAAACTTTTTTTTTCACTTCAAATGTCAACATCTCACTCCTCTACATCTAGAATGAGTTGATTTTTTCTTACAAATACCTCTCATATTTAGATTTCTAAAAACTTTTTTTCCTACCATTCTACTTATTCCTCCAAAAGTGGTAGTTTTCAATGACTCATAAAAAAAGGACTTGGGCCTTTAGGGGTTAAAAGTGTGTTCAATTGCATCTATTTCTTTTGCTTGCACTTATTAAATACTTGCTAGATTATAAACTCAAGGGCTAATAAGTACATTCCTAGAGAAAAGACAAAATGCATTTGATGGTTTTTATAAATGATATTATGGGATTAAAGTCAATCACTATGATTGTAATTTGAAAACTGAATCCTTTTGCAAAACCCAATTTTGAATTTATGTAGCCTACATTTGTGATGCTAGTCCTTGAACTACAACTGATCCAATTCTCTCCAAAAAGGATCTTTTCAAATGCAAAATTCATTGAATTTTCACTAGTAGAAAATTCAGCACAAAATCAACAGAATTTCAACCAAAAACTGTTGATTTTTTTTGTGAATTTGGTCAAGTTGATTTGGGTACTTTTCTATTGATTTTTTGTTGATTATTTACAGTTTTCTGTTAATTTGTTGTTGATTTCTATTATGTATTTTATGTTGTTCAATTCTATTTCTTTTCATTTTTAAATTTGTTTTTCATAGAATTTGTTTTTATTTTATGAAAATGTAAACTTTTTAGGGGGATGGGCACCTGCCCAAACTTTTGGGCAGCTGCCCGAACTCCCATGCAGCTGCCCAAACTCCCGGGCAGCTGCCGGTAGCGGGGTTTGAACCCTCCACCTCTCCTCTTACACTCCACAACTTTAGCACATTTTCTAAACCACTAGAGAATGTGCAAATGCACATGCATACAATAGTATCTTGATTCTATTTGTACATTAAATATTCATGTCTTTAGTAATCCAGTAGACTTTGGAGGCTATTTCCGCCCATTAAAGGACTATTTTTCAAAAAACTTAAAACTAAAAAAAGTTGGTAAATGTATTTTACTTTCACCTCCAACAATTTTTTTTGGATTTCAGTCTTTTTATCAAAAGTTATGAGCTAAAATCAGAGAAGGTGTTTAGAAATTTTAAATAAATTGTTTATTTCCATCCTTTTGATTTTGTTTATAAATTTTTTTTGGAATTCACAAATCTCATAAGAATTGTTGCAGGCAAAAGTTGGATTCATTAATAAATATTATTTAGTGTTAGTTTTTTTGTAAAAAGAACCTTATTTTGTTAAAATAGCCTCCATAGTTTGATAGCTTCAAATAACATGAAGTCGTGAAAAGTTACGAAATTAAATCCTTGCAATTATAAAATCAAAATTCTATTGACTTTTGAATAGTTTTGGATATTTTGTAAGGACATTAATATGTGAACCACATCCTTTGAACTACTGTACCACACCTTTGAGGTAAATTTTAGATTTCTACCATCAAAAATTTGAGTTTGAGAATTTTAAATTCAAATTTGGACTTATAGACCATGATATTGTCTAGGATCATAAAAAGGGTTGCAATTCAACAACACCCAATGAAAAAGCTTATTTTTTTTACAAACAAAAGTAAAATTCACAATTTTCTCCCTAACTAAACTTTTTCATTGGGTGTTGTTGAATTGCAACTTTTTTTATGGTTCTAGACAATACCATGGTCTCTAAGTCCAAATCTGAATTCAAAATTTTCAAATTTAGCTTTTTGATGGTAGAAATTTAAAATTTACCTCATGGTGTGGTGTAGTATTTGGAAGAGTGTGGTACACATATCAATTCCCATCTTTTAAAGCTTATAAAAATATTTTATAAGATTTTTTTTTTTAATTCATATGGTTAGTAATAGAAGGAAATATACTAAAAATACCCTTTAAGTCTTTCAAAATATCAAGTTTACGCCAAAAATATGTGAAACATAAAAAATATTCCTTATTTTTTGTAAGAATATCAATTATACTCTTATTATTTTGGAAAATTAATAAAAAACTCTTCTATTTTGAAATGTTAAATATATCCTTGTGTTATTTGAAATGTAAAAATCACCTTTGGTTTCTTGTAAGAAT
Source organism: Ulota crispa (assembly GCA_963920765.1). Lineage (NCBI taxonomy): Eukaryota > Viridiplantae > Streptophyta > Bryopsida > Orthotrichales > Orthotrichaceae > Ulota > Ulota crispa. The sequence goes on along the minus strand of OY987248.1, from coordinate 5,660,447 downwards.
TTGCATTAAACTATATACTTGGTTATCATGTAACAATAAGATATTTTTGGTACTTTAAATCCTTAAGGGACATTTATGATTTCTTCAAAGAATTGAGGAGCATCATTTATATTTGTTTGTAAAGAAATTTTGGTATTTAAAACAACAAAATGTTGTACGTTTTATATAAAATTTTGTTGAATAAGTGAAGTTGTGTCCAAAAATATTTAGATCAACAAAAAACTATTGAGTTTTTTGTTATTATGGTCATGTGTTTACTTGACTTTAAAGGCTGCTAATTTTAAATCTTATCAAATTGTGAAAAGTAAAGAAAATAAAACCAGTCAATGTACACTCAAACTTCTAAAAGATTCTTTTTTTCTTGAAAACTTCTTTTATTTTTTAAAACTTCAAAAAAATTTAATGAGGTCCAAAAAGGTTTTAGAAAGATTTCAAAAACAAACCTAAACTATTGTGATAGTTTTTTTGAAAGTATTTTGATGATTTACAAAAAGATTCCTAAAGGACTCTAATTCAGTCAAAGAGATTCTATTTCTACAAGTATTTTGAAGTACTTTAACAAATTCCATAAAGATTTTAAAAAGATTCTCAAAGATTCCAAAAAGGTTCTTGAAAATTCTTAGAGATTTTCAAAGATTTTTTGAATTTCAAAAAAGATTCTCAAAAGATTCCCAAAGATTCTCAAAGATTCACAATTGTTCTCAAACATTCTCAAAGATTCCAAAATACTTGAAAAGATTTCCAAAGATTCCAAATGATTCTCAAAGATTCCTAAAAGATTTTCAAAGATTCTCAAAGATTTCCAAAGATTCTTGAAGATTCCAAAGAGATTCTCAAAGATTCTCAATTGTTCTCAAACATTCTCGAAGATTCCAAAAAAACTTGAAAAGATTTCCAAAGATTCCAAAAGATTCTCAAAGATTCTCAAAGATTCTCAATTGTTCTCAAACATTCTCAAAGATTCCAAAAAAACTTGAAAAGATTCCCAAAGATTCCAAAAGATTCTCAAAGATTCCAAAAAGATTCTCAAAGATTCTCAAACATTCTCAAACATTCTCAAACATTCTCAAACATTCTCAAACATTCTCAATTGTTTTCAAACATTCTCAAAGATTCCAAATATATTGAAAAGATTTCCAAAGATTCCAAATGATTCTCAAAGATTCCTAAAAGATTTTCAAAGATTCTCAAAGATTTCCAAAGATTCTTGAAGATTCCAAAGAGATTCTCAAAGATTCTCAATTGTTCTCAAACATTCTCGAAGATTCCAAAAAAACTTGAAAAGATTTCCAAAGATTCCAAAAGATTCTCAAAGATTCTCAAAGATTCTCAATTGTTCTCAAACATTCTCAAAGATTCCAAAAAAACTTGAAAAGATTCCCAAAGATTCCAAAAGATTCTCAAAGATTCCAAAAAGATTCTCAAAGATTCTCAAACATTCTCAAACATTCTCAAACATTCTCAAACATTCTCAAACATTCTCAATTGTTTTCAAACATTCTCAAAGATTCCAAATATATTGAAAAGATTCCCAAAGATTCCAAAAGATTCTCAAAGATTCTCAAAGATTCCTAAAGGATTCTCAAAGATTCTCAAAGATTCTCAAAGATTCTCAAAGATTCTCAAAGATTCTCAAAAATTCGAAAAAAACTTGAAAAGATTCCAAAAGATTTCCAAAGATTCATGAAGATTCCTAAAAGATTCTCAAAGATTCTAAAATCTCAAAAAGATTCTTAAATATTCTTAAAAATCCTAAAAAGATTCTCAATGATTTCCAAAAGATTCTTGAAGATTCTTAAAGATTCACAAAAAATTCCCAAAAGATCTTCAAAAGATTCCAAAATTTCTGTTGATTTAGATAATGGTGTCCAAATCAACAGAACGTATTTAGTTTTTTACAGAATTCTGTTAAATTAGTCAATTAGCGTGGGCAAGTGCCCAAATCAACAAGAAACTGTTGGTTTTCTGTTGTTTTGGAAGGAGTTTTCTACTAGTGTTTTACCTAAGTATAAATGTGGTTCTACCAGTTAGTAGGTCACAATTTTAGTTAAAAACTATCATTTCTAAAATTACCAATAAAAATTTAGGTCGAGAGCTAAATAGCCAAGCTAAATCCCAATCTTCTTAATCCCTACAGCCCTGATGTCCCCTCAAAGGACAAATGGGATTTTGGGCATGTGCCTATGGCCTCAATTTTTGTTTTGATTTTTTGAAACTTTTTTTGAAGATAGAAAAGTATAGTAGCTGTAGGGGAATATAATTTTTATTCTAGTATATGCTCATGATCAAAAGTCATGCCTAGATAAGCACAAATTTGGAGAGATTGGGTTGCAATTGTTTTTACAAAAACTTTGATATTTTTTAAAATTATTATCTCTCTCTTTTGGTTATAGTTTTATGTACATTTGAAGCTTTGATTCATTCCATTTGGACTACTATAGGTTGATAGCAGATTTGGCATAAAATAATTCCCCAAAATTTTGCCTAATTATTCTATAAATTATTCTCCAATAGTGCCCAATGTCAAACCAATCAAAAAATTGAAATGTCAAATATTATAAAAGTCATTAAGCTTACTAACAATGGAAGGTCAAGGTTGATTCCAAGAGGGCTCAATCTACTGCAAATTTTATACCAAGGGCTAATTTTAGAAAGTGGAAGATGCTTAGAAAAAGGCTTAACTCTACTAAAAAAATTGGTTGAATGCCAAATAATAACAACTTTTTTTGAAAGTGCCTAATCTTGTTTAATCATGAAATCAGATGCCTAATGGGGTTTTTCTCAAAAATAATTGATTCGGCAAAGACCTGTTGAATTTGCTCCCAACCTACAGTAGTTATGATAAAGTAATGGACAGTCTAATTTTCAAGCAATTCAAGCATCATCTTGAAAAACAGCATATAAACTTCATTTTTGAATGCAAGTTTAACATTTTTTCAAAACAAATTGTTGAAAAGGGCAAAGTTTGCTTTCTAGAACAATCTCACCATTGGGATTATTGCGTTTTTAATTCCATTGCAGGATTATTTACAATTTAAGTTTTTGTTCAATCTTGTACCTTCTTCTACCTAGCTAATATTTTTCTTAACCCCTGAAGGGTCCAAACGCTCTTTGCGGCCGTATGTATGACCGTCTGCACAGACATATTTTGAGCTGCTTTGAGGGCTCTTCAAAATAAATTTTGCAGCCACCATTGTACTACCCTTTGATATGTATGGTTGTAACACTTAATTTCTAGCTGAGTCAAACTTCTGAATATTGGTTGCAACCGTATTTGGTACTGTAGCTCTAGGGCCCAAGGGCCCTTTAGGGATTAAAGAATGAAAATTAAATATTTTTTTTTATAGATTTTTTCCAAAGATTCTTAACTCAACTTTTCACCATAAAAAAATAAACCTCAAAATTGTGTGGTTCAAAAATTTTAAGTTAAAAATGTTCAAAGTTAAATAATCTAATCGTGATAGGTGCAAAAAAGTTTGTTTTTACACTTTAAACTCAAATATCTTGCAATTTGTGCTGTCAAAGTTTTTGGTATATTTTTTCCACATTCTTATACTAGTTTAGTACAAGATCCTATGCTTAGATATGCAAAAAGACCAATTTTCAAACTTTTTTACTCTTTGCAATAGAAATGACAGTTTTGAGTGTCTTTTGACAAAATAAAGACCTAGGGCTAGAGGGATTAACTATAAAAGGCCACTTTTGAAATGGAGGAGGATCTTTGTTTTATCTTACTAGTACAATTTACATCGCAAATCTCTAATTTTATTCTTGATGACTAATTAATGTGTATGTAGTTGAGAACCATTTTGTATTGTTGATTATGGATTACCATGTAATTGGTAATGTTGAATTTCTTTAAGTTTTGGTAGTACCAAGTTGGATTTTAATCCGTACAGCTAGCTAGAACGTCATTTGAGTGAATCACCAAGTACACCAAAAGTGCCAATATCAATAAGAGGAAATACCATAGAATGAGATACAAGACTCTGATTGTGTTGATTGAGTTGTGTATATTAATAGGTTGTCGTGAGCACTCTTATTGCCGGCTTTTTGGTTTCCTAAGGAAACTCTTTTTACATGTTATGTGGTAAAAAGAAAGCACTAATTTAAGGGTTAATAAAAACTAAAAAATATTTGAAATAGTCCAAACATGGCAAATTGGTGCTAAATTGTTGTGAATTTCACGGCACTATCCCACTCTTTGTATCAGAAACTTTCATGAAAGATGAAACTCTTGCAAGTATTTTTAAACTGAGATCATACCCAACTTTTAATTTATGCATTAATGTACGTAAATAACAAATTTCAAAAAAAAATTCAACTTTTTCTTCAACAAGCTTGTTGTACAAAAATGTTGGTCATTGTATTTTTGAGTATAAGAGTTAGACAAAGTGGCCCCTTCCACTTGAATTAGAATATTTACTTTTTTTACAAAAAAATGGTCAAAATTATGGAACTAGTGTGCTCAAGATGTTTAACCTTGCACGCTCCAAGTCTAGCTTGCAAGATAGAATTAGAACATTTTTATACTAAAATCTTGGACCCTCAATGTTTGAGTTTGTTGTACAATTGGGTATAGTAAACTTACAAATTTTTTTGCAAGAAAACTATCTAACAATTTAGGATCTTTCGGAGGCCATAACTTCCTAAAAAATTATCCATTTTTGAAACCAAAAATTGCATTGGAATTCATTTTGAAGGGTATTACACAATTTGATAAAAAAAAAAATCTGAAATTTTATTATTGATAAAAAGAATTGGGCTACTTCCTATATAGTGTACTTCCACCTCTTGCCAAAATCACCGCTCAAATTTGATTGTGCTACGCCACCACCAATGGCCAAAGAACAAGCAAGAATGTTACACATCATGCAAAGAGTATGGGATGAGGTATGCATGGAGCATTTACAAAATCTTATTGGTAGTATGCCCAATCAATTCAAGCGATGATTTTGGGAAGAGGTGGAAGTACTAGATGGTAAACACTATATAGGAAGAGGCCAAACCTTTTTTTATCATTTGTAAAATTTCAGATTTTTTTTTTATCAAATCATGTAGTACCCTTCAGTAGGATTCCAAGACAATTTTTGGTTTCAAAAACGGACAATTTTTGAGGAAGTTATGGCCTCCGGAAGTTCCTGAATTTTTAGCTGTAGTTTCCTGCGAAAAAATTCATAAGTTTACTATACCCAACTGTACAAAAGATCTTTACAAATAAGAATAAACTCTCTTAACCTGGTTATGTCATATTCTATTTCTAAATTCTAGCATTTTTTTGGGGGGAATATTCTTACATACTTTCTCTAAGGTATATGAACAAATTTATCATTTACTACAATTTCATCATGTGGGTCAGTAAGACAAGTCACATTTGAATATTCAAGCAAGCACTTTGTCCACCATCCAAAAAGGGGACTATGAGACATTTAGACGGGTTGAAATTTTAATCACTTATACATTTGGTTGATAAATCTAATCACATCTATACATAGAACTCAATAACAAGGGTTAAAAAATTTAATCAAGTCTACCCAATCCCAATGAAGTGTATAAATAGACCAAATGAGTAGATGAGTTGAAGTTATTGGATTAAAAAGTATACTAAATCTATTCAACTCCAATCAAATCTATGAATCATGAACAGATGAGACAAGGGAGTTGCTAATTGTACAAGGGGTTGAATGGCAGCGGGAGCGGGTAAGAATCCATCCCTAACCATTGAGTATCATCTACCTATGAGCTCCACAGCTTCAACTCATTTTTTTATTTCAGTGCTCTAGTAGGCTAATGCATATCAATCAACAAAAGCAATTAGCATTCAAATTTGCTATTTAGTATCCTGAGCATCTCACCTCATTTGGCACTAGATGTGAAAAATGATATTCACAGCCTTCTGCAGCAGATCTTAGATGGTCAAGAATGACAAAATTACAAAATAGAAATTAGAAGAAGGGCAACTTGATCTTGGCACCAGATGCCAAATGTGTGAACAACATTAATAACTATTGTAGTCCTAACTCCTAAACAATTTAGCTTCCATTGGTTATTAACCCCTAAATGTCAAGGACAAAAAACATCCTTCACCTTTGAAAAATGATCCTCTGATCCAAAAAAAAGTCATTTTTCATTTGATTTTTTTTAGAAGTGACCATAAACACATGGTCCATCATGGAAGATAAAAAAATACCTCTTGAGATGTATTCATTTTTTTTTGTAACCCAAATTGTGATAAGATTCAAAAACATGGTGTTAGCTCCCAAAATGCCCTTCTTGCAATTTTCATGAGGGCATCATGCACTGTTGACTTTTCCAACTTTTTGAAGCAATACTACTGGTGTCCATGTGCAAAACATTGTAGATTGCTACAGGCAAGGCAAGCCACGATGATCCATCCATCCTTTAAGGGTTAAACAAAACCGACAATGACATAAAAAATCAATAAAACAAGCTTCTGTTAAAGTACAAGCAATTAGATCCAAACCTGATCTTTTACTTATTGAATGGAGACAGTCCTAATTATGTGCCTCAAGAGGATGTCCTATAAGAAAACCACCGCTTTTATCCTACCAGTTTACTACAACTAAGGTTGTAAATGGAAACTCCAAAGCTACATGAAACATGAAAATAACACTGCTAAACACCACGGAAGTGCACTTTAGGGTAAAGAACGTGTGTAGGGTAGATCGGACCCCAATTCTGCGTGTTCCCTCCGTTCTTCCTTTACCTGCAACAATAACGTTAAAAGAAGAAAAAAGATAACTAAAGTACATAACACTTATAACCAACAACTACTGTCCCAATAAAAATTACTAAAGCACAACACATATACTCATTAGCTCAAACATAATTCCACCACCAAGTGGGACAAATCCTAAGCTTCATCTGGATGGTCTCAAATTTTTTTAAACTTTTTTCTTGACAAGGCTCACTTGAATTAGGAGTTGTCTGTTATAAGTGTCATGCACCGTATTATCCAAACTTCATCAATCTATCTATTGATATGAGTCAAACATAGTTACTTCGGCAGTACAGCGGTCGTTCAAAGATACTCACCAGCTGCAAAGCATCTTGCAAGTAGGGCTCGTATGGAGTCTGTTTTGCCTGCGAAATGTCATGGAGACCATATGAGCTAAAATACAGAGGAAGATCGAAGATTCGGAGCACAAAATTAAGCCCCTCCAAAGTCCAATATAGTGGTGCTTGGATAAGGTTAACACTTTGGGCTAGGAAAAAGTGTTAACTATATCCATGTTAAATGTATCCAAACATTGATCATAACCAAGCATTTCGTTTGCATTACTTCCCTTAGTTCTGGTGGTTGGTGGTCGCAACTTTGAAGGTGCTTTTCCAATCATGTTTTTGGTGCATTAACCATACGCCTTTCTAGTTGATGAGTCAAAATGAGCATTGACAAAAAGTGAGCATTGATTGTATGCAAGCACTTGACTTTAACCAAGCTCATAATACACATCTTGGACAAAAGGGGAGTGGACCGTGATCTTATCCAATTGTTTCTGTTACAAAGGTTGACGTTAACCAAGCACCACTGTATCAATTTTAATTTTAATGCCATGTTGCACCATCACATAGTACGTCGTGATAAATGTAAAGGATATTCACAGCCATTTGGTGCACTATAAGGAACAATATCAGAAAAAAGTTCCAAGACAACAGGAGCTGTCCATAACGTTGTTGAGTAACTGCCTTGACCCCCTTTGGAAAGAAATCCAAAAACCCTCTCATGAACATTATTCAAATCATCACAAGTGAGACACCAAACCCTAGAGGAAGAAAACAGAGTGCTAGCCACTCACTTGAACCTATACATGCTCTATACAAAAAAATGTCAGAATTATGGATCTCTGTTTTTTTTATCGATATTCATCTTTGTAAAAAAGGTTGAGTTCTCCAAACTGCTAAAAAATGTTATACTGCCACAATATCTCTTGGAACTACTATTTGACCTCGCGAAAGAATAATAATGCGCAAAATAAAACCTAAATGAGGTCACTACAAAGGAGGAGTGTCAATTTGGACATCTTTTTTTGTCATTTAGACGTGTTGATTTGGACATTCTTGTCACTGCGTTTTATTGTCATTTGGAACACATTTAATCATTTCAGACGTGTCAATTTGGACAAAATTATCTTGCTACAAGGGAACGCTGTCAATTTGGTCAGTTTTTAAAAATTTGAACATGTCAATTCGGACATTTTTGTCAATTCAGACACTGTTTCCTTGTAGTATAACCTCACACTCTATTCTGTCAGCTGACTAGGTTTTCCACTTGCTATTTGAACTCGGCTTCACGAAATCAACGTGCAGTGCATTCAGATGTTGAGGTAATCAAGGACATGCACGCACTAAATACCCATTGAAAATAAATCCACGGATTTACCACAATCATAAGGTCATTTTAATAGCTCAAACAGTATTTTCACCTGGTCCAATTTTCTTAGAACTCCACAAACAAACAATGCAAGGAAAACAAACCTGCAAGTTCTTAGGCAAGTACTGATGCTTCATGGAGTAGTCCATAGCGCGCTTCAGACGCTGATTGCGGTAGTCCACCTCTTGCTGTGGCACCCGGTTCAACGCCTCCTTCACGTCCATGTCGTACAGATCGTCTAACAAGTCGTCGTACCGCAGACCTTCACCACCACAGTTAAACTTACCACCACTCAGAACCACAGAAAATATTTTAGAATGAAGTGGCCTTACCTTTTTCTCTAACCAAAAAATGGTTGAGTAGCAAGGATGGCTACATTTTTTGTTACAAATGTAAAGCTGAATGCTTTCAACCTTTCATCAAAACTACATCTGATGATGGGTTTGTGAGAAGTTAAAATAAATCACCAATAGAGTGAGACAGCATTAACCCTTATAGGACCAAGCTACTATAATACATACTATGTACGCAGCTGTATAACTAGCATTTGCTACCAACAAAAAGTTTTAATTTGGGATCTTAACTACCTCACTAGAATAGCATTGATCTATATTTTAACTTCTTTGTTGATCTCAAATGTAATAAAGGTGTGGATGCACTCCAAATACAAGAAAAATACTCCGTATTGTGCTGGCCGCAAAGGGCGTTCAAGGGTTAAGTGGTTTTCTAACCAAAAAATGGTTGAGTATCAAGGATGGCTACATTTTTTTTTACAAATGTAAAGTTGGATGCTTACAACCTTTCATCAAAGCTAAATTTGATGATAGTTTTGTGAGAAATTAATATATTGCACCAGTAGGATGAGGCAACATCATCAAGTGGAACCCTAAAAACTGTGCTCTTACTTCCAAACCCGTGTATAAAAGTTGGCTAAATATTTTATACATTTTCAAAAAATACTATAGAACAATTAGCCACACCAATTTTGGTGTAGCATAAAGGCAATAATTAAGGTAGTGTGCTCATAAACCATCCATCTAAGGGCTGAAACTAAATTTAGGGAAGGTGAAACTTCTTGAACTATTTTTCAGTAAATTTTCCTTGAAAGACAAGAAGAACCGACATCTAACCCAAGTTATTTCATATTTTCTAGAACTTTATGAAATTAGTTATGAAATTTTGAAATGGAAAGGCCATAAGTCTCTAAAACCGCCCACCTCCTCAAGTGTACAATAATTCTACATTTTGAAAACCTATGAAAAGAAGCATGTACAGTAAAGGTACATTTGAGAAGGTGGGCGATTTTAATGCCTGGACGGTTTATGAGCAGACTACCTTAGCACAAAATAATTTCACTGCTCAGAACCAGTAAATGGAAAAAGAAAACACGGAAGTGCAGCTGAAGAACGAATTAGGGCTTGGGGTTTGGTGGGTTACCGTATTTCTTGAGCTCCTTGGCGACGGCAGCCTGGTAACGGCGAGACGCCCAGTTCCAGAGAGGGTCCAGCGCCTTCTGCAACGCCTGCTTGGCAGCCATGGCGACCCCCCGGAACTAAGCTTGGGCGAAGGCAGAATTGCAAAACCGGTGCAAACAATCCCAAACAAACGGAAGGTCTCCGGAGGAGAATGCTCAGTCTTCTTGTCCAATCGAGGTGCCCATATCGACATGTCAAAATCGAGATGCGTGAATGAGGTGTGTAAATTCAGGTGCCCGAATTGAGATCTCTTTCCATTTCTCATCTCTCTACCTTGTGCGGAGGGGCGTTGAGTTCTTCGTTCGAGGAATACGTGACACTGGATGATATTATATTGAATCCTTTCTAATGACACTGCCTTGCTGGACAAGTGGCAGCTCTCATATTTGTTGTAAGGTAGGAGCACCCATAAGCGTCAATCTAAGGGTTTTGAACATGATGAGTATTAATAAATAGTTAGCAATAATAGGATCCTAATAAGTTTGTAATTTTGAATTTATTATTTGGATACTGTGAGAATAAGTTGTGAATTTTTAAAGAGCAAATTGCCATTGTACCCATAACCACTATCAAGATTTCATGTTCACAATGTTGTACATCCTTGTCATTACATCTATTTACTTCCAAAGATTTTCCAAGATCTCAGAGTTGACGATTATGAGGATAGCGTTGCTTATGGGTGCTCCTACCTTACAGAATGTAGGTTTTTTCAAGTAAGGTAGGAGGCTCATTAATGGAGCATCTAAGGGCTGAAACTGAATTTTGGGGAGGTGAAACTCTTTGAAACATTTTTGAGTAAATTTTCATTGATAGACAAGAGGAATTGGCATCTAATCCAAGTTTCTTCATATTTTTTGGAGCTTTGTGGAGTTAATTATGAAATTTTGAAATGAAAAAACCATATGGCTCTAAAATGGTGCACCTTCTCAAATGTACATTACCTGTACATTGTTGAAGGGCTATGAAAAATAACATGTACTAACAAAATGCATTTGAGGAGGTGCACCATTTTAGAGCCTGCACTCTTTTAAAACCTCTTACCTTATTGCACCTTGCCATAATAACACTAGCTCATACCAATGCAAGAGATAAGTTAGTTTTGCAATGCTCAATAATAAAGCAGTTTTGAGTAATATTTCTTTAGTTCAATATACTATGAGCTATATATATATAGTAGTTAAATATTGTTTCAAATATTATAGTGTCATTCTAAGCACTAAAACTCCAATGAGATTTGGTTAACACTTAAATCATGTAGAGAGTGTGTAAAGGATGTCACATTAGAGAGACTCCTCCATTGAGTTGCTACTTGAGGGAGTAGCTAAAGGCTATGAACAAAACCCTACTTAGAGAATAAGAGTATAACACATATCACATTTTCATACCAAGTAGGCAAAGTTCACCCATATTAGTGTAAAAAGTCTTATACTGTTCAACATTTTGCACTAACTGAAGTAAATTGTGTATTTTGTTTTTTTAGTGTGTTTTTGTTTTTGTCATAATGCAACTATAAACATTTAAATGAAATGTTTTGCAAAACATTCTTCATTTATAAGGGGATTAAGTTATTTCAAATTACTATAAAAATCTATGAACGAGAACAAAATTTACCAAGTTTCGGATAAATTTATATGTATTTGAAATCAATAAGTTTTGTTGCACCTTGTGGTTTTCATAGTTAGTATTCATATACGTAAATAGTGCTTTCACTCTAATTAAAATATCAAGTTATATAGCATTAAAACCTTGACAAAATGTCTTCGAAGGATGCATTCTTTGCATATTTAGGCACGTGAAATTAGTATAACAACAAAAGTAGAATCCATGGTACATTCTTAGAGTACATAGGAAATACACAAATACAGAGTACACCGTGAGAGAGGGCTGTGGCATTTGATACATGCTGCCTTTTCATTCAATGATATTTCGTAAGGCACCTGCTCACCCTCTATTGCAGGTTGAAAGCTTCACAATATCGGCCACTACGCAATTTTCTTTAACTTAAAAAAAATCTATAGTCGTAGATTGAAACCCACTTTTCTCTCAAATTGACATAAGTTTCTTATTTGTAAAACTTTTATTTTGGCCTTACTGCTGATTATCCATATCGAAAAGAGTAGGTTGTCCGTTTACCTCATGATATAATGACTCAACACAGGGGTTGTCTATTTCATGATATAATTCTCTATTAACATCCAAAGTGGATGAAAAGTTATTGGAATTTTTTTAACACATTTCTTCAATAAGTTCAAAATTCTCTATCATAAAGTATTTGGTGTGAAGCATTGGGTGTCTCCCAATCACCCAAATTTTGAAATTTAAGGGACATGGAGGGAGAGGAAAAGGCACGGAAGGATATTTGAGGAGGGGAGAGAGAGGAAAAGGTAGTGAAAGGGAGGGTGAAAAGTCACATGAGAAGAGAAACGCAAAGAAAAGCGCATGCAAGGCATGCTTGTAGCTATGGAACTCTTGTTGAAGAGAACTAAGTGTATGCTTTTTGTAAACATGGATGTTACTTGCAAGTACGACCTAGATTCTTAAGTCAAGTGTGATACACTATGTTCAAACTTGATTCAAGATTGGCATAAAATGTCAAAAGAGGCGTTGAGCATCACAACTGCAACAAACGCTGCAATATTGGGAGAATTCTTCGAGTGCAACATTTGCTTCCATGAAGCAAGTGAGGCAGTGGTAACATGTTGTGGGCATCTTTATTGTTGGCCATGTTTGTACATGTGGTTGTATGTGCATTCGTCGCAACGAAGTTGTCCTGTTTGTAAAGGTAAGATTGAAGAGGGCAACATCACTCCCATTTACGGACCAACAAATTCTACATCGGGAAAAGCATTATGGGTAGATAGAGAGACAACAAACCAAGAAGGTGATAGAAAGATTCCACCTCGACCACAAGCCCAAAGGATACAAGGTGGTGGACGATTGGTGTGTGCGCATGAAGAAACTGGAGAAGGAAATATTGTAATGAACGGACAAGCTGCTCAACAACTCCCACACCAATTTGAACAAAGCGCTCTAGAGCTTGCATCTAGTATCCCTTTACCAGATCAATCAAGTTTAGAAGATCTTGTTACAATGGGACCTCATGAACAAACGTTGGAAGATCCAAACGTGGAGGTTCATTTTGAGAGTGTTGTTGATAGTGGCAGCGAGAATCTTGACGGTAACATATTAGCCCATCTTGATCAACGCCAACTTGATGGAGTAAGTTCATTACAACATTATCATGAACAGGATGAGACCACCTCAGAAAACTTAGAAGACATTTTTGATATTCAACACTCTACCATGTAAGGGATGCAAAAAATAGTAGACCAGTGGTGTGTAATCAATACTTTTCATTTTGTAGACTTAAAACTACCAGATATGCAAAGATGTTCTTTGAATTCAAAAGCACAAAATCCTCACTGTCCAAATTTTACACCGTCTACACAAAACAGTGACTTTAAAATTCAAATTATAGTAAAACAAACAATGTATTATTCCTGAAGAGCATCCTCAATGCCCTTGCAAACAGACTCTAGCTTCTTTTTGTACGCAATCTTGAGCTCATCTTATATGACATTGACCACTCACTAAGCACAATGCAAGCTCACTTCAGTGTAAGTCAAACTTTTGAAATTTTTAGGGTTTCCATCTACAGAAGAGAAGAGGGTTCTCAAAACTGCTAAAGGGTGTTATGTGAGTCACAGAGAAAGAGAGCATTACAATAATTTGTGAAGAAATGGAGTGAAAAGTGTTGGTTGCAACATACCATAGAGCTAACACTCGCCGTCCCAAAGCTCCTCTACTGATCTGTACGGGCTGGTGGTATCGTTGCACCACTGTGTTGCAGGTAATCTAGTTTGGGGTTGAATTTTGAAGAATCTCTCCAGAACTTCTTCGGAGAGCTTCCAATCCCACACTCTGTTATTCTCTGCTATTCTATCGATATTGCTGCTTTTCACAATCACACATACTCCTTGCTGCAAACCCCATTTTATAACAATCTGCGTGCAGACAACAAAAAGAATCAGCTAAAAAGCCTCTTCTTACGACCTTTCTGTTGATTGCAACTGCTGAAGTACTACGGTAGAAGATAATATTTGCAGCACTTTAAGTATAGAACGTGAGTGTGAGTGTTGAGAGATTTATAAAAATGTATAGAGTTGTGAAGAGATCGAAGGCACAAGAGCCAAATCTGTTGAGATCAAATTGTATCTTACTACGTGTGATTTCTTGTGCAAGTTTAATGGGAGGTTGTAGAACAGACAACTCAATGCCAGTCAAAGATAAGTGGCCACAGACATTTAGCCAATTCGTGCTTACACCACTTGCTGATACGCCCTACGAAGTGTATGAATAAAGTAAATACTATTAGTAAGAAAAATCAGTATGGAAGACACTATCATATCCCTAAACATTTTAGTATCGTCTACCTTGTTCTACCATGCAGCACAGCCGGGAATGGGAACTAACTGAGAATACCAATAGTGCAATAACGAAATGGATGTACCTGAGCAGGAGTTTTCTTGTATTTCGAAGCCAACTCCAAGACAACTGGAAGAGACAGAATGTCGTTTCTCCCGTAAAAGGTTCCAGGAGCCCCAAGGGCTGAGAATGCAGCCACTTGAATTCCTCGATGCTTGCAAAAAGCTCGTAGTGTTTGTTGTTGCCAACCCGGATGCATCTCCACCTGTGGTATTAAAAACAGGCACTTTTGATCAACACATGAAGAGTACACCCAAAAAAGGGCAAGCCTTAAACCTAAACTTGTAACCTCCTGATAGTACTAGTGAGTTTCAGAGTAGCCTCCTCTCATTCCAATTTTGGAAACAATTCACATTGACAATTTTGCCTCACAACTACTAGAAAACTCACTATTACAACCAGAAGAAGCATCACCGTTTCCTAAAAGAGAAACAGCGACCAGGTACTAGAAGGTGGGAGAGCTTGTATAGTACTTGGTCAAAGGCTGGCTTGATCACTGCATACTCAAGCAGGCTTTCCAACTTCGTACTAGAAAAGTTTGACACGCCAATAGCTTAGGCAAATCCTCCTTGAACCTTCAGCTCCATCGCCTGCCAGGTACTTTTAATATCCAAGGGTAAGAAGTCCTCAGCTTTGGGACGAAACCCTGTTTCTTTTCGGAAGTTCAATGGCCAGTGTATGAGGAACAAGTCCACATATTCCAACTGCAAATCCCTGACACAAAACACGCAGCATTAGAACTAACATAATCCACATCAACGAAAATCGGGTTCACCAACAACTGAGATGAAACAAGTACAAACTTAATTGCAGGTTGTTGAGGTCGTGGCCTTAAAAACGATTGACAACAGCAAGAATGAGCAAAAAAACAAGAGGTAGCAAAAAATCTCTGAAATCATCACAAACTTTCCAAAGGAACCGATGGAAATAAAAATAGTTCTCTGAAGCAACCAACAGGAATTGAAGCATTTAGTGAGCAACGGATATCAACAGTTACGTTCCCTCTGATTTCAACTTAGAATATCCACAGATTATTATTGAAGTGTTATAGCAATAGGTAACGACTTCTATTGTAATTCGCTTCCATTTGCTAACACTGCAGCAGTGTCGCGATTATGATGAGATACCTTAATACCTGAGACTTTGCTGCAAGCAAGGAAGCACATCCTGTGAGTCTTGATGCGTGCACAAGAGCTTCGTCGTCACAAAAAGCTCATCCCGTCTTAGTAACCCTTGCGAAAGCGCTTGCGAGATTGCCTTCCCAACCTCCGTTTCATTCCCGTAAAGAGGAGCGCAGTCAATGTGCCGGTATCCTGCCTGTTAGACAATATTCGCACATTATGAACTAGTCACACAACCATTCCAGGCCTTTCATAGATTCCAAATTCATAATCTCAACGTGACAAATAATCTGCAGGTGTGGAGCGATCATTCAAAAAAATCATTTAAATTAATAGCATCTACTTACTTCATCATCGGATCATCGTAGTGAAATTAAGCTACACTAAAAATTGCATTTAGGTTGCGTCACACTAATTTCTTGACACTTTACACTACATAAGTACTCACCGATACTTCAATAATTCTCAGCAATAATACTGCAATAAACAAATTTTAAAGTGCTTGTCAACAACAACAAAGCTCCACACAAGCAGCTAGCAACGTCCAGGTCATAAATCATGTGAAATCATGTGAAATCCTAGTGTCTAGAGAGTTGCATAGTCTCCAAATGGCCAAGGGTCACAAGGTGACTGTCCAAGGTAATACAACCTAATTATTAAGGGAACGTAAATGCAATATTTAGTGTAAGTAATTCAAATCCAAAACCTGCTTGTAGAACAAAGAAAATCCTTTCACCTGACTCAGCATTTCCTACAAGCAGGCTCCAAATTTAAAAACGCGGTAACATACAGTATGACAAGTACTACAATATAAATGATAAGCGCCATTGACAGATGCGCTAAATCCTCGAATTACGCAGGTTTTGTAAAGACGATGAAACAGACGAGAAAGACTCTTGTCCCGTTGGAACTGACATTCACAAACTAATGAGATATTGTGGAATTAGCATAAAGCTCGTCGCGAATGGAAAGGGAAAAGCGAGTGGACGAGGTACAATGTGGATTATAAGCGCCATTGATAGATGCAGCTAAGTCCTTGAATTAAGCAGGTTTTATAAAGATGATGAAACAGACGAGAAAGACTCTTGCTCCGATGGAACTGACATTCACAAACTAATGAGATGTTGAGGAATTAGCAGAAAGCTCGTCGCGAATGGAAAGGAAAGGTGAGGGGACAAAGGAGACCTGGATTGCGGAGAAGACACTGCGTTGCGTGAGGTCGGGGGCGATGCCGGAAGTGCCGAACGCTAAGGCGGGGACGCGACTTCCTTCGGCAGTACATAGCCACTCCCCCTGCTGCGTCAAGTGTGTCATTCTGCTAATTCCTTCCTCTTCTGACAATGTTTCCTCTTCTGACAAAGTTAACATAGTGATGAGTCTGCAAGTTCAGCAGTTCTAAGGCGGAGCAAAACTGGCGCAATGAAGCTTAAGGTGCTCTTGTGGTTCCGGCTTCTTGAAAGACGACGGCACAATTGCTGGAAAGTAAGGTTTGCGACAGTTCTCGCAACGACCGGCACAAGAGAGCTTGCCACAGTTTTGAAATGGTTTGTGATAGTAAAGTAGTGAAGAAGTAGTAAAAAGTATAAGTAGCGTAGTAGTAAAGTAGTATTAACCCTTTATCGACCGTTGGGCATTCCTTTGTATTTTCATTTGGGGGAAATTCTAGGGTTATTGAATACAGATGTTTACCACAGATCTGACTGTATAGATGGAAGTATCTCACTCACTCTTTAGTTGTTGTTATGATCATTTTTTTGCATTTATTGGTGTATTTTCAACCGGTACTCTTTTAGTTTTTTCAACCCTCTAGCCACATGCCACCTCAAATTGGCCTAATTATTGTTCTAAACTCTTCACTTTTCAATTCCGTAAACTCGTCCCCTTTGTCACGTCATCAAATTCCTTGACATGCTCTCTCTACAAACTGAAAAGTGTCAAAATCGACCAGGAACTGGTCGACTGGTCCTTAATGGGTTAAAGTATTGCACTCTGTTTTGAAGTTGGTTTGCAATGCTTTAGCCGCATGACCTTTTGCAATGGTTTTGGAAGGTTTTCTCAACAATGATTTGTTATTGTTTTTGCCTTCAGTCTCCATGAAATACAAATATGCCTTGCATGAGCTATGAGCTTTAGTGTGTCTCTCTTTTCTTGTGACTTTTCACCCTCCTTTTTCCTATCTTTCCCTTTTCCTTCCTTCCTCAATTTTATTTTTGTGCTTTTTCTCTCCCTTCCCGTTTCTTGAATTTCAAATTTTGGGTGACCAAGAGACATCCAATGCCCAATATTTTATAATAGAGAATTTCAAACTTATAGAAGAGAATTTAGAAATAAATTCAATGGGTTTTCACCCTCCCTTTGGATGCCTTTTCCTCTCCCTTTTGCCTCTTTAATAGAACTTGTGGTGTTAATAGAGAATTATATGATGAGATGGACAACTCATGATGAGTCATTATATCATGAGATAGTCACTATTAAAAAAATAGGTCCACAATGACTAAGTGACAATGACTGCAATGACTATACAACAACTACAAAATGACTATAAAATAATTGTACATGACTCACTTAGTCATTGTGGACCTGTTTTTTACTAGTGAGTAGAGCCAAAAAACATGTAGAAAAAGGAAGGTGAGCGTAATGCGTTGTAGGGGCCAAGCATTTGAATGGTAGTTTGTTCCTTATTGCGCCATGCCTTCAAGTAAAGCAAAGTCACCCCATTGCTTCTACAAAGATTAGTTTTGACTTTGGTAGCATCAAAAATTGGAAGCTCTGCCAAATGCTCTTGTGCTTTTGCTGCAATCAACTATGTCGATGTGTGTTTGCTATTGATTTCCTAAGTCCTGAAGCAAATATGCTCACTTATAAAAATTATGACAGCAAACCCCAAGCTATGCTTGGCTCACAATGCGTGCAATGGCCAAGCGCATTCCTCTTGTTTGCAAGCCAGTGTGTAGCAAACTTTGTTTGATTTGATAATTGGAAATTCATAATTCGCCACAATAGCTTCTTGTGCAATGACTTCTAAGATATAGCTATCTAGGGAAGTGGAACCAATATTGAGCATTGTGTTGTGTTTTGGAATGTGAGCACTAACTTACACAAGATTTTATAGAAGTGGCATGTGAATGGTAACATGGCTGAAGGGTGCTTCAAACAACATTCAGTTGTTTAGCTCTAAGCTTATGAGCAACTAGCCTACTAGTCACAGGGAACAAGGAACAATTTTGATATTTCAAACAACACAAAGATGTATTTGGATTTTTTAAAATAATGAGAACATCTAAACAACAACAGTAATAAAAAAATGCAAGAAAGAAGCACTAGAAACGAGGACTATTTATAATATTTTCAAAAGTAGCAAGTGTAGGGTTGATATTCTTACACAAAATCAAGGGTATATTTGATATTTTGAAATAATGGAGAGCCATTTTTTATATGGGAAGATTTTATGGATATCCTTGAAGTTTGCAATATTTACATATATATCCTTGGATTTTTAGAAATGCACACATATCCTTGGACCATAATTTTTAGAGGTTTGTTCTATTGTACATGTCACTTTTTTTCCCTTTGTGTGCAAGTTCCTTTTTTTTTTTGTTCTATTGCACTCCTTGGTTGGACATTGGTCAATAAGGAAGTAGTGTGCACAACAAAACAAACGTTTGAAAATTATGGTTCACTTGTATATGTGCAATTTTTGAAAAACTAGGTATATTTTTACAACTATAGCAAACTTCAAGGGTATTCATAAAAAATTTGCATTTTATACTTGGGAATATTTCATGGATACCTAAGAAGTTTGCAATATTTACATAGATACCCTTGCTTTTTCAGAAATTACACAAATACCCTTGGACCATAATTTTTAGACATTTAACTGTTGTGCTAATACCTCCTTCATGACCAATGTTGAAGATGGGAATGTAATGAAACAAAAAAGAAGTAATGTGCGCACAAAGGAAGAAGGGAAGTGGCATGCACAAGAAAACTAACTTTTGAAAATTATGATCCAAGGGTATTTGTGCAATTTCTGAAAATCAAAGATATTTATGCAAATATTTAGGGTATCCATAAAATTTTCCCATTTTATATTCATCCTAGTGTGGGGTGCAATAATTGAAATAACTTTGTAGCCTATGGCAACATGGTTAGGGTTAGATGACATGCTGTATGGTGGGACCAAAAAGGCAAAATCCCATTGTTCTGACAAACCAAAGTAATATAAGTAGAGTAAGAGTAATAATTTGCCCCCTATTTTGATATTGTTCAATGGTATCCTCCTTTGATATTCCCTAATCCAGTGTTTGTGAATCCAAATTTGAATTCATAATTTGCAAATTCAATCTCCAAATGGTATATATCTAAACACTCATATTTTTTGGTAGGTAAAAAAGATAGAATTTTCTACCCTGGCCCTACATAACAGCATGCCATCTTACCTCAGCCATGGCAACATAGTCCATCCAAGAGGAGACTTTTGATCTTTCAAAGGAGTTGTCATCCTCCAAAAGCTTTCCCTCATGCAAAAACACTCTGCTGCTCTTGCTCTAGCCCCTTCAAGCCTGCACAATGCGATAATAAATCTAGCTAAATTTTGCAATATTTCTATCTCAAATTTGGTTGCATTAAAACTGTATTGTAAAAACAAAGAGGAATTTTTGAAAAGTAGCCAAAGTCTCAAGATGCAAAACTGCCTTTGAGGTGAGGTGTGATTTTATGTATTGCCTTGTTGCTAATGGGATATCAAATTACGACAACTTGAGTAGCCATCAAGCATATTTGATTCCCCCCACCTAGCTATAATGCAAAGTGTAAATATGCTTTTTATACACTTGCCCTCCCTCAAACGATTGCTTGTACTTATTGTGTTGTGGCAAGGTTTGGCGCTTGTACAAATATACTAAATAATCTTTTAGCAGCTTCTTGACAAAATTGTTAGTGTACATTTTGCAAATGTCCAAGTTTAGCATTATAACTAACAAAATAAAACAACTATTGAAGATTGATGTTAGACATTGCCTATGCACATAATTGAAAAAATATGAACTAAACTTAAAAGTTGCCATTTATAGCCTAAATAGTTGCCGTGCATGTAACTAAAAGTTCTTAGGCAAGAAAAAACTTGTATACAAAACAATGAGAAAGTCTTGCAACCTTCCCACTGCTAAAATTCAATGTGTGTTACAACAAATTCAACCTGCAACCCACGTCTTTGGCCGGTAAAGATAAAAGCAAAAACGAAATTAATAGGGCTGGTAGTAACCTATGGCAACATAGCCTATCCAAGTGGAAACTTTTGAACTTTCAAAGGAGTTGTCATCCTCCAAAAGCTTTCCCTCATGCAAAAACACTCTGCCGCTCCCGCTCCACCCCCGCTCCAGCTCCTCGCCAGCCCCTTCAAGCCTGCGCATCCCCGGCGTTCAGGGTTTGCATCAGCAGCAGCAGCTTGCAGCAAGCGTTTCTCGTAGATTTCTCTAACGTGCGGTTCTCAGAAGACAACTGTGCACGTTCAATGCAAGCGCTTGCAGACGAATCAAACCCGGCAACAATCAACTCAAGCAACTAACTTAGCTGACATGATTTGAACCTATTAGAAACCTGCTTCCATGTCTGTCCATTGAAGTAGATTAGATGGTGTACAACTCAATCACACTTTCAGAAACATTTGTGATCGCTCCCGGAATTAGTTCCTAATCACGCTTTCAGAAACATTTGTGATTGTCGCCCTCGGAATTAGTTCACAATGGAGGGGCGCAGGGTGTTGAGTATTCGAAACTGGTTGTAAAGTTAGTGATGCTGATCGAAAAAATCGAAATGCGTTGTGCCTTGAGCGCAAATTGATTGGAGAGTTCGAGATGGAAACCGGGCGAGCGATTGTCGTAATGGGAGTCTCTGGTGCCGGGAAATCGTAAGCTGATTGTCGAGTGAATTCGTTTGCGAGATTTTTCAATTTCACGTTTCCTTGCAATTTTTTTGAATGCGGGAGTTCTTGGAGAAGTTAGGGTTAGGATTTGAACTTGTTTTTTGGTTTGTTTGTTTTTTGGAAATGGCATGTGGATTGTTGTTTCTCGTGGATAGGACGGTGGGGGAGCTTCTTGCTGCGAAGCTGAGTAGCGAGTTTTTTGATGGAGACAACTTTCATTCAGCTGAGAACAAAGGTGCACTAGTTTGCTCTCATTCCAGTTTTGTCAGTACCAAGTTGTGCAAAGATTTATGAAAGTCGTTTCATTTTTCTTCTTTTTAGTATTTGGTCAATCCTCCTTTTCTTTCTTTCTAGTATTTTGGTTCATTCTCCTTATAGTCTTTATAAATGCGCACCTTTTACTTTGAGAATTGAAATGCATCATGACTTGGCCTAAGATTTGGCCCAAGATTAGTTAGATTTTTGAAATTGGAGTTTGCTTAAGTATTAGTTTGCTCTCATAGACTTTGAATTGGCATATGTTGTTGTGTCTTTTGAAAGTAGACTAGTATAAAGGACTTGCTGGATAGACCTAACGTTTTTGAAGGGAATCACATTCTATAAGGAATTGACTTGTGTGACTATATCTCAAGGACTTGAATCCTATAGTGAATCGAATCTTACTGGGAATTGAATTTTATATGCAATTGAATTCTATTGGAATCAAGTTTCAAGGAATTAAATTCTATAAAGAATTGAAGTTGATGAAGTCCTGTTTCAAATACGAAAGATACTAGTATGTTTACAGAAATTGTTAGGTTAATGAGATCAACCTTTAATAGGTCTTTTCATTAGAAAGTTTTACCAAACCTTACACAAGATGGCTTGCATGGATTAGCACCCATTTTGGCCTTATTCTAAACCCTATCTGCTTTACTTTGTACGAGTTCTACTCAATACATGTTTTATATAAGCATTCGTGATTAACTAGAATCTTTAAAGAGGACAAGGTAGGACGAGGGTTTTTTATTTTCAAGGGTTTTCAAAGTAGGAATTGTTGGGTAGACAAGTCAATTTAGTAATGGCAAAAATGCAAGCACACAATCTGTATATCAACCTTTGATAAAACCATAATGATGGATTTGGATTCTAGTGGTATTGGGCTTTAAATAATGTTATGTCAATACTACAATGTTGATTCCACCAAGTACATAAAGAATTAACATGACTTACCATAGTCCTCTTGAATGTGATAATCTTTGTTCTTCTACTTCCATACACTTCCTGTTGTTTCTTTTCTATGCTGCGAATGGCAAGAAAGCATGTCAACTTTTACTTCCATACATTTCCTGTTGTCTCTTTTGTTATGCTACGAATGGTTAGAAAGCATGTTAAAGTTGACACAATTCTCAATGGTTGAGGAATGCTCGGATTAATCAGTCAGTGAGGGTGCTTGTAAAGAACGTCATGAACATTTCCTGTTGCCTCTTTTCTATGTTACGAAGGGCAAGAAAGCATGCCAACATTTTCTTCCATACATTTCCTGTTGTCTCTTCTCTATGCTACGAATGGTTAGAAAGCATGTTAAAAGTTGATACAATCTCACTGGTGGATGAATGCTTGGATTAATCAGTCAGTGGGGTGCTTGTAAAGAATGTCATGACCATTTCCACGAATGGTTAGAAAGCATGTTAAAAGTCGACACAATTCTCAATGGTTGAGGAATGCTTGGATTGATCAGTCAGAGGGGGTGCTTGTAAAGAACATTTCCTGTTGTCTCTTTACTATGCTACGATTGGTCAGAAAGCATGTTAAAAGTTGATATAATCTCAATGGTTGATGAATGCTTGGATTGATCAGTCAGTGGAGGTGCTTGTAAAGAATGTCATGAACATATCCTGGTTCCTGAATTGCAGAGAAGATGAGACACGGCGTGGCCCTCACGGATGAGGACCGCATGCCCTGGTTGGAGACACTGCGAGACTTGATGATAGAGTACATCTTAAGAGGCCAAACGGTGGTGTTTGCATGCTCAGCTCTGCTCCCCAAGTACCGAGACCTGCTCCGCACTGCCGACTACGACTTCCCATCCGAAGAGGCCTGCCAGAGGGACGAGAACTTTGCCACCACCATCAGCCGTGCACGACAAGAGAGAGACCTCAACTCCCG
Organism: Ulota crispa; assembly: GCA_963920765.1. Lineage (NCBI taxonomy): Eukaryota > Viridiplantae > Streptophyta > Bryopsida > Orthotrichales > Orthotrichaceae > Ulota > Ulota crispa. Next base: position 5,636,903 of record OY987248.1, on the reverse strand, counting down.
AGTGGTGTTTGTGTATCTGAAATGCAGCGCTGGTATTCTGGCCACACGAGTGAAAGCAAGGGAGATGGCAGGAAAACACTACATGCCTGCCTCTCTGCTTCAGTCTCAGATCGACGGTCTCAAGCTTTCCTGGGACGAGGGCGATCTCCTTGCCACTGATGCTAGCTTGCCTCCCCCTCTCATAGTGGAACAAATTCGAAAGCAACTTGTTGTGTGACGTGCATCCAAGTCTTGACTACAAGGGAACGCTGTCAATTTGGACTTTTTCTTTTTGTGGATTTGGAAGTGTCAATTTGGACTTTTTTTTTTTTTTTTGTCAGTTTGGACATTTCTTCTTTGTCAATTCAGACAAGTTTAGTCAATTTGGACACTATTTCCTTGTAGTACCTACTCCATCTCCTTTCCATTCCATCCATTTCTATACGGATACGAGTTTAGGTACCTACTGTGAGGTAACAACTTGATTCAAAGTAAAGTCTCAATGTAAACCACTTTATGCATGTACCCCTCTCTTATGTGGTGGTTAGCAATAAAGTATGATAGATCATTGGAAGTTACACCACAACACTCTCTTTTTATCAATTAGATTGAGATGTTAACAATAAATCACTGACAGTTGCACCACAACACTCTCTTAACCAATCGTAATGTGGATGTGTTCTTTTATATATATAAGATTCTTGTAATGTCCGAAGAAGGCAAGGACACTCTTTTTGCCAATTTAAAGTATTTTGACTAACATGTAAGAAGAGTATGTGTGCTTGCAATTACGAACCTGGTTTTGAGATGAGGAGAGATTGGTGCCCTGAAGCTTGAAAGTGTCCGTTTAACTACACTCATTGTATTCAAAAAACCAGCAACCCATTGAATCAATAAGTGGATCCCCTGAATTGCTATACATTAAATTCTATCACTCTCCCTCAGTCTCCTGAAAGATTTTAAGTTGACTAAGCTGCTTCATATTTGAAAGCTCAGGTCTTCTCCTCTCTCTCTATGCTATTTTCTAGCAGTATCGAGTGTCTACCAGTGATCTCTCATAATGAAAATTCTATTACAGCGCAAGTGGCTAAAAACACTGAAGTGCTAACAAGCTCAAATGTTCAAATTCAACACTGTAAAATTCAATATGTAAATTAGCTGCATACTCTGTTTTGGGTAACAATCCTGCGAAACTTAGCCAGTTTAAAGATCGCTGAGTTTGTCTACCAGTGATCCCAACTATGACTTTTGCTTCTAACTCAAGTGGCTAAAAACACTGCTAAATAACTAAAATGTTCAAATTTAACAATATAAAGTTCAATGCAATAAAAATGTAGCTGCATACATATTTGGGTAGCAATCCAGCAAAATTTAGCCAGTTCAAAGATCGCTGGTGTAGATCTACTGGCATGTTGAGTTGCAGGCAAACGAGAGAGAGTCTAGAGAGTTTTATGAATTAACTCCGTCCGTGTGGGGGGTGGTTGTCGGTGATGAGTCCCTTCAACCGGCACTGAGCCAAGCGAGACCAATCCATGGCCTTCTCCAGCGTGTCCTTCACCGCCTCCGGTATGTGGGCCTGCACCGCAACCCTAACCAGCGCCCCGTCTCCATAGCCACCAAGCTTTTCTGGATTCTCCGGAAACAAGCTCAAGAGCATGTTCCACACGTCCTCCTGGTGCAGAATGGCCGTGCTGATCATGGCCTCCACCTTCTCAATGCATTCCGTGGTGGAATCCGAGCCAGTCGTCGACTGTCTGTAGAAGCCGTGCCCCCCTGGCAGATCCATTGCTCACTAGTGATCTCAAATATGATTGTTACTTGTACCTCAAGTGGCTGAAAAACAATGCTAAAAAGCTCAAGTTTTCAAATTTAACACTACAAAGTTCAAAAAAATTTTAGCTGCATACTCTGTCCTGCAAAACTTAGCCAGTTTAGAGAGAGCAATGCTCACCGCCTGCCTCTGCTTGCTAGCTAGCTAATAACTTAACCCTCGTCCTCCAGTGACCAAGTTTTATCACCTGAAATCTCTCTAACTTCCTTCTAGAACTGTCATGCGCTTATCACGAAGCTTTACCACCTGAAATCTCTCTGGATCCTTCTAGAACTGTCGTAGCATGCTCTTTAAAATTTATAAAATCCAAAAGTCCCAAAATGTCACTTTTTCTCTTTTAAATGAATATCGTGATAAAGGTGGGAAGCACTCCCATACTCGATAACTTATTAAAGCGATTCTGCAATAACAAAGTACAAAAGAGAGTTTGAGGTGCAACGAATATTCTTCCTTTCCCGTGTAGGAAGATAAAAAGTATTGGGATGGGGAAATTTTCATGATTATTATTTGCAAAATTGAATTTTGGGAGTCAAAAGGTACTTTAGAATCTATTGTCCAACATCTATACTCATGTAATTGTGATAACAGTCAAACTATTTTCCACTCATTCACTTCCTACACTTTGGGACATGTGGTATGACTTAAGTAGTCCCAATACCTTGGAAAAGGACAGAAGAATGCATTCCAAAGCACCTATATTCCTACTGTGATTGGAAATTCCGCACCCTATTAGTTGGGTAGTATGGAGGCATTGTTGACTATGGGTGGAAATTTAGCCTTATCTTCACATATTTTGGTGCAACTCAATCTTTTACCTAGTAACACACTAACACCATATTAGTAAATTGGGAAAAACAAAGGGATCATTTTGTACTCCACCTTAATCTTACATACAATAAATGTAGACATAGCTATAGCTCAAAGTTGTAATTGTTTGAGATTCTTGGAGGCAATCACTAAGACTTCACTATTGTACAAGAAAATGCATGCCTTTTTTTTGTAATATGCTAAATTGTACACCATGACAGAAATAGTGAAAGTCCCACAATGTACTGTTTTTCCCAATTTACCTAACATGGTGTTTAGTGCAACTCGATCTTTTACCTATATGGATCCTAGAAATTTCTGGCCGGGTGCATGGAAACTTGGAAAGCACTGAGAGTGTCTTTTCTCTTTTTCTCTTTTTTTTTAATTCTGGTCCAGAAGGGCAGGGTCAGAGTGGAGATAGGGTCATCGATGTCGTCTCTGAGCCAGAGAGATGGGGCTGACTCTCACTGGACTGGACTGCAGTTCTGGACTGGACTGAGCCGCCAGTTACGCTCTCTCAGAGTTCAGCTCATCACACCACCTTACCCCCTCTTTTGAAGCTTCTATTGGGCATTCAGCCTTTCAGTGTAACTCAAATTTAACTGCTGCTGCATCGAGATGAGTCATTGACACCTTTGGTACGTGACACTGTCCCTTCGATTTAAGAAAGCCACATTCTTTGAAGATTGGAAAGTTTTCTTTCTCACTTCCAAAGGACCTGTGAAGAAGTTTTTGGGTTTTGCACGTGAAATCTTTACCAGTAAATTTCTCTTTTTTCCTTGTAACGCGTTACTCATTAAATTGGGAAAAAATAATGTTCCAAAATGTATTTTAGGAATACTAGATTTTGCATTTGTGAGAATATTTGGTGATTTGAAGTGAGGTTTTTTTTAGATAATTCTTGTAAGACATTACATCATTGATGCAAGGTCTTGAAGAAGTAATCATAATATTCATTCCAAATCACTTAAAAATTCTTAAAAAACAAAAGAATTAAAAGTCCCAATATGTAAAACACCATACTAAGTAAATTGGGAAAAAAATGCAATCTTGGGACTTTTGGATTTTGTATTTTTTAAAGTGCATTTAATAAATTTTCTTCAAAAAATACAAAATCTAAAAGTCCCAAAATTGCATTTTAACCCAATTTACTTAATATGATGTTGTAAGCTTTTTCCAAATTTAATGAATATTAACCCCTAAAGGACCAACTGTCCCCTCGGGGGACAAATGGATTTTGGGCATGTACCTACAACTAATCTACTTTTTGTGATTTTTTGAAACTTTTATTGAAGGTGGGGAATTCAAAGATCTACTTGGGCATCTAAATTTTTCTTCATTTTGACAATTATTGAAGAAGTTATGCATGAATTTCTGAAAAAAGGCAAGGGCGGGCAGCCCAAATAAAAAATCAAAATTGCAATTTTTAAAAGAAAATCGGAAATTGGTTCTCTAGAATTATGCAAATTTGGGAATCTTTAAATCATTCAGGTTTGATTGATGAGATGAAAGTTATGAGAAGTTTTAGTTAGCAGGTAGGTATGGGACTCCCAAACCTCCATTCTTTTTGCCTTTTGTAAAGTTTATTGCTTTCCTTTTTTGAGCTCTTTGTGTATTTTATTTTTTTGACTTTTTCTTTTTCCAAGTTGTAGTAAACTAAGATTCCTTGGTTTTCAGCATTTGGATCAAAGTAATTCAGATTTATGAATTTTACATAAATTCTCCAATTTTGCCTAGCGTATATGAAAATTTCATGGCCTTACGGTATTGCAAGACTTTACAAAGTATGATCCACACTTCCAAATTTTTGAAAATTCTCCCACACATACCTAACTTGGTCCTCTACATGGAAAAAATAAACCTCAACTTTGCGCTGAGCAATTTTTTTGATATAGGAACCGTCAAAGGCTTCTCAGTGCATTCGGTGGAATCCGAGCCTGTCATCGACTGTCTGTAGAAGCCGTGCCCCCCTGGTAGATCCATTGCTCACTAGTGATCCCTCCCAAATAGGATTTTTACTTGTAGCTCAAGTGGCTAAAATCAATGCCAAAAAGCTCAAGTTTTCAAATTTAACACTATAAAGTTCAACAAAAATTTAGCTGCATACTCTTTTCTGGTAGCAACCCTGCAAAACTTAGCCAGTTTAAATTGAGCGATGCTCATCGCCTGCCTCTGCTTGCTTACTAATGCCACTAGACCTCCAATCACGAAGTTTTATCACCTGAGATCTCTCTCCTCCTTCTAGAACTGTCATAGGCTAATCACGAAGCTTTATCACCTGAGATCTCTCTCCTCCTTCTAGACTAGAACTGTCATGCGCTAATCACGACTTCAGCTTTATCACCTGAAATCTCTCTCTTTGCCTCTAGAACTGTCATGCGCTAATCTCGAAGTCTTATCACCTGAATGTCTCTCTAGACCTCCTTCTGGAACTGTAATGCGCCAATCACCAAGTTTTATCACCTGAAATGTCTCTACACTTCCTTCTAGAACTGTCATGCACTAATCACGAAGCTTTATCACCTGAAAATCTGTCTTCCTTCCTTCTAGAATTATCGTAGCATGCTGCTCTCAAGTCACAGCCGCCAGCAAACCTTCAACGTCGACGTCAGGCGTGGAGTTCGAGGCACGGAATGTATTATTGCCGTACAAACGAGACTCACCTCGACACAAAACTCGATCGAAGATCAGGTATGTTTCGAATGACGAACACTCAGACTCGATCTGGATTTTTGCAGGATAATTATTTATGTACAGTACATTGCTGGACGGGGGTGTGTGAGATCAGCAAACAAGCTTGACTGTGGGGAAAAAAAGCTGGAACTCTCGTACGACGTACATTACCTTTTAACTGTGGGGAGAGTCTAGAACTGTCGGACAAGTGATAAAGGTGGGAACTGGGAAGCACCCCATTCCCTGATAACTTATTAAAGCGATTCTGCAACAACCAACTACAAAAGAGAGTTTGAACAAAAGAAAGTTTGAGGCAACAAATATTTTAAATTCCTTTACCATGTAGGAGGTAAAGAAATATGGGGATTGCAAATTTTTCATAATATCTATTTGCAAAGCTGAAATTATGACTGTGAATTTTGGGAGTCAAAAGTGCTTTGAAATTTGAAACCCATTGCCCAACCTCTAGACTCAATGTAATTTTCAATAACACCCAATTGAAACTACTTTAGGCTCATTTTACTTCCTCCTTCATGTTGGGACACGTGGCATGACTTAAGTGATCTCAAGTCCCAACCTTGGAAAAGGACAGAAGAATGCACCTACTTCCTATCGGGATTGGACGTTACGCACCCTATTAGTTGGGTAGTATATATGAGGGTGTTGTTGAGTAGGGGCGGAACTGTGGAAGTTTAGCCTTATCTTCACATAATTTGGTACAACTCAATCTTTTACCTAGTATTCTAGTAACACCATATTAGGTTAATTGGGAAAAACAGAGGGATCATTTTATACTCCACCTTAATCTTACATACAATAAATATTGGCATTAATAACTATAACTTAAAGTTGTAATCGTTTGAGATTCTTGGAGACAATCACTGAAACTTCACTATATATTGTACAAGAAAATACACACTTGTTTTTTTGTAATATGTTAAATTGTACACAATGACAGAAATAGTTGAAAGTCCCGGAATGTACTGTTCTTTCCCAATTTACCTAAATAATATGGTGTTTAGTGCAACTCGATGTGTTACTCAAGTTTATATGGTTTCTAGAAATTTCTGACCGGGTGCATGGAAACTTGGAAAGCACTGAGAGTGTCTTTGCTCTTTTTCTTCTCGTCCAGAAGGGCAGGGTCAGAGTGGAGATAGCAGGGTCGTCGATGTCGTCTCTGAGCCAGAGAGATGGGTCTGACTCTCAGTGGACTGGACTGCAGTTCTGCCTGGATTGACCGTAAGTTACGGTCTTTCAGAGTTCACCTCATCACGCTACCTTACTCCTCTTTTGAAGCTTCTATTGGGCTTCAGCCTTCAGGTGTAACTGCTGCTGCATCGAGAGAAGTCACACCTTTGGGACGTGGCACTCTCTCCTTGATTTAGCAAGAGTCACATTCTTTGAAGATTGAATAGTTCTCGTTCTCACTTTCAAAGGAGAAGAATGCTTGTGAAGAAGCTTCTGCCTTTTTGTATGTGAAGTTCTTATCAATAACATGTTATTCGTTAAATTGGGAAAAATAGAGGTACCATTTTGTACTCCACCTTACCCTTTGAGCACCCAAGAGACATTATAATGTCTCTCCAAAAGCTGGGTCAACGCAAGTTTGACTGAGGTAACCTCATTGCTCCTTTGGTGAAACCACCTCCAATCAAGCCCATCACAATGGAAATGCTTCCTACTAACAATTTGTATGGTTTCAATCTTATAAATTGTATTTTTCAATTTATAGGGGCACTTTGACTTCAAGGAGGTTTGCCAAAACCGGATTTTGAGCTGGGCGTTCAAGGGTTAAACACAAAATGTTACCTTGTACCCAATTCAAAGGTATCAAATTGAAAAGTTTTCTTTCTTACTTGAAGAAGTTTCTACCTTTTTGCATGTGAAGTTTTTACCATTACATTTTTTTTTTTTCTTTTTACAAGTTTACCTTATGGTTTTTTTGCTTTCACAATTTCACTCTCCTTGTTCATGTTCTATAGTAGGGGTAGTCAAAGTTCGTTTTTGCGGTTCTCAATCTTCATAGAAATTTGATGTGCTGCAATGTCCACGAGTGGCATGAGGCTAGTTCCGTGAAGATTGAAAAAAATAATTCTTGTCCCCCAAGCGTGGAGAAAATGGCATGAGAATATTATTTGTGTGAGAATTCTTATCATGGTCCACAATTTCCTTGCTCGTGAATTGCTTTTCACCTTTGCTTTTTCTACTCCTCCAATTGGTGGCCGCTATGCCTTCCTCTAAGTAAAACATTGTCCATTCTTCATTCTTCATTCTCCATCACCCACAAAAGGGGTGTCACACCTCCTTCCATGAAGAAGTGCTTCCATAGTTCCAGTTCCATTGGCTCCTACATTCACTCAACCATTTCTCAATCTTCACGGAAATCTCAATCTCAAAGCAACTATGACTACCCCTAGTGAATATAGCTTGCTTTCTTGCCGCTTTACCCTTTTTCTAAGTAATATCATTCTTTATTCCCCTCACTCATAAAAAGGGATACTCATACATCTTTTTCATGAAGAAGTGCTCCCATTGACTTCTATTTCCACTTTACAACTTGTTATTCACCTTTGGAACTTGGTAGTTGACACTCTCTCCTGCTATTTGTAAAAGCCACATTCCTTGAAGATTGAAAAGTTTTCTTTCTCATTTTCAAAAGAGAAGAATGTGTATGCATAAGTTTTTGGCCTATTGCATGTGAAGTTTTAACCAATACTTTTTCTCTTGTGCTCTTCTTGCTTTCACGGTTTCACCTTCCTTGTTCATGTTTTGAATTGAATGTAACTTGCTCTCTTACTACACTACCTTTATTTTAACCCCTTAAGGCCCAACTATCCCCCAAGGGGACAGTTGAAATTTCGGGCATGTACTTATAGCTAATCTAGTTTTTGTGATTTTTTAAAACTTTTATTGAAGGTGGGAAATTCTAAGACCTACGCGGGAATCTAATTTTTTTGTCATTCTTACATTTGACAAAGAAGATATGCAAGAATTTCTGCTACCCGGGGGAAGGAGGGCAATCCAGGCAACCCAAAAACTTCTTAAAATTTTATACTTTCTAAAAATAGAAATCTGAAATTGGTTCTTTAGATTTTTTCATATGTGGGAAGCTTTGAATCATTCAACTTCAATCAATGACATGAAAGTTATGAGATGTTTTAGTTCGTGGGAAGTTATGAATTCTCTACTCTAAAATAAACTTTGAAGTTCTTTCTTTTCCACAATTTTTAATTTTTTGAAACCCTAAACTAAACCCAAGGAAGTAGATTGTTTATCAAAACATTATAACCATTTGGATTTTCATTTTTCATTTTAATAATTTAAATTCTTTACAATTTAGTGATTTGACTCATTCTCTACTTCATTTTACATATTGTTTTCCCCCATGTGTTGTATAGTTCCAATTGATTTGAAAATTCTCTTACACATATCTAACTTGGTCTGCTACATGGAAAAAATAAACCTCAACTTTGTGTAGAGTAATTTTTTTCATGTAAGTGTGGGCATAAGCTTCTGAAATGTTTTGGACAGCACAAAAAAAGACCTTTTTTTTCACTTTAGATGTAAATATCTCCCTCCTCTCCATCTAGAATGACTTGATTTTTTTCCCACAAGTACCTCTTCTAGTCTAAGGCAAGATCCTATAGTTGGATTTGCAAAACAAACTTTATTTCCTACTCATTCCCCCCAAAGTGGCAGTTAATAGTGACTTTCATTGAAGAAAACTACTTGGGCCTTTAGGGGTTAAAGTAAAACTATTCTTTAATCTCCATTGTTCATAAAAGGCGGGTTACATCTTCTTCTTGAAGAAATGCTCTCATTGACTCCTATTTCTAAAATAGCAAAATTATGAACCCTTTAGATGCCCCTTTCAGAGTCCATACTCCTTTTAAAGAACCCTTATAAAGGTTTTAATTTGTACTTTGAGATATGAAAAACACCTTTAAGATATTTTTCATTAAAGTGAGAAAAAGCACGTTCCCAAAACATATTTTGAGGATACTAAATTTTGCATTTTTGAGAATATTTTGGTGATTTGAAGTGAGTTTTTTGATAATTCTTGCAAGGTATTCCATCTTTGATGTAAGGTCTTGAAGAAATCATCATAATGTTTGCTCTAAATCACATAGAAACTCTTAAAAATGAAAAATCCAAAGTCCAAGTATGTAAGCTTTTTCCCAATTTAATATGAATAATGCATTCTTACAAGTTACAACCAACTTTTCCCATTCCAAAGCTTTGAGTGCAATGATGACTAAAAGCCTTGGGTTCCAATGGAAACAGAGCAATCATTCAATCATGATGGTGCACAACACCAAAAAATCATTAAAAAAATTATGATTGACTACTTGATTAGTTGATTTGATCATCTCAAGTTTGGATACCATATTAATTTCATACTTTTATAGCATTTAATACTTGTACAATAAAAAAAGTCATACAAAATAGAAACACTTCATGCACATGCTGTACCTAACCTAGGCTCAATACATTTTAAGAAAGTCACAAATCAAGGGACACTTGAGGGCTTATGATTTTGCTGATGATACGTATCTACTTCTAATAGACTAGAAAACCAATGACTCTTTTTAACAGAGTTAATTTTTGTTTTTGTTGATGGTATACAAAAGACCCAAGTTATAAAAAAAATGAGCGGAATTCTCTAAATTGTATTTGGTATCCACATTCCACCTAATTCAACAAATATAGGGGCATGAAAACGTAAAATATTACAAAAGGGGCGCAATTTCAAAAAAAACTATATTTTTTTGCAATTTTTGTTTGAACATTGGTTGATTTAGACACATCACATTAAATGTAAGTTAACTTCCAAAAAACTTAAAAGTCTCTATAAATTGTCATCCCCTTTACTAAAATTTCTTTAATTAGGCTTGATTTGGAGAGTCTTTTAAGTTGTTTGGAAGTTGGTTAACATTTAATGTGATGTGTCTAAATCAACTAATGTCCAAACCAAAAAAAATTGCATAAAAATTCAATTTTTTTGAAAATTGCAACTCTATTTGTAATTATTTTGAAACTACGGCCCTATTTGTAATATTTTACATTTTCATGCCCCTATTTGTAATTTCTGCAATATAGAATCTTTAACCTCTAAAGGCCCAAGCATTTTCTCCAGTGAAAGTCACTGTTAACTGCCACTTTGGGGGGAATGAGTAGAAAAGTAGGAAATAAAGTTTGTTTTGCAAATCCAACCACAGGATCTTGCCTTAGATTAGAAGAGGTACTTGTGGGAAAAAAATCAAGTCATTCTAAATTGAGAGGAGGGAGATATTTACATCTAAAGTGAAAAAAATGGTTTTTTTTGTGCTGTCCAAAACATTTCAGAAGCTTATGTCCACACTTACATTAAAAAATTACTCTACACAAAGTTGAGGTTTATTTTTTCCATGTAGCAAACCAAGTTAGATATGTGTAAGAGAATTTTCAAATCAATTGGAACTATACAACACATGGGGGAATACAGTAAGTAAAATGAAGTAGAGAATGAGTCAAATCACTAAATTGTAAAGAATTTAAATTATCAAAATGAAATGAAAATCCCAATCATTTTTTTTATAATTGTACTCATGTAAATTCAAACTAGATATGTTAGAGATCATATAGGAAAAGAAAATACAACAATATCAATATCACTTATGGATTGAAAGATTATAATGTTTGATCATGAGGGTGTTAAAATTGCAAAAATGATTTGAAATCTTCCCATCCTCTTTTCACATGTTGGATCTAAAAAGATGGTCACCAAAAAAAAAGTTAAAGGAAATAATATTAATAACTCAATCATTTATGACTTTCTAAAATCCCTTCTACAATTTTTTCAAAAGAATTTCTAATGTGAAATTTTCTCTAAGATTTACTGTATTTGAGACTTGTTTCCAAGAGCTCTCAACTCTATAGAAAGTCAAGACCCTTACACAAAATCTTGAATAGTAAAATCAAAATTAGGCTTTTTCAAAATCAAATTTTTGATGCTACAACTAGACTCCACAAAGAGTAATTCAAAAATACAAACTACTAAAAATAGAAATTTTGTTAGGTTTATTGAACTTCATAGTATTGCTGACACCAAAATTTGGTGCCTCACGCATTTCGGGGTAAAAATCAGTTTTTTGTTGGTCATGCAACAGGCACCCATGAATGTAAGCAAGTAAAAAAAATTTGGATAGAAATGGATAGAATCAATGAATTGTGATAGAATCAATGAAATGTGAACATTCATCCACAAAAACTACTACCATAATATTAGTATCTTTCATCCAAAATTTGGCAAACCTACTATTGGTTTGGAGACGAATTTGGTGATTTCATCCAATTTTGTCTTGACTCTTGTGCTTATGCTTGGTTCAAACTAGCGTCCTGACAAAACAAAAAAAGTGGCACTTTGTCTAATCTTTTGTCCTCCAAGAGCACTTCCACGTCATTGAGTCATTGGGTGTACCGTCCAATTAACTAGACCAAGCCAAGGCAAGAGTGTTCATTTGCTGAACAAGTTTGGAGCCACCCTAACCACAAACCCCAAACCCTCCCTATTGTGTCTACTAAGGTGGTTATGTTAGTTGGTGACTTGGCAAGTTGAAGTACTGTACAAACCCTAAATGTGAACCTTTAATGAACAAAAAATGATGTTTCAAATAATGACGTTTGAGATAATTTTATCTGGTTGCTATCATGAATTGAACCTTATTGAGCAATTCTTGAATATTGCGGATTTAAAATTATTTTTCTATAAAAGAAAGAATGGAAGTTTGTCTAATCCAAAAGCATATCTTTTGTAGTTTAAACATTCCCTCAAAAGACGGTTTTATTTATTTTGATAATTTTTTAAAATAATTTATAAAGGTCGTCTTTGGAATTACATGATTATACTTCAGCTAAAATGAATTTTGACATGAAATTGTCAACTTCAATATATAAATCACGGTATAAGAAGTTTTGAGTTCAAAGCTTCAAATTTTATTTTTAAAGTGCTGGTGATAGCAACTATAAATCTTGCAAGTATAATTCAAAATCAAAATTTTAAATCTACAGATTCTGTTCATGAAACATTTTAGCTTAGCATTGTTTAGATTGTATCTTCATAAAACTTCATATCAAAAAGAAATAAATCATCATTGAGGGATTAACATGCATAATCCTTGTGCAAAATCCCTGTCTTTTGTAGAACTATTGGAATAAAATAGTCATCTTTAGTTGTAGTGTTCTGTACAATGAAAAGGTACTTGAGTTTAAAAATTCTTCATTCAAAATAATCTGGTCATAAAATGGTTAGGGGTAAAATTAAATCATTTGGGGATTTTGGAAAATTTTGAATATTAAATAAAATGATTTCTAATCCATAAAGAGGGCTTTATATTTTCATAGCAATCATATAAAGGTTTGTAAGAAACTTTGGTAGTATTGTCATTTGTAATTTATTTGAAGAGTTTCTAGAACGCAAACTAATTTAGGATTACAAAAACGCAAATTTGCATTGAATTGCAATGATTGGGAGGTATAAACGTTGAGCACTTAGAACTCACCTCTCCAAATATAGTGAGAACTCTCCAAATATAGTCTCACTCCTATTCGGGAATCCTCTCATGCAACTTGTAAGGATCATAGATTGGTTAAAACTTTGAATAATTTTGCAGGATGACAAAGATTTTATAACTTAGAATAATGGCATTTTAATCTATTTCTGGAGCTTAGATACCACTTTAAGTTCCAGGCTTTTAAATTTAAACATTAAATACCAAGATGGAAAATATTAAACCTTGTGTTCAAAAAGGTTTCGACTCCTACTGCGGTTGATTGACTAATACTCCCTCCAATTTTGAAGCTCCAAAAAACTTCTCCATGAGGGATTATTCTTATTTTTAGTCATCATGCTAGTGACAAATGAATTCTAGAATCAAGATACACCTACCAAATGTTTGCAAAATCTCCAGTTTTTGTGTTACCATTTAAACACCCAAATTCTATGCAAAAAGTACCATATTTGTTCATAGTTTGTGAATGCTACCAACTCCTCACTATTTTAGTCTAATGACATATGCATTCTACAATCAATATACCATCTACCAAATGTATGCAAAATCTTGAGCTTTGATGTTGTCGTTTGGGCACCCAAATTTCATGCAAGAAGTACCATATTTGTGCATGTTGCTAGCTCCTCTTTATTAATGACTTAAAGATTAGTAGCAACAATGGTACCTCATATGGGCAAGGCCTAGCTTGTTAGGAGAGGAATGCTCCCTAATTGCTTAACTTGCCCCCATGAGACCATTGGACATGACAAACGCTTTCTCAACAATTGAAATTAGCAAAAGGGAGCTTTTTATTGGGACAAGAAATATGCCTAATTTGAAGCATTATATTTGGACAGAGGGAGTAGCATTCAGCAATTATTGGCCAAGTATCATATCATGCAAATTCAAAAAGAATTTGTTTCTAACAACCAAATACCACTTACAATTAGTGAAGTTACGGTTGACGTTCCCAAAGATATTTTTGTTATCCAACCTGGCAACAACAGGAAACTCTTGTTGGGTTACGCTGTGACTTATAACAACAGACTGATTGTTAAAGGAAGTCAAGAAACCAAACATCCTCTAAAATACCATTCCACCAAATCCGAAACTTAACATGTGAAGGAAGTTAAGGAGTCGACGACATTTAGTGAGACTGATTTGCGGTTAATAGCTCATCGAAAAACACAGCGGCATGTTACGTTCATCAAAAATATAAAATTCGTCATACTGATAGAAAATCCAGACTTGTAAGAGTAGCAAACTTGTGGTTCCCAGTACAAACCATAGCTAAATCTACTCGTAAACTATTGAAGTGCATACAGAAAAAAAATACTCAAAACGTCCACTGGCACAATTTGAAAGCATTAAATAGTCAATTCATCAATGGAATACCGTATGATGGCATGTTCAGTGATCTTATGACTCGTCCAAAAGTGAGTCGAGGGAGCCTCCGGTAAAGAATTAAATTGATTCAGCAACGCCGGGATTCTCATGGGAACTCACCATACTTGGTGCCTGCGATCACAATCAGAAACACGAGTCAAGAGATGCCTAGATAGCCACCGTAATCCAAAGCATGAATCTTACAGCTTTCAGGCAATTTTGCAGCGTACTTCCTAGAGGTAATTTTACCATTTTTATACAACGGGAAAATTAGGAACAAGAAAACCGAAATTTTGGAAAATCATGCGAGAAACGATGCACTGTCAAGATGGCTCGTAGGAAATACTCTGGGCCTCCATGAGCTTGTATCGTTTCTCCTGAACACCTGTTACTCCCATTTGGATCTCAATAATGGTGTGAAGTGGCATCTGAGCATATCAATGAATAGGTGAGTTATTCCATTGAAATAATATCAGTTTCCTCTCAAGAGAAAAAAAAAAACTCCAATACGTTCAAACTAGACATGTCCAAGAAGTGGGGAAATCTTCGTTGTTGATGAAGGTGCAACGTATTTTAGCATATTATTTCAAATTTATGCCTATTCCAATGCGTTCTTGCTGCATTTGTGTATAGAAGTAAGGAGTAGTTAGCTACCTCGATATGAGGAACCTCCCTGAGGGGTTTGTCTGCAAAGTACGCATACAAAGAGCGTAAAATTGCCTGCATTAAAAACCATTTGTTAGAATTCCAAACATGTTCGTCGTGAATATCATGCGTCTAGATACACAATGCGCCACGAAGGCAACGGAACACATGTTCAAAAATATACATGCAGGGCACATTAGAACGCATTAGCTGGAATATCAATAAGCTAAGTGTGTTACATATTTTATAGATTGAGAATTAGGGCAGCATACACTGGTTGACTTGTATGAGATCTAGTGAAGAAATTATATTACTGGATTCATTTACGTTATGTTATAATGCCATGATGAAAGTTTTAGCATTTTATTATCATATATATTGATTTGGATTTATTTTTGAATAGTATAGGACGTACACTTAATTCCTAATTGATCTTGCAACGGAAAAGTGTAAATCACAATACTTCTACTACGCACACTAGTCCTTATTTACTTTGAGACAATTTAGTTCTCAAATGTTCATGATGCCTCCTATCTCTGAGCAGCATTAAGTAACACTTTCAAAGAGAACATATAAGCAGAGAAGACGAGAGCCAAAGTGTCCAGAGTGTTTTGTATTGCAACTCGATTGTGCACCTAGAGTAAGTAAGGAGCAAGGTGTGGTTAAGAATTTCAGTGTAAAGAATGACTTACTTGATGTGCAATGACGACCACAGACGAGCGCTGCCTTTCTAGCTCAATAATCACTGGTTCTAATCTGTTTCGGACAGACATGAAGTTCGTTACTCTTTAGAAGCTTCAAAGAAAGGAATAGGATTCCTTGAATTCACAATACCATAAATCACAATCACATTTCTACACGCAAAATCAGTTATACTTCTACAGTAAATCATTTGAAAAAAATGAATTAGCGGTATTATTTTGGCAAGTAGAGATCTTCTCCTGTACCTTTGAATGACATCCAAATAGGACTCTCCTCGTGGGTATCTATACCGTAGTTTATCTTGCTTCCGAGCCCTGTGGCAAAACACGATAAGGCTCATCTCTACATTGTACTAACAGATGCAGATCGTCACAGTAGAGAAGGTCGACAATCATTGCGTCGAAATGTTAGCTTTGGATATGTTAGCAAAATTCACTCTCAAATTAATAACCAGTTATTAAAGAGGATAACTTACATGTAATCTTCAGGCATAGTTTCCTTGATCTCTAAATAAGTCATACCATCACAGACACCAGAATTGATCTCATCCAGTGCTCGCCATTGCACCTATAATCATGAGCAGCATTTAATATGTCAACACATTAAATCACTCACCAGTATCAAAATTAATGTCAAACTTTGAGAACAAGAGAAAACGACAATTCAACAAATTACGGATGTTTTATAGGCACAACAGTTAAACATTTGAATAGTGAGACTTAAATCTCAAGGCAGTTCCACCAGGCCGGAGGATCATTTTTCCAAGACTTTTAAAAACTCACCTTTGGGAAACCGACAATGTGGCGTGATGTAAGTATAGTCCTTTGCAAGGTACTGGTCCATATCTGTAAGGAAACGTGTCTTAATAAGTCATCCTCAAAATGTACAAGAGCAAAAAAGCGTTGTCAGCCATATGATCATAACATGTATAATTAGACTACATGGAAGAAGTGCACCAAAGGCATGACCACACACATATGCCATGGGGCATAGAGGCACTACACATGCCATACATACACATCGAAAGGCACTTCAAGCTTACAGATGCTGTGCGCTCATTTTTCAGTCGCTTGTGCACAAAATCTGATAACCTAAGCGCATATTTCTCTCCTGCCTCACTGGAGAAAGCAAGAGCAGCGATTAGTACCCATTAGAAATGTCCCAAGCTGCTCCAGACTGTCAGAATGAATAGAAAAATGGCGTTATCCTATCAAATAACAATACAGTATCAAGAAGCAATAGGAATACCTGAGAGGAGGGTCGCCACCAATACGACCCCTAACATTGTCTTGGCTTTGACCATGTCGAGTCAACAAGATTGGCCTCGGTGTAATATGCGTGTTGACCTAAACAAGTTTTTCACACAAGTATTGTATGATACAAAATCTGGCAATCAAAAAAGTGCTGCAAAGCTGACTTCTGGACCCAAAAAAAATGATGTATATAGCAATAAAAGCAGCAGGAGTACACTTCGAGGTTGCAGGGACGTACCAGGAAGAATACAATGCGACCAGGGAGATAACCGCTGATACTACTCACCTACAAGAGTAACCGAACACGCAACAATTAGAGGCTCACTTTCAAACAACCAAATACACCCACTTTGCATGAAATGAAAACAAAAGATGAACAGTGCCTCCATCGCAAGCTAGTGTGATTGCTTCGGAAGTTTCTTGGTAGTTAAATCTCCTTCGCAGGTTGAAATACTCACCTCCATTTTTCCTTTCCCACTAACCATGTCGATCATCTTTATGTAGGAACCTTCCGTAACTGGCTCATACATCTGCAACACATTGGAATTACTCTAAATGAACAAAGCTACCATTATATATGTGGATTGACACGTCCAAACATAGAACACAGCATATAGAATGAGAATGTTATTCCCAAAAAACTTTATGTAAACATCATCAAGGTGGGGAAAAACCCTGAAACTTGATGAGCATCGTGAAATGCGTCAAACTGCCAATAAAAAGTATGACAATGGTTTGAATGAATACGCCTACTTCAAGGCACATCTTAGTATTTCCACTCCTTATGCACAGAAAGCAACTATCCAACTCACCTTCTCGTAGTTTGTAAGTCGATCCTTGAAATCTTGTAGAGCAACTTCGTGATCAGGCCTACGGTAAAACATCAAATTCCCACCCAGTAAATACATTATGAATAACAGTGTGGCTAATATCACAATGATAATGGTACCGAGGTTCAGAGAGCCAAGAATTTATTTTAATGGTTGACTGATGCAAATACCAAAAGAAAAGTTCTAGCAGAAAATGGCATTATTCCGCCTATTCTCAGTAGTACAATTTAAGTAAAACTTACACTTCAGCATAGTCAGGACTCTGTTGGATCTTCAACTCGATGTTTCTATCAATCATTGCCCGATCGTTGCATATCGTTTCCAGGAAAATTATCTGCAGAACGCCATCAATGAAACAGACGAAAACAGGAATCCATTTTCAGAATCTGTCGTCAATACAATTGAATCAGATTGAAGCAATATCATTTCACTGGTCACACGCAATATAATGTACTCAAAATGGTTCAAAGATTATCAAGGCCCCTTGAGTCCTAAGCAAATAAACATTGTAACGGCATAGAGCACATCTAAAATGAGTAATCTCAGCCAAACCATCAATGAATCTACCTTGCATTTTCCTTCTGCCAACTTCATGAGCATGTTTCGACGTGCTATTGTGCTATTGGTGGCGTCGAATACGCCGACCTGTGCACGGAGTGTATATCATCAAAACATGTTACCATTCATTGTCAAAGTATTTTTCCTCACAGGAAGTAGAATAAATTCTCACCTACTTGTCCCGAGGTCATATTTGAAGCAAGCCCAAACTTGTGGAGATAATAAGCCTTGGTTAAATTACCAATTGTCATACCTGACCACCTTCGTCCATCCAGGCGAGCATGTCTTCCATGGCCAGGACAGCCACCTGCAAGCCCGTCCCAAACAGGAAAAAAGTCAGGATTTCTCCGAAACGGTTTCGTGTAGACAGCCAGGAATATTGTTCCTAGTTATCTTTAAAAATAAGCACGGTAATCTCCAAAAGCAATCACTAGAGTGTACCTCATTTCGAGCGTCGATACCTTCCTGATTGTCTCCTCGGAAGAAGTCTGCGCTCTACCATATAGAAACACAGCTTCAACAATCAGTCAACACACTGGCTAATCATATATATTGTTGCTTTCACCACTGCTGCAAAAACTAGTAGGCCAAAGCGAAGGGTCTGAAGTAGAACGGCTACCTGATTACAACCAAGTTGCAGTCGCCGATACTGTAAAATTCAAAAGGAGCAATCGATGTCAAAATACCATTTTGTAAGAACCTGGCCAAGTTACTAGTTACACTACAAATGAATAGTTAAAAAATCATGCTACTCTAACAAGAAGAAACATGTCTCATAAAATCAACATTACCTAAGTACCAGTATCTGCAGGATCATACCTTTCCGACATTAAAGTGCTTGGTGTCATGCCCGAGCCATCTTAAGTATCTGGTGAGCTTCGCTGCAGTGAAGGTCTTTCCACGTGCAGGTAGCCCAACCTGGAGCCAGAAGAGACAGGTTCAAATTCCTACGGCCCAAACACTATGAGTTTCGCTACAGACAAGAATATGCCCAAGGGCATTACTCAAAAGACTTGAAAAGTGCTCTAATTGGAGTCTGCCAATAAGTCCTTTTCAATGAAAAAAGCGTCTAATCTGTGTACATGTTATCATGCGTTACTGAGAACTGCCATACAGTTCAGAGATTTCGCCAGTATGAAGATCTAACATCTCTACCCTAAAGATTTAAGCTCACCAAAACAATTGCAAGCTGGCGTCGCTCGTTTGCTCCCAAAAGCCTGTCTGCCACTGCACCTGCAGCAACTGCCCCAGCTGCTTCTGGCAAGCTCTGAACAAACCACCTTACGAAATCAATTTCACGACACATCTGCGCACAATACTCTGACTCCAGATCAAGGATATAGAAAAATCAAGGACCTAGAGTTGTTAATCTAAACAAGTTTTACCAGAACTGCACCTGGAGTAAGCAGAAAGTTGACCAAGACCACAACACCATAGCAAATAGGATTTGAAGTTCTTACTTTTGGTTTTTGTGGTACCTCCGGATCATCATCCAGACCAATCTGCGCTTCAATCTGGCTCAAATTGCTATTAATATCGATAAACTTTGGTGATGCGGCTCTATCAACAGATTCTGAAAATGTCTTCGCCACATCATCGGAATCTACAGCATCCTCTGAAAGTGTTCCCTGCACGGGCACAGATTCACGGGCCACAAGGTCCTGCAAAGAAAAAGCGATTACAGAGAACGTAAAAAGGAAGTTTGTGACCACCTCACTGGCCCATACCAATGGAGGATGTGGTTACGCGAAGAATAAGGAAAGCAGATAACCCATCATCTTCCTTCGTCCTACAAGTAATAAACGATCAGTGCACACAACAGAAGCTGGATTCAAAGACATGATCGTCAAAGAGAGAACATTCAAGCATAGAACATACATGGGAAAACATCTCCTAAATAATGGTGATGTTGTTACCTTCACAGAGACACTTCGTTCTGTGGGTGTCTCCTCTGAGTCTGCAGTTGACGGCGGGGTTAAGTTACCCTGCCGCAGCTTGTACTTACGACTCTCTCCATAAAACGGAGCTGTGATCGGAACGGAGGTAGAGTGTTGTAGGTTCCCTCGAGGAAGCTCTGTTGCATCAGCAGCATATTCACTATGGTTGAAAATACTACCTGGAGGAGGAACTTCGTAGTGTTCCAAATCTAATTCCAATGCATGCTGATCACTTTGATCAGTCATAGTCGGTGAAGCGTTACCCTGAAATGTTATTGAAAGTGATTATTGGAAAAAACTGTAGAGGGGAAGGCTAACCAAACGTGGATAATAGCATAGTCTCTGCGATAGATATGGCTGTTATGAATTTACCCTAGCACCAGGTTAGAGAGTGAGTTCTTTTCTGTCTTCTCAATGACAAAGCTAATGCCTAAGACCACAGGACTCAAGCACAGCTACGAAATTGGAAAGATTTACAACCAGCAAACTACCAGAAAAAAAAAACGTCTCAAGCAAGTGAATGCGGATTATCATTGCGGAGCGGACTGTAACAATTAAGACATGAGCCTTAGTTCCCATGAGCTACCAACTCATCCTCCCATTCAATTAATATTTCGAGATTTCTCAAAAGAGATGGCATTCACAACTTCATCTATTAATGCACAACGGTTTTCTTAGTCCTTGTTACCTATGGAAAAAAGAGTTAAAAGACTCCAGACCTGATCAAGTGATACATCAGGGATGCCCAGAACCCTGGCTCCATGTGGACTAATGTTTTTTTTCAGAGCCCGCCAGCTGGCTGCAAGTGCGAATGGGGAAACCCGATCTGTTACGACACTGACGGGTAATTCAAGTGTCTGCGAACCGTATTCCTTTGGGAGATTGAATTTGGCGATTGGCCCTGGACCTCCGGACATAACACCTGCTTTCAGAATCCGATTTGGACCCTCCTCAAATACACCTTCGTATTCTCTGTCCACTGGCTTCAGAACAAACTTGAACTCCATAACATCTAATAAAATCCACCACCAAACCAACGATCACTCACATTTAAGATCAGCTCGTACACCGGTGCATACATTACACTGATTTACAAAAACACAAAACTCTTTGGAACTTGACAACACAGAATGTGCTTTAAGACGTCTATACTCTTCAATACATGAGCGAAAAAGACTCAATTCAGATAGTCATTGACAATGTGATCATTTTCTTTAACATTCCAAAAGAAAAGTCGGAACATACCATGATTGAAGGGCACAACAAAACTTAGTTCCCAAACTGTCGACGATTCACCCTCCATAGCTATCTGTTTGAATGACACCAAAATATAGTACTTTTTTCAGTATATCACTTCCGACATTCACGTATAGTTTATTCTATATGCTCAAAGGCGAAGTTTAATATTACAAAATCACAAATCATTCAGTCAGAAATGAAATTCGAAAAGAGGTTGACAAAAAAAATATGCGAATTGATTCCAACTTCTCAAAACTACAATGCATCACTACAAACTTGTTGCTAAGGTAAGGTATTGCTTATTCTCAAATACTGTTTTTGAAGAGCGTTCATACGCTCTGTACTACGCATAAACCGAAGTATTACACAAAGCAGGAAAGGATCTTTGGAGACATTAAAGGATATCACAACAACTCTTGTACAGAAGCTCTACAAAATTGCCCCGACTAGATAAAAACTAACAGCCGTACAAGTGGCTAGCGTGACACTTACAGCTTTGGCAGGGTTCCAGAAACCGACAACGGCCATTGAACCTGTGACATGTGGAACAGCATCAAGAGGCATAAGCTGTCCCTCAGCCTTGTGCAATTTAAGAGCCACGAAGAGCTGTCCTCCGCTGTTTTCAGCCTCATTTCCACCACTCACGCTTGCCGAATGAGAGTTTCCCATCGTCTTCACTCCTCACCTTGAAATTATCTCTTCAACTAACTTTCCATACGTCCTCTTGATCCTAACAACAACTGCCTAAATCACGTCGAATTTGTGCTGCAACAGTCAAATTTCTGCAAAAGTACACTGCACTTATTAACTAACAGAAAATCTGTCCATGCGACTTGAGACTTCGTGAATTAGCAGCGAGAATTAAAACAAGTGGAAATTTCAGCTGCACCTGTTTGTGCTAATCATTTTTCTGATTCAGGCTGTCACAATTGTATCAAAAAATACAAGATGAGAGGACAAAATGGCTCGTTACAATGCGTCTCTCGATGAAGATAAAATGCGTACCAGATAATCGACTTTGTCAGCCTCTGATTGCTACTACAAGCGCACTAGAAACCATATGTTGCCTAAGCTTAGATGCAGAGTCGTCTAAAAGCTTCGCAAAGCTTTGCAGAGGAGAGAGCTGAACTAAAACAAGTGGAAATCTCAGCTGCGCCTGTTTGTGCTAATCATTTTTCTGATTCAGGCTGTCACAATTGTATCAAAAAATACAAGATGAGAGGACAAAATGACTCGTAACAATGCGTTCCTCGATGAAGATAAACTATGTAATAGATAAACTACTTTGTCAGCCTCTGATTGCTACTGTAAGTGCGATAGAAAGTACACAAGCTTATTACCTAGATGCAGAGTCGTCTAAAAGCTTCGCAAAGCTTTGGAGAGGAGAGAGCTGAACTAAAACAAGTGGAAATTTCAGCTGCACCTGTTTGTGCTAATCATTTTTCTGATTCAGGCTGTCACAATTGTATCAAAAAATACAAGATGAGAGGACAAAATGACTCGTTACAATGCGTCTCTCGATGAAGATAAAATGCGTACCAGATAATCGACTTTGTCAGCCTCTGATTGCTACTACAAGCGCGCTAGAAACCATATGTTGCCTAAGCTGAGATGCAGAGTCGTCTAAAGCTTCGCAAAGCTTTGGAAACGAGAGAGGTCCAAACACGACGAGAAGGGTAGGAGAGAAAGCACAGGAGATAGCAGAAAACCGGATCTCGTTTGGGACCCGACTTGGGATGTGGACAGGTTTGATAAGATAGTGCCTGGCTAAGATGAAGGTATCCGGACAAAATATTCATTTCATTTTAGGAAAGCATTCATTGTAGCCAAGCATTTCTCGGAGCTCCCCTAACTGACGGGGACAGTAATTTACTTCATCTTAACCAAGCATTTTTTTTATAAAGGTTCATCTTAGCCAAGCACTATTGTATTTTGATTGTATGCTTTCGGGGATGTCATTTGAGCCCTTGTTATGAACTTGGTAACATGAAAGTACCGGGCCTTGGTATTAGAAAACAACATACCAAGTGATGTGTAAGGATCAATGAAAATATTTTGGATGAAGTGGCCTTAGCTTTTTTTCTAACCAAAAAATGGTTGAGTAGCAAGAATGGTTACATTTTTTTTTACAGATGTAAAGTTGGATGCTTTCAACCTTTCATCAAAGCTAAGTCTCACGATGGTTTTGTGAGAAATTAGAATATTGCACCAATAGGGTGAGGCGACATCAAGTGGAACCCTGAAAACCAGGCTCTTATTCCCATACTTGTGTATTAAAGTTGGCTAAATATTTTACATTTTTTCAAAAAATACTACAGAGCATTCAGCCACACCAATTTTGGTTTAGCAAAAAAACAATAATTAGCATAAAATATTTTTGCTAGTAAGGATAGGTGTGATTTTCATGAGAACATTTGACTTTTTATATCAGTAGACATAACTTCTAACCTTTAATGACCATGTGTTTAAGTTTTGCATTCAAAATTTAAAACATTGATATACTTATGAGAATTTGATGAGAATTTGATTTTATCTTTTGTGATTAGGTTAGGGTATGTTCACACTTGGTGTTAAAAATTGTAGTAGAGAAGAAAAATTAGATACATTTGTACACACCTTTAGAGTGTATTCATATTGCTAACACCCCTTCTAACACCAAGTGCAAAAATACCTTTAGTATATTAGTTATAAAACATTATAAAGCATGGGTTGTCAGCGCTATTTAAAATTCTCTATTAACACCACAAGTTTTAAATTTTTTATTAACATTACAAGTTTAAACTTCTCTGTTAGAGGGGGAAAGGAGAGGAATATGCATCTGAAGAGGGATGATAAAAAATCATTGGATTTTTTTCTCTAATATCTCTTGTATACGTTGGAATTTCTATGCTATAAAGCATTGATTGTCAAACATTAGGTGTCTATGCGTCACTTAAATTTTGAAATTCAGAAAGAAGAGGGAGAGGAAAAGTCATGAAAAGGGAGGGTGAAAAGCCACATGAAAATTTATATTAATTTCAAAAAAACACAACAAGAGATGCATGGAAGGCACACTTGTTTATATGATATCAAATTCAAAAAAAAAATCTTTGTAACTATTCTACATATCTAAAGGTTATCAAATTTCATCTTTTCCAATCCAAAAGATACACTTCAAATATTATTTGAAAAAGCAAGTATGAGAAGAAAAACAAACTTCAAAAATCACCACAATGAAAAATCAATTATCTTAAACTTATAATATATATATATATATATATATATATATGATTTTCAATCTATGAACAATTTCACTTATGGATTAGTAGCTTCACATTATATTGGTCAACATATGTGAGTACAATAGTAGATCCAAATACATAAATGTATTCTTTGGTCTACAGTCTAAATCTGTTTTTGTATAGCCATCAACTAACCCCTCTCATCAATAGGGGATAGAATTAACATTTTTCAAAAATACTACACACTGTGAGGAATTATCATTCTTTTGTCTTGCACTTCATAAAGTATCTTTACAATTTTAAAAAATTAATGTACCTCTTGATCTTCATGGGTTCACTGGCTAGATCTTGTACAATCAAGTTCAATCAAAAAATTTCAAGAAAAATCAACCTTAGCTTAAAAAATGAAGATAATGCACACTACGGTGATATCACAATAGAATACCATACCACGATAGAATACCATACCACGATAGAATACCATACCACGATAGAATACCACACCACGATAAAACATCATATCACAATACCATACCATACCACAATAGAATACCATACACAATAGAATACCATACCACAATAGAACACCATACCACAATAGAATACCATACCACAATAGAATACCATACCACAATAGAATACCATACCACAATAGAATACCACAATAGAATATCATACCAGAATAGAATACCACGATAGAGTACCATGGTTGGATAGTTTAACACGGGGTTGAATACCACGGTCAACTTCCACTGGCACCTGCCACGATCATATATACCTCAGGGTATCACAGCGGGTATCAACACCTATACCGTCGTCTTCTCCAATCCAACACCAAGCTTGAAACCAACGCGGAGCCGGCTGTCGCAGAGCCTTAAAAATTTTGCAGCTGTTTGTCGAGCGATTTTGCAACTTTACGAACCTTTCGTGTAGACCTCGCCTCCACGGCAATCAAATAGGAGAAGTTAACAGATCAAAACCGTGAGAGAAGCAATTATTGTGCTCGAAATTTTAGGGCTAGAGAGTCCTGGAAGCTCATCGGAGATAACTCTGCGTGTTGCTTTGGTTGCTTCTTTCCGAGTTAGGGCATAATTTCGGTACAGATGGACGGGTGGGACACGACAACGAAGTCGACGGTACAGAAGATCCCGCTTCTGGCAACACGAGCGGGGCCACGAGACGGAGAGAAGTGGATGCAGAGACGGAAGGAGGAGTTCATGGCGTTGATAAAGTACATGGAGATGAACAAGGAGAAGGACAACGACTGGTTCCGGATCTCCCCCAACGAGGACGGGACGAAGTGGAAGGGGAAGTGTTGGTATGTTCATAACCTGCTCAAGTACGAGTTCGATTTGCAGTTTGAGATTCCTGTGACGTATCCTGCAACAGCACCGGAGCTCGAGCTTCCGGAGTTGGATGGGAAGACGGCGAAGATGTATCGCGGTGGGAAGATCTGTCTTACTATTCACTTTAAGCCTCTGTGGGCGAAGAACTGTCCGAGGTTTGGGATTGCGCATGCGTTGTGTTTAGGGTTAGGGCCTTGGTTGGCAGCGGAGATCCCTCATCTTGTTGATACCGGAGTGATTCAGCACAAGGAGAAGCAAGGCGCTACTGCTGCGTCGTGATTGGTGTTGGTTCATGTGTTTCTAGGGTAATTTGTGAATTTTTGTCGACTTGCCGTGTTTGAGAGCCCTGTTTTTAGGGTTCTTTTGGCATGGCAAATGCTTTTTATTGACAGTTAGATTCGTTTCTCGATTTTTGCGTATTTTACACAAGCAATAATGAATTCCTTTGCATGAGGTGTTTCTCTCATTGAGGAGCTTTGAGCGTGTTCTCGTTTGGCTTATCAATATATGGGGAGAACCATATATGGGGAGATCCGGCCTTTAGTAAGGTAGATACACCCATTCCCGATCGGTCCCCAATTCCGCACCTTAGTTTTTAGGGTTACACCACACACTTGTACAAGCAAATCTTGTCACATGTCAGTTGTTAAGTTAATTTGGGAGGGTTGGGATTGGGACTATCAAATACATTATAGGAACACATCCCAATAGTTTCAAGATCAGTGTAGAGTTGCTAATAAGAATCCTATGAGCTACAACTTTGCCCTTTAATATAAAATTATTTACAATACCTTTTTTACAAATTTACAAAGTACGTTCCATGATAGCTTGTTGAAAGGCTAGCTCTACTGATTTTTTTCCAGGTACCCCAAACCCATAATCGGCCGTGTATGGGTCTGTCTCCCTTAATTTGTTTTGTTTCGAAAGATAAGTTTTGTTTCCTTGCCATGTTGGACAGCTCTGTTTTGTAGTGTTCTTTTGGCATGGCAAATGCTTTTATTGACAGTTAGATTCTTTTCTCGATTTTTGCGTATTTTACACAAGCAATAATGAATTCCTTTGCATGAGGTGTTTCTCTCTTTGAAGAGCTTTGAGCGTGCTCTCGTTTTTGTTGCTCATCAACGTGCGGGGAAAACCGGCCTTGAGTATGTTGGTGCGTTTATAAAATTTCAGATTGTCTAATACATTTGTAAGACAGAATAGGATTGACTAGTTTTGGTGTTACAGATCTAAAAGTGCTTTGCTCAAAGTACAATGTAAATGGCAATGTCAGTTTTGTGGTAAGATTTTATCTCTCTTTATAACTCAGGGTTAAATCCAGCATAATTTTTTTTGGGGAAATTACAAAATGAGTAACAAATGAAATTACAGTAAACGCCATATTCATTAAATTGGGAAAAACGGAGGTACCATTTTGTACTCTACCTTAAACCCAAAAAGTCACTTCAACCAAATTTGAAGATATCAAATTTAGTTTGAGCCCCTAAGATTTTTTCCCTTGCAAATTCCTCCTCTCAGGTGAGGACACGTGTACCCAAAAAAATGTTGGAGCTCAGATTAAGGTGACCACCTTAATTCTTCAAAGTCTCGCTTTGTAAGCTTTTTCCCAATTTAACAAATATGGCGTTAGTTTGGGTAATGATTTGAAAGTAATTACAATTTGGGTAACAAAATCCAATACCCTCAATGGATTTTGCAACTGTTGAGGCGATAGCAAACATTGGTTGCTAGATGCAAACAAGGGTTGCAATTGATTGTGTTGCAACTGAGAGAACAAGTATCATGACCAATGACAAGTTGGCAATGACGTCGATGCCAACTTCAATGGCTTGCACCCTCAACAGTTGCAAAATCCATTGAGGATATCAGATTTTGTTACCTAAACTATAATTACTTTCAAATTGTTACCCAAATTGTAGTTTCTTTTATTTTTGTTACTCATTTTGTAATTTCCCCTTTTCTTTTTCTTTCAAAGTGCAATCTACTACTATAGTCATGAATAAAATTTTCAAAAATGTTTGGGCTTTGTTTACTCTAAGTTTATTTCTTAAGATGAAGTATGCAAACATACTTACATTAGTTGACATTACCAAGGTAACGCTGTGTGAATACTTCATGTGAAATGGTATTGTCTGATCAAAATTGTACGAGAGTCTGAGTTCTGAAATTAATTTAAAACACAACATTTCGAAAATGTGTTACATGTTACTACATATGGATCTAAAGATGAATTAGTGTCAGTTATGATGAAGGCTAGAGGATTAAGTAAGACATTTATGAAGTTCAAGTATGTACAGTCGGGCACCGAGTAGTTACAAATTCCTAGTATAAATCAGTCAGCCTTTGGTGTATAATTGATCCATTTTGGTGAGAAAAATTATCACTGCATCTTTATGCAACATAAAGCAAGTACACCAAATTTCAGTTCTTAAAAATCAAAACTTCATTTTTGGTGGATTGTTTTGTAAACAATTCATGGTTTTACATGATTTATTGAAAAATATTGGCGATAAATTTTTGAGATTTGATTCCATGGGTATGTAGGAAACATCCATATGCACATCTACCATGCTAAAAACACCTCCTTAAGCAACAAAAATTTTAGCTACAAAAGATTCAATGAAACTTGTGATAGGCCCAAATTTTGTAAAATATATATTTTTGTTTTTTAACTAACTTTTCATCAAGTAAACAAAACATGATGTTTAGAGATACAAACTTAGTTACAGTATTTGAGTCAAATAACAAAATTTGATTTTCATAGAAAAATATGTGTTTTACAAAATTTGGGCCTATCACAAGTTTCATTGAATCTTTTGTAGCTCAAAGTTTTGTTACTTAAGGGGGAGTTTTTTAACATGGGAGATGTGCATATGGATGTTTCCTACATACCCATGGAATGAAATCTCAAAAATTCATCACTAATATGTTTCAATAAACCATCATGTAAAACCATGAATTGCTTACAAAACAATTCACCAAAAATGGAGTCTTGATTTTTAAGAATTGAAATTTGATGTACTTACTTTATATTGCATAAGGATGCAATGATAATTTTTCTCACCAAAATGGATCAATTATACACCAAGTTTAAACATAAAAAGTTGACTGGTTCATACTCGGAATTTGTATCTACTCGGTACTTGACTATACACTCTCATCCAAAAAGAACTTGTTTAATCAAGGGAATTGATATGTGCACACCGGAGGGTTGATCTTTGCACAACCCCCTTGGAGATAAATTGTGGATTTCTACCATCAAAAATCTGAATTTGAGAATTTTGAATTCAGATTTGGAAATAGAGACCATAATTTACTCAGGAACCATTAAAAAAAGTTGTAATTAAATAACACTTAGTGAAAAAGCGTAGTTAGTGGAAAAAGTATTACTTTTACTTTTGTTTGTAAAGAAGATAAACTTTTTCATTGGTTGTTATTCAATTGCAAACTTTTTTATGATTCTAGAGTAAACCATGGTCTCTAAGTCCAAATTTGAATTCAAAATTCTCAAATTCAGATTTTTGATGGTAGAAATCTACAATTTACCTCCCAGGGGAGTGTGCAAATATCAACCCCCGGTGTGCACATATCGATTCCATTAACCATTCATGTGTTTATCTTACAAGTGATGATATTAAAATTCATACTCATAATTGATAGATAGTGATCCCTTCCAAAGTTCCTAGAGATATCATGTCATAAGTTTCGGACTTTTGAAAGGCTCAAGGAACCCTTAGATTTTACACTAAGGTTCATATTTTCCGATTTCGAAATGCTACTTGGTAATTCTTATTATGTAGATTTTTCATGGCCAACAGAGTTTCTCTGTGATACTGCAAGAAAGGTATTTTAAAATAGCATATTTCGTACTAACAGACAGATTCCAATAAGGCACATTGAATGTGCTATACACTGTAAAAAATAAATTCAAATGCTTGTGCACACGTAGATGGAGACCCAATCAGCCATCCATCCACCTAGTTGGACATTGAACCCCTTGAACCACACTACTTGAAAACAGATTTGTATTCCTCAGTTCCCAGTCATCATTGAGTTCACTGGGGTTTCTCACACTATATAGTCGGACACGGTATCGTTGACATTATTTAACTCCAGCAAGAAAAGATCTCCGTTCTGAGGATGCACGAAGATGGAACACTAAAGTATGTTTAAAATGCTACCATAGTAGATTGATGAAAGAATTTTAATACTGTACAATGCGTGGGCTCACGTAGTTTTGTACGGTACCCCAAAAGCACGCTATCGTGCGTTAGAGATATTGACCAGGTAATATGAATATGGCTGCATGAAAGAGCCGGGCACCAGTATCATCGAAACTACTTTGCGACATCGTCACTTCTTTCTCTGTACAAGGTCAAAGACACAAAGACCTCAGAAATCTTCATCTAACCGAAAGACATGGTTGTTTGTGTCACCGCCATTGAGGTTAGACATCACAGAGGCCTTCTGATATTCTCCTACTCTTTTCTCGAAAAAGTTGGTCTTCCCTCTGCATCCCAATCACGTGTTCACATTAGATATACAATGTCACTTCGAAATTAGATACACAATGTCACTTTGGATCTGCAGGTGATTCTTAGGCACTTTCAAAACAGTGAACGAAAATCCGAACAAAGAAGCGGCGTTGCAGCTGACTTACTGCAGAGATATGAGCTCCATCCAGTCGAAGGGGTTTTGAACGTTATAAATCTTCTTGTAACCAAGTGAAACCTGCAGGATACACACCGTGTAAAGGAGCGTCGATACAACAAAGTGAAGATAATTAATTCTTACTTTATCGTAAATTTCGTAATAAAGTCAGAGACGAAGAAAGGAAATTTGAGGAGACAGATGCTTTACCAGCAAACGGTCTGCCACGAAATCAATGTATTGGCTCATCATGACTTTATTCATACCAACGAGGTCACATGAAAGAGCCTCGCAGACAAACTCCCGTTCAATTTCCACAGCCTCACAAATTATCTCAAGAACTCTCTCCTCCGAGAGTTTGTTGTTGAGTAACCTGGCATTGCAAGCGGAAAATAATTTTAAGCGGCAGAGGAATCATGAACAATGTGGTTCACAGATGTCGATCCACGAAAGCAAATAAACCAGGTTCTATGAAACCATGTCTCTAAATGAAAAAAAAGGTAAAATCTGAGTCAAATTCAGAGGGTAAATCCAAAGAGTTCATGTCATTTCAACTTACGTGTACAGCAGACATGCGAAATCACAGTGCAACCCCTCGTCTCGTGAAATGAGCTCGTTGGAGAAAGTGAGCCCAGGCATGAGACCCCTTTTCTTCAGCCAGAAAATGGAACAGAAACTGTAAGCAAGCATTATATTAGGTTCACGCATACCTGTAAAGCAACGTGGAGTAACAATGTGATTTGAAATCTTAATCCGGAAGCATCTAGACCAACCTCATGGATGCTCAATGAAATCAAATATGGCATTAATAGTTGCTAGCGATCTCATACCTCCCAGAAAAGAAGATTCCTTCCACGCAGGCAAAAGCTAAAATCCTCTCTGCAAAGCTCCCAGAACTGCACAACAAACACAAAGGTTCACAAAGGTAGACGCAAGTATTATTTCGAGAAAGTACTACACACGATACTAAAGCATCTTCAACGTCAGAAAAGGGCTTCAAAAGTTACCAACACACTGCCAGAGGTACGAGGTTTTAGTACGAGGTTTTACCTGTCAATCCACTTCAGGGCCCACTCGGCTTTCCTGGCGACACAAGGAATTGTTTCAATTGCATTGAAGAGTCGATTTTTCTCTGTGTGGTCTTTAATGTACGCTTCCAACAACAAGCTGTACATCTCTGAGTGGATGTTCTCGATTGCGATCTGAAAGCCATAGAAGGCTCGGGCCTGTGATCATAAAAACAGAGTAAATAAGCAAATCTCTACATACAGTATTATAACATTCAGATCCAGAGACCTACCCTTTTTTAACTCGGATAACCAGAGATGCTCACCTCAGGGATCTGAATCTCCTTCATAAAGCGAACAGCTAAGTTTTCCAGCACAATTCCATCAGATGCTGCGAAAAAAGCCAGCACATGGCTGATGAAATGGCGCTCATTGTCCGTCAAGGCTTCCCAGTGTTTGGAATCGGATGATAAGTCGACTTCCTCAGCTGTATTCAGAACATGAACCACAATTAAAACGCATACACCACGGAACAGACTTCAATGACGAGATCGAAGCAGAGAATTCCTGAAAATTCGGGCAAGATTCTACTAACCAGTCCAGAAAGATGCTTCTGCCTTCTTGTACATTTCCCATACTGCCGGGTATTTGATCGGGAACATACAAAACCGGTTCGGATTGTCAGCCAAGATCGGCTCCTCGGAATCCGACATGTAAATGGACGGCATTTTCTCTCTGCAAAAAGGACAAGCTCCAATTCAGAATCCAAAAAATGTCTCCAGCGCTCACTACAATTGCCAAACCCTCGAGAAGAAATGCACAACCGCCACAACAAACTTACAAACATTTCACTATTCTGAACAGCCGCAAACTGAGCCCTAACAAAGATGAGCGGCTCATTTTTCATATCACACACATGGAAGTCCTAAACGGCAACAGATTCAGCTTCAAAAAAACAACATTACTTACAGTATTTTCAAAGAATAACCGCGCCGCGGCTTGAAATAATTAAAAGAAAGAAACTGAAAACAGAGCCGAATGCCCGTAGTCTCGGCTTTCCCTTCACCGCAATCGCACAAATGTCATCCGCACAACAATGCTGTGTCAAAAGCAGACTGCTGAAAATGCAGGATTCACGAGCGAAAAGATGTACAAACCAAGAGCGTTGCAGAACCGGGGTTTTACAGTGGAATGGAGCTGACTTGAGCTTCAAGCCTCTCGCATGCTACCGGAAGTCGGCGCCGAGCAA
Source organism: Ulota crispa (assembly GCA_963920765.1). Taxonomy (NCBI): domain Eukaryota; kingdom Viridiplantae; phylum Streptophyta; class Bryopsida; order Orthotrichales; family Orthotrichaceae; genus Ulota; species Ulota crispa. Next base: position 5,604,061 of record OY987248.1, on the reverse strand, counting down.
GGGTGACGAAACTGAGATTCTAAACTGTACATCCGTTGGTCGCCGATTTTGCGTAGCGGGAGAATTGAACGTTTGAATGTTGGCGCCATAGCTTGGAGGGAAACTGGGGCTCTCATTGCTGGCGTGGGCTCCTGTGAGAGTTTCCCTCCCATTTTATGCTGACGATGCAACGGTCGCAGGGGTCTGTTATATACGTGGCATATCCATGTGTGCCTGCTTGGCTGGTTGTGCACCACTTGATTTCAGTACTTGCCCGTTCGACTGCTTTTAAGTTACATGCTGAAATTTCAAACTGACTTCTGTGGTTTTCAAATTTCTCAATTTTTTTTGCTTGGACCTTTTGCTAAGTTTAGCTTCAGTTGAGAGTGAGTTGTGACTTGATAGGCGAACTTGCTGCAATGCCGGATCAGACAGTCTCCTTCGTCTGGAGTGTAGTTGTAGTAAGTTAAGCTCTCTTTGATTAATTCAATAACCAAACGTCCAAATTACCACTACACTGAATATTAGGTTGCCCCACACTAATTTCTTAACAGTTTACACTATATAAATGTGTTCTATATAAATGTGTACTGCTACTATAATAACTTTCATCAATAATCACTGCAAGAAACAATTTTTAAAAGATCTAGCAACAACACTAAAGCTATGGAAAAACAAAACAGCCATTCTCAAGTCATAAAACATGTGAAAATTCAAGTATCTAGAGAGTTGCATGCACCTTGAAGTGGTCAATTGATGAGTCATGAGGTAACTCAGTAAGGCAACCTAATTGTAAGGGTAATCTAAATGCAATACTTGGTGTATGGTTTGTATAAAGTGAGAGTGAACTTCCACGCTATTCTGGAATTGTTAAACTTAAAAACAACCAACAAGTTTCCTACGCAAAATTTTATTTGTTGTTTGTGATTTTTTTTCTAATTTTAGGACCAGTTAGGAAGTTTGTCTCAAGTTTTGGAAAGGTTAGCCGTTTTTTAGTATCTTCAATGGAGCTTATTGCATTGCACACCTTGTCTCTCACACCCAAAAAAAATCCCTTTTTTTCAAAGCCTCAAATGCTGCACAAGAATGCTTTGTCAACACCACATGGCAACAATAGAGGGATCCAAAGTGCACACGAAGAAATTTATTTTCAACTCCACTAAGGAGAAGCAGCTTGCCACAATAACATAGATGCATGGCAAGCTGATTGTACTGCACTTGTCTGGGAGCGGGAGTGGGACGCACTTGAAACCAACTCACCAAAGTTTCAAGCAACAAGATGTGCTTTAGTTTGATGAATGCTAAGGTAGTTGGCTCATAAACCGTGCACCTCCTTATATGTATCTCATACATTCATGTTGTTTTTTAGAGTTTTCAGTAATGTACAAGCAGTGTACATTTAAGAAGGTGCACGGTTCTAGAGCCCTATGACTTTTTCATTTCAAAATTTCATATCTAATTTCACAAAACTCCAAAAAAATTGAAACAAATTGGGTTACATGTCAATTCCTCTTGTCTTTCAAGGAAAATTTACTAAAAAATATTTCAAGAAGTTTTACCTCCCCAAAATTCAATTTCAGCCCTTAGATGTCCGGTTCTTGAGCCTCCTACCTTATAAGGTGGAAGCATCTACACTTGATAACTTAAGCGATTGTGCAACAAACTACAAAGAGTTTGAGGCAATAAACATTTTCCTTGTGTAGGAAAATAAGAAATATTGGGATTGTAAAATTATAAATAATGTGAATTTTGGGAGTCAAAAAGTACTTTGAACCGATTGCCAACCTCTAAATTCATGCAATTCTGATAATAGCCAAACTACTTTTTGCTCATTACTTCCTATGACACATGGCATGACCTAAGTGGTCCCAACCTTGAAAAGGACAGAAGAACACATTCCAAAGTACATATTCCTGTTGAGATTGGAAATAGCACACCCTATTGGTTGGGCATGGGACATCGTTGTTTATGAGTGCTTCCACCACTCCTAAAGGGTGTTGCCTACCAAAAGTGTTGACTATATTCATACAAGGATCATTTAGTACTTGAAAAAATGGCTTTATGACAAATGCCAAAAATTCCCCAAAATATCCTAACTCACTGGTAGTATATTTTTGATTGGGCTGAAAATTTGCAACTCCCATGGGATTCATGTGCTACCCAAGTAATCCATCTGTGTACAACATAAGAGACTGTATTGCCATATCCATTAAATTGGGTCAAAACGTACATTTTGGGACTTCTGAAGGTTTGGGGTGATCACCCCAAACCGAGCTCCAACATTTTTTTGGTACACATGCCCTCACCTGAGAGGAGGAATTTGTGAGGGAAAAAATCTTAGTGGCTCAAACTAAATCTGATACTTTTGAATCTGGTTTGAGGTAACTTTTTAGGTTTAAGGTGGAGTACAAAATGGTACCTCCCTTTTTCCCAATTTAACAAATATGGTGTTCCGTATACAATATAGGAACATCGTGTGGACCTTTAGGGGTTGAAGGGTGTTGTTGGAGCCTTGGAGGGAGTCCACATTGCCTCCCAGTGTCGTCGTGGAACCTCAAGGGCTGATGATTGATTAACTGACCGTTTTGAAGAACGTGGGGGACTTGTGGCAAACAGATGAGGCAAAGGCGTCAACCACCGTGGCATGTGTGTGTCCTTGGTTGTTAGGCACATGGCTTGCAACCAACCTCGGCCACCAGCAGTTGCTGAGCTGTTCTGAAGTCTCCGACCAGTGGTATTGGTCCAAGTTTGTCTCCCTCTCTTTGTGTTCCCCATGCCAGTTTCAGCTGCCGTTGCAATGAAACTCTTACAGATGTGTCTAAAATAATTATTCAGGTAAAATTGATCAGACTCTTCGTTGTGTCTGAATTAGGTCAACAACTCTTGAATTGTCCTATTGGAGATCTACCAAACTTAGTTCAACCGTCTCAGACTCTCAAGCAGTTCAATATTGAACTAGGAAATGGTGTCCAAATTGACACGTCTTAATTGACTTAATGTGTCAAAATTGACACACAAAAAAAATGACCAAATTGACAGTCTTGTAATGAATATTTTCAGCTTTTCCAATCCTTGTAGACGTAGATTTGATTTGTATCCAAGTATTTTGAATTGCTGTCGTGAACACCGGAATGCTTAATGCTAGGGTTGTGCTTCTAGAGAGCTTGGTAGAGTACATCGTCGGCATTCGAATGTTCGTTCCATGTTTTTAACTTTTTCAATCCTTGTAGACATAGATTTTACTTGTATCCAAGTATATTGAATTGTCGTTATGAACACTTGTATGCTTAGGGTGTCCTTCCATGTGAGGGGGTGGGGGGTGATTTTGAAAAAGCAAGATCAATTGTGGGGGGAAGATCCCCAAGTTCATAGTCATTGATTTTTGTGTTTGAAATTTTCATGTGGAAAAAGTTCAAAGTCATTGATTTTTGTGTTTGATATTTTCATGTGGAAAGAGTGTTGCAAATAGCTGTCATCATCAATGATTGGCAAAATCAAGAAAGAAGCATATTGAAACTAAAGAATGACCAATACATTGGTAAAAAATCACCAAACATACTTGATACTAAAGCCACTTAAGTTCCATGAGCACCAATCAAACAAACTATTGTTGGATTGTGTAGAGCTCCTCCCAATCACCTATGCAACATGGAAGGACTCCCTTAGTCATAGGGTCCTGCTTCCCTGCTTGAATAAATCGTCAGCATTTGAAGGTTTGAGAGTGTTTGCATTCGAATGTTCGAGAGTGTTTGCATTTGAAGGTTTGAGAGTGTTTGCTTTCCTGCTAAGGTAGGAGGCTCATAAACCGTCTCGGCTCTAAAACTGCCCACCTTCTCAAATGTACCTTGTTTGTACATGTTAGTTTTCATAGGTTTTAACAATGTACAAGTAATGTATATTTGAGGAGGTGGGCAATTTAAGACCCCTATACCACTTCAACGTCAAATTTTCATAACAAATTCCACAAAGCTCCAAAAAATATGAAACATCTTGAGTTACAGTAGATGCCAATTTCTCTTGTCTTTCAAGGAAAAATTTACTGGAAAACATTTCAAAAAGTTTTACCTCCCCAAAATTCCCCAAAATTCAGTTTCAGCGCTTAGATGGTTGGTTTATGAGCCTCCTACTTTAGACCTGATGACTCTGTACTTGATCGTTCAATCCAAACAATTGCAACCACGTTGGCCAGGAATCAGAAGCACCAGCGTTCGCTTCGGCAACAACCGACACCGGATTTGTACTAGGTAATCGATTTCGTGGACCAGATTGTTGCGGAGTCTCTCTGTCTCTGACCGATGGAGAATTCAGAATCAAATCATCACTGCTGCTATCGTCGTCGTCCACCTTCTCCCACGCGACCAATCTCCCATTGACAACATGCGACACTTTGCCATCTCCTCTCGCAACTTCTTCCAACAGTTTGAAAACCTCTGTTTCTGAGTACCGTGGCTTGCCTCGACGTTTCTTCTTCTTCGACCTCGTGGTAGTATCATCGTCTACCTTCCGTTTCACTCGTGATTTGAAGTTACTCTCTTGTTTCTTGATGTGATCTGGTTGTCTAGATCCCTTTGCTTTGCGTTGAGGACTCGGCGGTGGTGATGAGGACGGATTTGAATCATTGTCGGAGAGTTTTAACGTGCGACTTGGAAACTTTTGGCGGTGGCGGAGGGGATGATGAGTGTGTCGTCGTTGGACGAGTTTCCCAGCTTGTGAGAAGATGTAGACGACGAACTTGGATTCAGCGATTACTGAGAAGAGCAGGAGGTCTCCTCGTTCGAGTTGATGCGCTTGAGAGAATTCCCGCCATCCTGCTGCGAAGCTTACTCGTGCTTGAATGCTGGACACTTGGATTCTCAGTCGCACTTTCCATTCTTCTCCGGTAGGTCCTTTGAGTGTTGCCGATGTGTGGAACTTGTCCCCGTGCTCTTTCACGAACTGTGCGGGTAACTCCTAAGGAATGCAACATTGTTGAGTATAAGAAAACGCATGTGTTCAATCCTCTTGATCGTATCTCTCAAGTGCTGGCTGTAGAAAACATGAAAGGATTGTAATTAGGGAATTGATATATGCACACCAGGGCTTTTTTTTTTGGTCCTGTTCATCTACAGTAAAACCCCGCGTGCCCTCTAGGGTGAGGAGGAGATTTGGAGGGATGAAACTCTGTTGGTTAAAATGGAATCTATGAACTTCGAATCTGGCTCCAGGAAGCAATAAAAAAACAGCCCTCATGCACGCTGGGGTTGATATTTACACACCCCGCTGGGGTAAATTTTAGATCTCCACCATCATAAAGCTGAATTTGAGAATTTTGATTTCAGATTTGGACTCAGAGACCATGATTTTGCCTAGAACCATAAAAAAAAAAGTTGCGATTCAACAACACCCAATGAAAAAGCTAATTTTTTTTACAAACAAAAGTAAAAGTAACACTTTTCCCTTGAGCTAAGCTTTTTCATTGGGTGTTGTTCAATTACAACCTTTTTTTATGGTTCTAGACAAAATCAAGTCCAAATTTGAATTCCAAATTTTCAAATTCAGCTTTATGATGGTAGAAATCTAAAATTTACCTTCAATGTGTCGTAGAATAGCTGAAAGGGTGTGGTAGACATATCAATCCCCTTCTTTTAATTGCTGGCTGTAGAAAACATCAAAGGACTATAACAATTGCTCACTGAAGAGAAGCTGTGCAGGATCGATACTATCGACCTTACGAAGAAATGTGAGAGAATGTTTCTTACCATGTGACAACCTCCTTGGCTATGTCCATTAAACACCATGGCATTGTACATCGTTCGCACGAAGTAAGGAGTTGTGAAGCCCTGGATCTTCTCTATCACCTCAGGACTGTATTTGGTTGCGTCCACATTGTCCACATTTTCCCGCACCATGACGACGAGCCCCGGGTTTTTATGACCTTTTCCAAGGCTTTTCAAGAGCGCTCACTCGATATTGTGCTGCCAGAGCAAGAGAAGGCTGTGTCAGCAAGATCAAGGACGATCATCACACTCGAACTTAGGTACCTGCTCTTGTTGATGGATTTATATACAAAGAAACCATGGTTGAATCTATAAAAAGTTGACAAAGATTGTGACTTAACCGTAGCTTTGACCATGGTATCCTTGTAGTGCTCTTGTTGATCGATTTATATATACTACTAAGCTGCAAATACCGCATTCTGATAAACCCTCTCGCTAACCGGAAGCTAATATTCTCAGTCAATTACAATCACCAAATCTGCTGATGCTTCACACCGGAAATGATACTGAAGCAAAATAAATGAATTGCATTTCCTTTAAACATTATGCTTTAAGGTATTAGGGGGAACTCAGGAATTCTACAAAACAAGAGTTAACTTCCTTGCAATGTAGCCTTCTCACTCAATCACAACTTCAATGACATGCTTGCGCCCTACAAAGAGTTTCCCTAGCACAAGTTCAACTTTTAATACACCACAAGTGTAATAAGGCAGAGCTGATAGTTATTCAACCAATGACCAATTGTTTTGTGCAGCTTGATGATCTTTTGTCAAGCAGGTGCTTACCAAGAATGAGGAGAGCTCACAGCACTACCTCACAGAAAACACCGAATACAAGATTACATGCTAAGGAAAGAGTGGCATTTCTTCAAAATTGTACAACAAAGAAGGTCACACTTGCTGTGCATAGAATGAAGCAACAACAAGATGACTTTTGGAGCTTCACCTCGCAAATTGCTGGAACAAGGATGTCGTCTTCGGGTCTCAACAACTGGAATTATTGAATCTCTGGCAATGGCGATTGCTGGACGTGTGAAGATTGACTTGTAAGATATGGCCAGAACTTGTGCATTCGAGCTCTCCAGCCCCAGCAACGCAAGAGCTCCTCACTTTCAAATGGCATATCTAAAACTCCCTACAAATTCCTTGTAATGCTCTGCAAAATGTGTATGGAACTAAAACTTTATATCAGAAAACCATCCATGCAGGTACACGCCAATTGAATTTCGCAGCTGTAGGCTACCCTGTCGCTTCACCGTCATTAAGAGGCTCATCATCGAAGCATTTCTTTGATGCAATGACCGTTGGCTCTTGAATTGACATTCCTGAGTTTATTCTTGACCATTATGTGTCCTAATACCAGTTTTTTGATTTTTTTTGCAGCGTAAATTACGTAGCAGCTTTCAAAAACTCCAAGGTAGGGATAAGCAGAAATGAGCTCTTCACGAGGAAATATGACGAAGACGTGACCTTGCAGTTGCATGGCTTTTCTAAAAATTAGCATCAAAGTATATGTGCAGTTCCCTTCAACAAGTTTTTGGGCTATTTGAACTTAGCTAGCCATTATTTTAACTTTGTCCAACAATAACAAGTCTCATAATCTTGTTTGTATTTTTTCCATTAACTCATAAACGTCTAAGGGGGCAAAAATTGTCTCCTTGTTGCCCAAAAAATACCTTGTAAGATGAGAAAAAGGTATTTTTCATCTAAAGTAGAATTCCTCTAAACTAATATCACCTAAATTAATATCTTGCATGTCCCAACACTACTCACCCCCTTTCCACTCCCATGTATAACAAATAACCTCTAGTCCCAAGCATATTAGTTTTGAGGAGTTTTATTGTAGTATTTTTTTAGAAGTGGTCATGGAGATGTGCTCCATCATGGGATGCCAAACTAAATGCCTCACTAAATGCCCCCATAGTTTTTAAAAACTCCAATTTGTGAGGAGACTCTCAAGTATGGTGTTAAGTCCCATGCTACCCTTCTCGCAATTTTTGTGAGAGCAGCATGCATTATCGACTTTTGCAACTTTTGGGAACAATAATTATATTGTGTGGGCACATGCCACACTATTGTAGAGCATTGTAGAGCAATTGTGGCAAGGTAGTCACAAGAATTCAAAAGTTATTATGATTTGTAATATGTGGCTTGAGACTACTAGCATAATAGTTCATGGAAAATTTTACTAATTTTGAACAGTTCAATTGATATTCTTCACTAGTGGTTGCCATCTAGTTGAGTTTCAAATAACTTGAGAAAATGCGTTATTCCTTAAAATGGGAAAACGATGGGTACCATTTTGTACCTCACCATAATCCAAAATAGCCACCTTAAACCAGATTCAAAGGTATCAAATTCAATCTGAGCCACTAAGATTTTTTCCCTCACAAATTTCTCCTCTCAGGTGAAGACACGTGTACCAAAAAAATGCTAGAGCTCAAATTAAGGTGACCACCTTAATCCTTCAGAATTCCCAAAATGTACTCTTTTTCCCAATTTAACAAATAATGCGTTAGAACTTGTTGGAGGATATTGTACAATTTTGAATTGTTTGGAATTTCAATGAAATTATCTTTTTTTTTTGTCTTCAAAGAGTATTTTCATTTGTGTACTAGATGTTTACAATGTACATGTGTTTAGCATGTGTGAAAAGAAAAAAAATATTAGAACAAGTTTGTTGACATTGCAAACAAAAAGGGCAAAAAGAAGTTTAAAACTTGGATAAGAAATGTGAATTCCCACCATTCAAAATACAATGTTGGTTTACAAAATTGGTTACAATAGTTATTTTGTTGCTTATTGAGTTGCACTTGTAAAGACGGTTGAAATTGTTACTATGGAGTCTAAAGAGGTTGCTTTTATTAAATGAGGGTGTAACAAAACACGTATAGTACATGACACTTATGACAAGTAGCAACCAATTTACTATTACATTAAAAAAAAAATATTCCTTCAAGATGACTTTGTGGTTTTGTTTTTATTGGTGGAATTGCTTTTGAGCTAATGAATATATGTGTTGTACTTTAATATTTCTTATGGCAACAATTTAATTAGTTATAAGTATCATGCACTACTAGAACAAGTTTTAAGTGAGTGCTAGCCTATAAGTAGTATAAAAGAAGTGGGATGGAATTTTCTTGTTTTAGTAACTTCTTTGACTTGTAATTGAATCATTAATACCCATGAGAGCAAACATTTAATATGTGAATGATGAATACATCACTTCATAACCACATCAATATCATCATTGTATTTGATGGAGTTTGTTCATCCAACTCTTGTAAAAAAATGATTGAGATATACTTTGTATATTCATTGTTGGTTGGTAAATTGATTACGCGTTTACAATATATTGACTTTATAGTTTTTCAGTTCTACAATACTCCTAGGTAATCTTAAGAATTAATTATAGACAATTTGTTTGTTCCTTGTAAAATGTAAGGAAAAACATTTCGTGGATGGCACTTCATTGTGATCATGTGCATTCACATTTAGATGACTTTTATTTCAATTTGAGTCTTTATTGGAAGGACAAGTCATGATTGGTTTTTGCCAAGGATCATTTTGTACTCCATACTTTTTCATACTATTACCAACAAAATCTCGGGACGACCCCGGTTTTTACCCCTATGGGGGCTTTTTCATGATTGGTTTTTGCCTTGCAAAACAAAAATTCATGTCAACATGCTCAAAACTTAAATTTTCATGATTAACTCCACAAAGATCTAACAAATAAAATTGAATTAGATGCTATCTCTTTTTTCTTTAAAAAAAAAAAAAAGCAACAACCTTTTTACAACATTTTGTAAAAAAATTGGAGCAAGTATAGATTTTAAGAATAATAGATTATCAATCAAGCAACACCTATAAATGTGAGGTTTATGTGGATGTGACCTACTTTTGCAATCATATTTGTGTTTTTGGGTCTCATGACTGATAAATACAAAAAAAATTGATTGTGGGTGACAAGTGCATCCCATTTTGAGTGTCAATGGGTATGGAAATAAGTTATGTGAGTGACTTCAAATAATTTTGCAATATCACGAGTAAATAAACAAAGGAGGTACCGGTGAAGACACCATTTAAGTACCCTAAGCATGAGATTTGTAAGTGTTTATTTTAGCGTCTCCTACATGCAACTATAAATTTTCATTAATTTTGGACTTAAAATTTTTTTTGTGAACATTGCTTGCAAGTGAAACTTTAAAATTGATGCCAATATTTTTGGTTTCCTCTTGTTTACACAATATTTTTTCAAAGTTCATCAATTTATTTTCCTACTCCAAAATCCTTAGTTTTGAGCTTATGGGTGTTGCTACCTTAATTGTCATTTGTCTTGTACTTAAGAAAACAAGCATACAAGTTGAGTTATTGTAATTACATGTGATGATCTTGTGCAATGCAAGCTATGCAAACTCAAGCAAACAAAAGTCAATATATTGACAATGTAGGATGGATTCAACTTTAATAGCTTAGTCTACCACACTTAGACAAAACCACTTGAAATATGAATACATGTATTGTCAAAGCTTTAACCCCTAAATGACGGACCTATGACTGTTGATTCCAAGCCTCAGTGCCCATCAGTCAATTTGTTGCCATTCTACAATTACGTATGTATGAAAAATTTCGTATTTAATTTTCAGAGATCAAATTACATGTCTTCTGTACTTCACAATAAATTAGATCTTTTTTTGTAAAAATCTGATTTTTTTGAGAATTTTTGAAGAAAAAGTGAAGAAAAATCACATCAAATAGAAAATCATTTTAAAAAATTTGAAAATTTCACCATGTGTGTATATCACAATGACAAACATCATGGTGTAAACTCCATTTCTGTGTTATTTTATGATTAGAAAATAATAGACATTGAAAATACATTCAAAGTTTAAATTGCAATAAAATATTCAATATTAGGAAATTTCTCAAAATTCAAACTAGAGAAGAAACTAGAGTAGATGACCTTCATTTTGTTAGTTGGGCTCAAATTCAAAAAATATCATTTTTGTGAAGAAATTTTAGATTTAAAGCAAGGAACAACAATTTCCCAAAATACACTAAAATAGCATATTTTGTGATCCATTTTTTTTACAAACTTCTTATTTATATAAAGAGAAACACTAGTAAATTTACAAATTCAATTGAATATTCTTCATAACCCAACATGGTAAACCAACAATAAAGAATATGGATGAAAAACTATTTTATCTTCTGTCTGCGTGCTTGAACATTCGTTCAGACACCACTCAGTGGCGCTGCCAGCATTACACGGTTAATTAAAATTTATGAATCTTCAAAAGGCAATCAAGAGAATTTTTTTAATGCACGTGCATGTAAAAGAGAACACCAAAATAAAAAATAAACAAACAACTTGCTATACACTTGAGCGCCTTAAGAGAGTTTTTTTTTGTGGAAATTTTGTTGTTTGTTTGGATTTGACAAATCCCATAATGTGATATTTGATGTGATGCACAAACTAAGTTAGGAACATGATATTCTTTAATTTGGGAAAAATAATTTCCCAAAACATATTTTGGGATACTAAATTTTTCATTTGTGAGAATATTTTGATGGTTTAAAGTGAGATTTTGGATAATTCCTTCAATATATATATCACGGTTGATCATCATAAAATTCACTCTAAATTTCTAAATCACCTAAAAACTCTTCAAAATGAAAAATTGAGAAGTCCCAAAATTGAGGTTTTTCCTCAAATTGACGAATACTGCATGTCCTCAAGATTCACAATATTGCATTGTTTACAAAAAAAAAATAAGATAAAAACTTGTACAAAGAAGTAGAAGAGATGTCAAAAGTTGTTGAAAAAATACGCACAAATGGATTGAAGTCCATATGACAATCATACAAACTTGCACAAAATCATAATCATTACTAAGCTAAAAAATACAAACCCTTTTGCAATAGATTCTATTTTTTTCTTTAAAGAACTGTTAAGGTAGGATATTATACATGGATCATATAAGATGGGACTACTACTTGTACAGGAGCAAAAGGTTCGATAGTAGAAGAAATTGAAATCACACAAAATTTATTTTATTGTCCTCAAACAACCTCAAAGAACCTTTAATTACAAACATCCATATAACTTGCATTTGCAAATTGTTGAACAGTTTGAAGATTGTGTCAAAATTGAATTTATTTCACAAAAGTGGTTTATGATAGTGTGTATGGAAATTGTTTATAAGTTTTTTTTGTAAGTTAGAACAAGTCACACTTACGGAAGGAGGTAAATGATTTTCCTCTTGTTGTGTTCAAGTTGATGGAATCACTTGAGCAAAAGTCGTTGAGTTGGTTGTGATTAAAGTTTTTGTAGTAGGTCCAACTTCTATTAAACTTTTAGAGATTTGTGGTTTATACCAAGTAGAACGCCATATTCATTAAAATGGGAAAACGATGGGTACCATTTTGTATCTCATCTTAATCCAAAATAGTCACCTTAAATTAGATTCAAAGGTATTGGATTCAATCTAAGTCACTAAGATTTTTTCCCTCGCAAACTTCTCCTCTTAGGTGAGGTCACGTGTACCAAAAAAAAACGATGGAGCTCATATTAAGGTGACCACCTTAATCCTTCAAAATTCTCACTTTGTAAGCTTTTTCCCAATTTAACAAATATGGCGTTGTAGACAATTATGTGAGATGCTACTTAAATATGTGTAATTAGTTGTACATGAGAGTCCAAGTTTGAAATTACAAAATTTTGATGTAGAATGAATTCCAAGGATGGAATAAAATCTCTAATTTGAAAATATAAGGCAGTCTAAACAAATTTAAAAAAAATAAATAAATAAATAAGTATTATTGAGTGAAATTGAGTGAAATTGGAGTATTCCCATATTAGTAGAAGCTAAGATCATGGAAGAACAAGATCAAGTTGGAAGGTTATCATATTTTTTTTAATAAAATGCCAAATGATAGGTGATTTTAGATTAATTCTAAATCCTTGTAGAAATGAAAAATGAAAAAAAAAAAAAAAAAAAAAAAAAAAAACCTAACAACTAGTCAAAATTTTAAATAGTTATTCTAAAAGCCTTTGGCTTGTGAAAGAAAGCAAAGAATAAGCCTTGTTGCTTCATTTTCCTAGTGAAAATCGCCTTTAGATCAAACTTACCAAAGAAATATTTTTTGCAAATTTTGTAGTTCTTTACTTGTGCAAACCATAAAGGTCAAAAGATTAGAGGTAGAGGATTTTTTTTTTTCATTTCATGTAGAAAAGCACGTGAAGTAAAACAACATTGAGTGAAGGAGAACTACATTACTAATGAAATTTAGCGATAATAAAAAATTCTTACGTTAAATGTCAATAACGTTGTTAATATTACCAACACCGAGTATCAACATGAACACTAATTGTCAATTAAATTTCTGCCAAAAAAAACTAAATTGCTATGGAGATAGTTCACCATGCATTTGAGTTGTATCCGATTTGAACACTAATTGTCAATATGAACATTAATGGTTAACAAAATTAGAACTAAGTTGACTTACATGATAGAGTAAATAACACTATTTATACCATAACACTAGTTTTCATTATAGTGTAGTGTTGCTACATTGTTAATTGTTATTAGGTCTAAAATTTTATCCAAAAAATATGGTTATATTACTCATAATCACCTTTCATTAATTAATACCTCAAAATTTGTAATTTTGAAAGGTTGGCCTGTGAAGATTAGATAATAGACCTTGGAATGTATTTTCTACAACCTATTTTCTGAAATTGGAAAAAGCATTTGAAAATAGGTAAGTTTTAAGAAGGGCATTCAAATACTTTATACAAAAACATTCAAATTTTAAAAATTCAAATTCTCATTTGCAAACCCTATCTTAACATCTTAATTTTGTCAATACAAAATGATCATATCACAATCTTCATTATCTGTTAAACTTCATTATCTGTTAAACTGCATTTTTAGAATAAACTTGAAACCAGTTGAATCCATGTTAGTAGCATCATTGTGTATGAAGATACAGTTAGAAAGATTGTTAATTTGGTATTCCTTGGACAAATAAACATTGCCACTCATTCTTTAATTTTGGAACTTCTGGAACAAAGTTTTCATTAGACACGTGCCTTTATATTGATTTTTTGGCTTAATGAAGACCTTCTTTCGGTGCAAGAAACCAAATTGATGCCTAAATTGTTGGTTTTGGATTTGGAAGATTGACAATATCAAAGGATTATAGTTTTATAATTCTATATTATATAGAACAGATTCAGTTTTTACACTTTAACTGTTTTTTCAAAATTGCATGTTTCCGTTTTATATATACAACTTTAAATTATGTATAACAAGCATGTTCATTTTTTCTTGACAATAAAACAATTTTATGGTTTACCAAAAGTGTCACATTAAATAGGAGGAAGAGTATCTCTATTTTACAATCAGCTAGCAATTGTATTTTACAAAAAATCTAATGAATAAATTACCTTTATCAATATTCTACATGTCAAATGAAATAAAATTAGTAATGTATATTTATTTATAGTACACTTTGTTAAGGGTTAGCAACTTAACAACTTAACACATCTATCCATTTTGAAAATTTGAAATACCATGATGAAGACGTGACTAGAAGAAAAACTGTCCTAAATGATTGGTTCACAATGATTGCAAGTGTCCTAAACGACTATATAATGACTCAATTATAGTCGTTTAGGACATTTGTAGTTGTCAAGAAGTAGTTGTTTATTGAAAGATTTCTTCTAGTGTTAATGGCAAATTGGCACATAAAACAAGTATTAGTATTGGATTAGAAAGTGCCACATGGCATCATTTGATTGGTTAATTTTTGTATGTAATTCTTATTAGGCATTTCGTTCTTGGATAATTGAACAATTCTTGATATTCAATCAATTAAATTAAAGGTTGTAGTGATAGTCTGACATGTAATTATTATAACCTATTAGCTAATAATTATTTTGCCAACTTCAAATCAATGTTTCAAACTATTTTTTAATTTATATAATTATCATGAAGGATGTTTTGTCTATGCAATTGTATTGTGAAATCTCAAAGCTGCACTTCATTTCAAGGAATATAATATTTTGTAATGCCAACTTACTCAAAGGCTTCATACAAGATGATTTTGTCTGTAAATATATTACCATAAAAGCATCCAACATTCACAATAACTAAATATAATAATTAATAATTGTTAAGAAAATTTAATAATACTTAGATGAAGTAAGGTGTAGTTATGGTACTTTTGAGGGTCCACTTTGGAAAGTCATAAGCTCGGAACCTTTATGGTGTTCTAAACAAGCAATATTTATTTTTGACCATGTAATGTTTTGTAGATAACCATGGATTACCAAAACATATATATTACACTAAAGGGTGCAATTTGCCCTATTTTTCAAGTTCCACAAAATCTTAAAAAAACCTAAGGGGTCAAGAGGTTGAGAATTAAAACTTATAGTTTTGCACTATGTCTCAAGTGTTCCAAGCCCTAATTTAACAAAAATAAGCTCCAAAGGCAAGTGTCAAGAAAGTGGGACTTTACTCCAAAAATTGGGTGTAGCAAAAATCAAAATTCTCGGTCAAATGTCCTATTCCAACAAACACATCATAGAAAAATTGAAGATTGGGCAAATGCACATGAGGGTGTACAATTTTTTTATCCCAATGCACCAATTTAGCCAACATTTAGACTTCAAAATTGCTTCAAACAATTTCAACAAATGATTGTGGTGCAAATTTATTTTTAGACAATATGCAAGGTAGTTATTTGTTGAATTTTTTTGAGGGTATTTTGAAGTTTGACTATTGATTAGATTGGTGCATTGTGACAAAAATGTTAGTACACCCTAGAGTGCATTCACCCAAGTATGTGTAGTTATTTTGTTTTAGCCATTTTTTACCAACAAAGTGGAAACTTTGTGGAGGAGGGGACATTGGACATGATGTACGTGAGTTTTGCACAAGGGGAATGTTAAATTGTGAGCGGGGATCTACGAGCTATGAATTAGATATTTTGTGAAGATATTAAAGTTCACCTACGACTGTATACATGGGGCCTTATAATTGTACATTATAAACGTTCATGGGGCCTTATAATTGTACATTATAAACGTTCATGGGGCCTTATAATTGTGCATTATAAACGTTCATCTTTTGAAAAACTTGTTGTTTTTTAATACTTTTATTAGTTTTGAGGTCAAAATTGATTCCCGCTCACAAAATTTTGACTCACCGCTCATGGGCTCATCATTTTATGCTCAAAAATAGCTTTGTTTTCATGCACAACAAGCCAACAAGTCTTAGCATTCACTGCCCCTGCAAGATATTCGAGCAGACAAACAATCTACCTATATTGACCAATTGGGTATGGCTCCATCAAACTGCTCTTTTTCCATCTTATATATTCAGACATTCAGTGCTCCCCCTTTGTGACAAAAAGAACTACAGTTGATTAAAACCCTCCTTGACAAAATGGTACCGCATGGGGAGCAAGTAAGTCATCACACACATAAACTGGTCAAAAGCCTTGCACTTTCCTCCAATAAAACCCCTCACCATCATAGTTTGGTTTTCTCTCCCCACCCCTTGCTTTTACGCACACCCATGCAATGCCTTTGTTCATGCGTCTTAGGCCACACAAGCCAAAACAATTGATTTTGGAATGGATGAAGTAGTAAATTGTATTTTTTAGCAATTGGGGAGATAATCACTTTGCTCAAGGTTCCATGCAAGGTTCTATTAAAAGATAACCTCTCTACCTTTAAAGGGCGGGAGGTTGAAGACAATGGTTTGTGAAGATTAAAAACTATCAATTTAAAACAAACCAAAAAGTTGAGTGTAAAAATTCAATTTTATACAAAGAAATTAAAGTGGCCACTTGCTTTTTTACAGAAAGTCATTTTGAAATGCCCATTTGTTTTGGTGTGACCTAGCCTTGAACAATGAGATAAAGCTCACTCCTTCAATTGTCAAAAGTACCAAGCCGCATGTGTTTGTGCATATCCTTCCACCCACCTTGTTCTAGGCAAGCAACCATCTCCATCTAGAAGAGCCCAAAAAGTCATGGGGTTTACAAGGAGCACAGTTTCAAAGTCCGAAACCCCGGCCCACCTACCTTCAAATCATTCCGTGCCAATTTTTTTGTAAGTAGGAATTTCACCAAATAAGCTCAACTTCATGGCTTTTTCTAAACAAAACAAAAGAGATGAGAAACTCATAAGGAAAAAAAGTTACAAAATTTTAGTTACAGAATTTGGCGAACCTTATCGTAGAACCGGGGAATGCTATATCGTGTGGGATTTGTGAGCCGTGAGTAGCAAGCTTGGAATCTTTGTCACAATACTAAATTTCACTTATAAAATTGTATTGTACACATCTATACTACTAAGTGGGAGCCTAACCCTTGCTGACTCTGCGCCCTTTTCTAGAAGCTTCTAGCACTTTTTGGGTGTAAGTTGAAGCAATAAAGGATGCCCTAAATGTAGAATACCAAGAACCCTTCAACCATGTCATTTTCCAATATCTTTTAAAACTTCTTGGTGGAAGTTGAAACATAAAGGATGTCTCAAATATGGAACACCAAACACCCTCCTTGGAACCATGTGTTTGAAAAACAACAAAACACCAAATGCCCCCTAGCAAAGTATAAATAAGAGCATTGTGATGAGGGCATATACTACTTTTGGTTTCCAAAAAGAACCAAAATGATGGTGCATCAAGGTTAGATTCCAAACCAATTGTGAGATATTGACTTTTTATAAAATACAGTAGGATTAGACTCTAGATCAATTAATTTGTGAGGTGTTATTTTTTTGTAAAATTGAATGTTGCATTACCCATACATGTCCAATTCATGCAAAGCATGTGCCTATATACTAGTAACTTTATAATTGTGCATTTTAAACTTTTATCTTTTGAAAAACTTGCTATTTTTTAAATATTTTCACTGATTTCAAGATTAGGAATTGGTTTTAGCTCACAAAATCTTAACTCACTACTCATGACTCACTACTTTACGCTCACTAAATAGCGTCCTCTCAATAGATTCTTTCTTAAATTATATTGCTTAATCTAATATCCTCTCTAAGCTAATATTACGTGCCAATCCGAATGCGGGCCCCAAATTTCATCTAATAAACACATTTGTACAAGTACACCACCAATGTGTAAGTTAATGATCTCCTTGAATCAATATGAACCACTCAATCCCACCCAAGTTGGTTTAAGCAGGTTCTTTTGTACTACATTTCAAGCAATTTTAAATAGCATATTAAAATTAATAGGAACCTAATCTTGTGTCTTTTATACTGATCTTTACAATTCGTTTATTCAAATATTTAGCTGGACATATTTGCAAGTAATGTAAATTTTATATTAAATTCACTTGGTGTAGCCTAAGGAGTTTTTTTTATTTTTCAGTACTCGAGCAACACGCTCCCCAGAATGTATGCAAAGAAGAAAGAATGGACAGAATCATCCATGTGTGCATGCTCATCCCTAAAATCAATGAATTGTAGTAGCTTTCATCCAAGTTTTGGAGCACACTCGATGTATTGCTGAGAGGAGTCTGGCAATTTCATCTATATTTTAACCTAATTTTTTTAGGGCTAAGGTAGCCCATGTCAACACAAGGTAAGATTGTTGCAAAATTTTGTCAAAAAAAAATCTTTGGTCTAGCCAGCATCAAAGAAGTAAGGACATAATAAAGAGGTGATGAACATGAAATGGGTATCTCAAATGAGCAACAATCTAAATGTTTCATTGTAAAAATGTAAAAATGTTTCATATAGTCCAATACTTGCATAAACATAATCAAGCCAAATGTCAGCAATTGTTGTTTTTAGGATAAAAAATAAAGGGTTTGATTATTGTCAGTGCAATGGTCTACAACCTCCCATCTTGATGTTGCTTGAGAAATCTTGATATAGGAATGCAATTTTTTTTATCTTAACGCATTTGAATCTTGTATCTAAAATGTTCCCTTTAGTGATTATAGTACAACATACTAGAGAACATGAATGCAAAGCCTTACTATGAGAAATAACTTGCTAAAAGTGGCAAAAGATGTTTAATTCCATAGTGAGGCTCTACTTTTACGTTGTTGGACATAAAACCTTGCATAAAACCAATATTCGGATCCTATTCAATAAAAGATCTAGAAAGAACAACCCTTTGATTATAAACTAGCCCCTTATCATGAAATAATATGTTTCTCTTTAGTCCTATGAATGAGTGAGAACTATCATTGATAAAAAAATGACTGCAATTGAGGTGATGAAAGCGCATTTCTATGTATAATAAACTCACGTCAAATTCATAAAACTATCTCTTCCAAAACATATTTTTTTAAACCTTGCTCAAGTTTGACCACATAGAAAAAAGGTTTAGTCTTTCAAATATAAATTTTCTCATTTTTAAAGTCAGACAACACTATTTTGTGAGTGTAAAATGGTGAGCCCATGAGCAATGAGTGAAGATTTTGTGAGCATGAACCAATTTTGAGCTCAAAATTAATGAAAACTAAAAAAACACCAAGTTTTTCAAGAGATTGACGTTTATAATACATAATAACAAGACCCTATGTACACATTTATAGGTGAATTTTAATATTTGCACAAAAAATCTTGGCTCATGTATCTCCGCTCATGGTATTGCATTTTCCATCTTTCTCAAAATCACCAAAACACCCCATATGACGTTTTTCATATGCCATGCAACACGCCCATAAATATGATGTTAAACTCTAATTAATTGAATGCAAACATCTGCATACTCCTTCAACGTCTACATATTCCCTCAATGTTACTACCCAAGTCATTTCAAATATTGCAGCTCACATTACTAATACAAACTTGCATTAATTCAAGGAACAAGTGAACTTGCAAGATGCACTAAGGGTAGCTCAATGAACTCTAGGTTGTAGATTTTAAATACTTTCTTATAAACAGTGCAACTGATCAAGTGATCAAAAATTTGAATTGAGGTATTGCAAGTATGTATCTCTCAACAATAAAGTGTGTGAAGGATGTTACATTACAAAAGCTATAGCACCAAGTTGCTACCGAGGAGACGACATAAGGTTGCGACCATAACTCTACTTAGAGAACAAGAGCTAGTGACATGTCACACTTTCACACTGATCACGTAAAGTGCATCCAAATTAATGTGAAGGAACCTTGCGCCATTCAAAATCTTACACTACTCCAAATGATTTTGTGTATTAGATATCTACATTTCCTTAAACAGCAAGATTTCAACATACACATCATAAATATTTACTGATGCACATGAATTTATCCTTGCCATGACCAATCCATATCTATTGATACAGATCTACATATCCTTGATGTTGTGAGATTCATAATAACTCGGAACAAAAAATGTAAACACCATGATTGTACATTACGGAGTACTATCTTAAAAGCTAGGCCACACCAAGACAAACCAATGTTTCAAATCGAAGTTCTGCAAAAAGCAATTGGCGGCACGTGCTTTTCTCATGTAGGTATAGATTCTTCAAATTTTTACACTCATTTTTCTGGTGGTATGTTTCAAATCGTTTGTTTTCAGGGGGTGGTTCACGCTATGCCCCACGTTCATAACATTCAGTAGCCTGAAGAGAGGCTGCCTTTCCCTCTCTTTAGGTATCATCCACAAACTTTATCATGACAAAAAATAATAATAAAGAAAAAAATAATAAATAAATAAATAACTAATTTTTTTTAATTTTTTTTTGACATGGTTGGCCTCCACATCGACGTATGTGCACTAAACTGAGCCTCTCTTTCATAAACTCTTTGACAAATTCAACCATGTGTCCTCTTAACTACTGATGGGTGTGGAATATTCCACACTCTTTCATTCAGCAAAATGAAAGAGTGTGGAATATTTCACACTCTTCATCTAGAGGGAGGGCAGGCATAATGAGCGCTACTAAATGTTATGTTTCATTTCTGTAAGCCCACCTTAATCCAAAATGACATTGAGGACAAAATGTGTCCTTGATCAATTTTTGAAGTTAAATAAAACCTTACCAAATTATTACTTTTAGTAATGTCTTTTTTTTTAAAAATTTGAAGTTTAATTTTAGCTTCAACAATTTGATTTTGAAAATGATTGATTATGATTTTTCTATTCAATATTTTTTTGTGCACGGGTGTCCATTGCAATCTTGACTTTATGTAGTGTTGAGGGCTCTTGGGAATGAGCCTCAAATACACTAGATTGTTGAGAAGAAATTGGATTAGAAATTCCTTTAAAAATAATTGTAGAGTAAACTTTTAGAAGCCATAAATTGATTGGGGTTAAGCATTAAGCCCCTTAACTTCATAATTTTTTGGTGACTAAGTTTTTAAATTTGATATGTTAAATGAAGATTGAAAGACTTCAAATCACTTTCACAGTTCTAACACCCTCATGATCAAACATTATAATCTTTCAATCCATAAGAGATATTGATGTGTTTTCTTTTCTAATGTGATTTCTAACATGTCTAGGTTTGATTTGATTTGATTACAATTCAAATAGAATTGATACAACTTATCAAAATGTTGACTTTTTGTTCAAATTAGAGCAAATTCCTAGAAGCTCAAGAAATTGCCATGTCGTTTTGGGGTTAATGCAAGGTCCTAATATTATTGAGTTATTGAGGGCATAGAGGAGTACCAAAGAAAGCCATAAATATTTCATGTAATTGGCAAGACTAGGCTAAAAGTGGCATTTAGCAAGACCCAAACCTTCAATGAAATCCCACCTTCTTTGGCACCAAAACGTCCAAAAAGTGTTGTCATGAAAGCAAAATACAATGAATTGGGGCATGGGACGTAGTGTGAAGCGCCAAGTTCCAATTTTTGCCTTTATAGCAATCAAGTTCTCAAATTTCATTGAGACATAGGACATAGTGTAAACCACCCCTTAGTCTTCACAAATTGTTGTCTCCAAACCGTTGCCCTTTGATAATGAAGAGGGCCAGTCATCTTTAGAGCATCTGCACTTTTACACTCAACATGGAGTTGCCGAACGCATGTGTGTTAAGGGTGCATCCGTAATTGCGAGCTTGTTCAAATATCAAATGCGCCAATGTTGTCCTCAAGTGGGCGTACCATGCAGATGGTTGTTGAGTTTCAATCACAAGCCTTTGTTGCCGACCAACTAGCAAGTTTTATTGTCTTGGATTAGGTTGCACTAACAATTATCCAAACCCTCAACGTTAATGTTTTTGAGTTGAAATTGAGCAAGCCCTATCTCACGGACGGCTTTGGCGTGTCTGCAATGAGATGCACCAAACTGAGTTGCCGCATCACCTGCTCTCGAAAGCCTATTGCGCTTATAACAATGCAAATGCTTGTAGTAAAACGATGTATGGAACTTTAGGGCCACTTCACACTATGTCCAAAGGTCGAGAGGCTGTCATTTCTAAATTGCAAGAAACCAAGAGTTTGGCCTCTCGACCCTTTACACTAGACTCACTAGAGGCCAAAGTCCAAAGTCCATCATCCACCAAACTGCCTACATGGAAGCACTTTATCATCCAAAACAATGGTCTCTCAAAGAGAAGTTTGGGTTCAGCAAAAATGGAGATCCAAAGTATGGTCAAGAGGCCGTTAATTTTAGCTTTTATTGCATATTTTTAGCAGATTTTCTTGACCTCCCAACAAAGTTTGGCCACTCATTTTGACGGCCTCTTGACTTGGTCTACCATAATGTGAAGCGGCCCTTATACTCCAAAATATATGTTTTACTCCAAAAATATATGTTTTAAGGTAGATACACCCATTCCCAATTGGTCCAATTCTGCACCCTACTTTTGGGGGTTTCACCACACACTATTGAACCCATAGTGGAGCAGTGAACTATACTTGCACAAGCAAATCCTGCCACATGTCATTTGCTAAGCTAGTTTGGGAGGGTTGGAATTGGGACTGCCAAGTGCCATTATAGGAACACATCCAAGCAATTTCAAGGTTAGTCTAGAGTTGCTAATAGGGACCCTATGAGTTGCAAATTTGCCTGTTCATATAAAAATAATCTACAACACATTTTTCCATGAAAATTACATTCCATGATAGCTTGTTGAAAGGCTAATCCTACAGGTTTTTTTCCTGAATTTTTCAAGACTGTAAAGTACCTCAAACCCTTAAATGGTCGGGCATGGGTGTGTCTACCTTAAGGTAGGAACACCCATAAGCGTTAGTGTCCCCATAACTGTCACTTTTGAAATCTTGGAAAACCTGTGAAAACAAATAGATGTAATTAAAAGAATGTACAACATGTGAACATGAAACCTTAGTGTTGGTTATGAGTGCAATGATAGTTTGCTCTTTAAAAATTCACAACTTATTCTCATAGTATCCAAATAATACATTTGAAAGTGCAAACTCATTATTTTTCTATTCCTAATAAGATCTTATAATTTGCTAGGTATTTATTAATACTCATCATGCTCAAAACCCTTAAACTACCCTTAAACTGACGCTTATGGGTGCTCCTACCTTACATCTTCGTCCGTTTGGTCTGCTTTAGCATGTGTGGCCCTGGAATTAAACAGCAAGAAGTACTTGCAATTTATTGCTGTTAGTGCTGATGGGTGCAAGTGCGACCTTGCATTGCAAGCACTTGGGAGCAGCAGAATCAGGACAGCGCGGCGTTCCCAGCCAGTCATGATCTCAAGGAAACCTGTCGCGTGGGCAAGGATCCCCACCATCACCCAGCATCACCCAGCATCAGTAACTCCACAGGGATTGGCGATGGCGTCACGCTCTTCACAGCTTGCAATCCAATGCCATGATGGATCCACCATCCTACTTCTCAGTAAGTAAGGTAGGAGGGTCATGAATGGAGCATTCAAGGGCTAAAGCTGAATTTTGGGGAGGTAAAACTTCTTGAAATACTTTTCAGTAAATTTCCCTGAAAGACAAGAGGAATTGGCATCTAACCCAAGTTGTTTCATATTTTTGGAGTTTTGTGGAATTAGTTAGGAAATTTTAAGTGGAAAGGTCATAAGTCTTTAACAAGGTGCACCTCTTCAAATGTACATGGCATGTACATTGTTGAAGGGTTATGTAAAAAAATGTACAAATAATGTACATTTGAGAAGGTGCTTCATTTTAGAACTTGCACATAATTAGAACCTTCTACCTTAGATGGCAAAACCCCTCCCCAAAACAAACATAGAATAAAACCATAATAAAGTGTACTTGGTTTAGACATCTCCTAGAAACCAACTCTTACAAATATTAGAAATGCTTGATATGTCACAAACAATATCCTCCCACGGTGTCTCCTAAAGGACCAAGAAGCTCACTTTGGGCACTTTGGGCACTTTGGACTTTGTGGGCTTTTTGGATATTAGGGCAAACCTTCTTTGTGTAAATACTAAAAACAGGATTATGAAAATAAGGGTGTACGTGCTCATATGGACAAGCTTGCATTTCTCTAAAAAAAATCTGAAATTGAATGATTTTTGAGTGAGATATGATACCATATGTGATTTGGGTATTAATGCGTGCATTTATTAAAAATAAAAAAAACAAAGGGATTGAGGAAGGCTGTTGCTCACAAATTGTTCAAAAGCACTTTACAATGGCTTGGTCAATGAGCAATATTTGCAACCAACTCTCCTTGACTACCGTAATAACTTTTGTTTTACTATTTTTTTTAGAAAAAAAGTACTTTGACATGTACTACACATGATGTTTTAAGTTTACACCATACATATTTTGTAATTGAAATTTATTATTATAAAAATCTTGAGTTTTCAAAATTTTCCGTTATTTTTTAGAAATGGGGTGATCATGAAATTTGTGAGGCATATAACCAACTTCATGCTCTACAAGAAATTCAAATTGCACAAGGAATTTGTAAAGTGGAAGATATCATAGTGGAAGACATCATTTGGGATGACCAAAAATAATGAGACCTTCGAGAAGCTTCAAAAAAAATGACCGTACTTTTAAGTGTTATGATCTAATATTTAAATGTTAAGATCTAATAAAATATGCCCTTACAAAGTCTGAAATTTTCAAGGGGTGTACAAACGTAAGTGACTTTCAATTTTTTTATCTAGATCTAGTAATCATTTTATTGAGAGAGGTCAATTTTGAGCCATTTGAGCATGTCAACATGAAGGAATTTTTGGGATTAAACCATGTAATCTTGTCTTGTATCCAGACATGTACATACAACTGTACGATATTCCAAATTCATATTTCCCCTCGTTACCTACAGTAAGATTCAAAGATATTAGTACTAACGAAGGTGAACAGCCGCTTTTACCACATATAAGAGAAACAATCCGTATACATTTAAAAAATATTGAGTAAACCACTTTGAAGTTTGCCCAGCAGAGAAACAAATAAATATGACTTTTCTCTACAACGCTGGTATAAACAGTGGTCCAGCGAGATAAGGTTTTAAAGTGGCCATCAAAATGAATAAACTGCTGTTTTCCAACGCCTGATGTTTCATAGGGTAAAAGATAGACCAGGGATACATCAGATAGGTCCACCATGTTTACAAATGTTTGAAAAAACAGAGAAGATTGGTGAGAATCTATCAAACTTCACAACGGAAGTCGCAAGCTTGGAAATAAAATAGGAAAGTACACACTTCAATATCTCCAACTTCTAAGGGCAGTAATGATTCAGAAGGAACTTTAAAAGGCATAAGAAAAGGAGTACAGAGTCCACACTCCACAGTAGTAAAGTCACCAAAACCATTTGTCAAAGTACACTAGGGTGATGCAAGGGAATTCACAATTCTTGCCTCGGTAGCACAGTAAATGACCATGGCCCCGTAAAGCCACTGTGTACTGCAACAGAATCACCTGTCCAATGAAACTCAACAAAAAGATACTGCTGCTGCTCCACATATACATACAGCAGAGCACTAGCTACTTTTCATAGTTTCAGCAAAGACCTGCCAGAAAAACAAATCAAATCTGCAGCAAGTGAAACGTGATGGAGCGCACTGCAAAATCAGGCCTTTGGGTATGTTCACACTTGGTGTTAAGACGGGTGGTAGCAAAGTAAATTTAAATGTATTTGGACACGTATTTAGACTGCATTCATATTGCTAATACCCCTCCTAACACCAAGTGTGAACTTATCTAAGAAGTCAAGTTTTGGTAAGAATGTTACTAAGATTTTAGAGAACTGAAAAAGGCAAAGAGAAGTAGCAATCAAAGAGACCGAACTTATACTGAGACATGTTGCAAGGCAAAGGCAAACAAGGGTCCACGTATGGTTATGACATACCTTTGTTCTGAGAGCAGAAGCAACATTAATTCAGTTCCCTTGCACGTGCAGATGAAAATCTCCAACAGTTTCATTGCCAGCAATTACACAGCTTCGGTTGATACGACATCAAAAGCTCTTGCTGGATCTGAGAACCAATGTTAGTGCATCTAAAACGGTCATCACATTGGCCTACAACACAATGCATAGTGTCTGGACCTACAAAAAGCAAGCTGCAATACAAAGTAACAATCTTTACATATTCTTCCTTCAAACCAGTATTCGCACATGACAAACTTTTCCAGTTTCAAAATAGTATCGGAAATTATTACTTTCTACGATGATGGTAAGTGGTAAAGTTTTAAAGGTAACCAAAACCTAAACACACAAACAGGTCGCTAGGCATCAGATCCCATCAACTCAGCTTAAGCTGCTATACAATCTTAAACTTCTACAGCCGAACAGAAGCAAAGAATGTGAAATTCACGTTGAAGGCATTAAAAGAGAACAAAGACCCCACACACACCATAATCAATATCAACGCAAGTACCCTTGAAATTCTGCGTCTGCTTCGATTTTTTTTAAAGAAAAAAAGAAAAAGAAAAAGTGAGGGGACAAAACATACAACTTTTTGCAACTTGACAAAATTGCACCGGTCTTGGAGGAGTAAAAAAAATGAATGTTTGGAAAAAAAAGTGGGGAACGTGGTCAAAAACAATAGCGTTTTCCAGACACTGCCTAGCAGTACCGGAGGCCTGAATCTGTATAAAAACTAAAAAAAAAGAGACAGCGAACATCGTAACACTGTGCAAAAAAAGACATCGCCAAATGCCAATGCCTTAAGGGAACATGAGCCTCTTGTTGTTGAGCAAGAAGGCACAGTTCTCCGTTGGGGGAGTCGCCGCAGCAGCAGCAGCAAGGTAAGTGTAGCTATGGAAGCTAGACAACAGCGTCTCCTCCGTCACTTCCTTCTCGACAGTCCCGTCGTGCAAGTAATCATCCACACGCTCCTTGAGATTCTCGATCATGACCTGCGGCTCATGGTGCATGGCACACAAAACACTCGCCAAGCTTTGACCAGGAAGGAACTTCGAGATACGAAAACCCCCGGCACTTTTGGACGGCACCACATGAATCACATGAGGATTTCCAAACAGGTTGTGCATGGAGCCCAGCACCTCTTGATATGCACCTCCGAGGAACATGCCCATGTAGTAAGGCTTGTCGTTGATAAGTTCATGCACTGGCAGGTGCTTTGCAGTCTCAGCACCGGGGACGTCGTTTCCAATGAAGGTTGTCACTTTGCCGTCACTATCACAAGTAAGGTCGGAGAGAATGACGCGTTCAGTTGGCTCCGATTCCAGACGGTGGAGCGGCACAATCGGGAAGAGCTGTCCAATAGCCCAGCTATCTGGAATGGACTTGAAGATGGACAGATTGATGTGATAAGTGGCTGAATAGCTACCGCTGTTTACAACAGCACTCGGTCGGTCTCCACATCCGAGGTCCATGACCACTTCCTTCTCTTTCTGGTCAGCGAAAACAGACACAACTTCAAAGAGCTCATCAACATCCGCACGAACTTCAAGACTGAGCAACCCTTGCTTGAAGAGCCGCGTACTCTCGTACTTCAACTTCTTCGCAGATACAAGAGCACGGTCATGGTCGTCTTCATTAATGCTCTTGTTGAGGTCGTCCTGGAGGTATGTGAGAACCTCGGGAAGTCCGTCGACATTGAGAGAGGCGCCATGGTCAGAATGACTGCCGCCGTTCTTGTGCGAAGTGAGCACGTCGAAGACGAGGACGGAGTGGTGAGAGACAAGCGCGCGGCCACTCTCGCAACAAAGTGTGGGTTGCTTCACATTCTTTTGAATAGTGGCTTCCTTGATTGCTTCAACGACTGTTTCGGCGTACTCTTCGATGTTGTACCCGATTGACATATCGGAGGAGGAAGAGTGGGTGCCGTCGTAGTCTACTCCGAGACCACCTCCGATGTCGATGACAGTCATGTTCGCCCCCATGAGAGCTAGCTCGCAGAATATGTGCGCGGCTTCGGACACGCCCTCGCGAACAATGGCCAGTGATGGGATCTGAGAGCCGATGTGGAAGTGGAGGAGCTGGAGACAATCGAGCATGTCCACACATCGCAGTTTCTTCACCACCTGCACAATCTCGGACACGGAGAGCCCAAATTTGCCCTTCTCCCCTGAAGTCTCACCCCAGTGACCAGCATGCTTGGTGCTCAGCTTCGCACGCACGCCAATCACCGGGCGGATTTTGAGAAGCTTCGAAAATTGGATGACAATGTCGAGCTCTTCCAACTGCTCCAGGACGATGACCGTGTTGAGTCCGATGCGGCGCGCGACGAGCGCCATTTTGACGTACTCGGCGTCCTTGTAGCCATTGCAGATCAAGAAGGCATCCGTGCTGGCGTTGCACATGGCGTCGATGACCATGAGGAGCTCCGGTTTGGAACCCGCTTCCAGGCCGAAATTGATGTGGCGACCGTGGTTCACGATGTCCTCGATTAAGTAGCGGTCCGGGTTGCACTTCACGGGGAAGACGCCCTGGAAGCGGCTGTGGTAACCCTGGCGCTGGATGCCGATGTCGAACGCCGCTTGTAAAGTTTCCATCCGGTTCTTGACAATGTCTGGGAACCTAATGATCATGGGCATGGAGATGTTGTCGACTGAGGACACCACCTTGTGAATAGCCTCCATGAGATCGATCTCATCGCTCGCGTCCGTTTTGGCGCCATGCGGGCGCACCGCCATGTTGCCGCGCGAGTTGATCTTAAAGAAGGGCGCGCCCCATCCGTCCACTCGGTAGAGCTGGGATGAGTTCTGCACCGTCCATGGCTTGAAATGCGGCTGCTGCTGCGGTGGTGAAGGTTGCTTCACGCAGTTGAGTTGACTGGTGAGGTCGAAGGCAGAGTGAAAAAGCATAGGGTCTGCTAGCGGGGGCATTTTTTTCGTCTGGAAGAAGGGTGGTATATACGACGCAGCACGCTCCGGGCAAGCAGCCGAGGCCGCAGCCTCGGCTCTACCGCTACTGAATCAATTTTCTACAGGCTGAATGAAACCGGAGAGGGTATGAGCACCGGCAGTAACAAATCCGGCAATGCTTGAGTTCGCCAGCAGGGCTGTCAGAAAATACAAAGGATACAAAAAAGAGCGCGCCGACCCACGAGACTCCCTCTCTCCCTCTCTTCCTCTTCACACAACACGCACCGGCTTAACCAAAACGCTTACAAGTCCTTCACAACAATGCAACCCCGACACCCGCTCTACTAATAACAAACCAACCTCAGAAGAACCGAGGCTTTTTCGGAATGGTTTTAACCAAACACCTGCGCTATTGGAACAGCATTGAACTGCACATCAACGACCCCAAAACGCTGTCCCCCAATATTTCCCCTAAGAAAACAGAGGATTAAAGAATTACTAAGAACCCAACAGCGGCGTCCCGGAGAACCCAAGAACCACTCTCAATAACCCGATTGCGTTCGAACGCAGAACCCGAAATAATAAAGACGATCGCCAACACCAGGACTCCACAAAAACCGACCACGAGTATATCACCACACACGATCTCTCTATCTCTGTATCTCCTCAACCAACTGCAACAACCCAAAAAAGTCCAGAACAAACGGAGACACCTAGCACCGTTATTAAGCCCAAAGACGAGGAGGCGAAGCGATTGACGATTTAAGTGAAAGAAGCCCAAGAGAGCGGCAAGGGAGTTATGCAAGGCGAAGGCAAAAAAGGCTGGCGATGAGATGAGAGGAGAGGAGAGGGCCTGGGGTGCTGGGTATGGAAACAGTTGGGAAACGAGTGTGGTGAGGGGCAAAAGAAGGGGGCTGTTCAAGTGTTCCGGGGTCTGGGAAGAGGGGAGACTGGAGAGGTGGGTTGATGAGGAATTCCAGCGGCTTGGGAAGTATATAAGGAAGAGCCCGAGTCGCTTGCTGTGTCTGACAGCCACCACCACCAGCACCAGCCTCACCACACCACACCCTAGGGCTGCCTAAAAAAGCTTACTAAGCTTAGACGACTGCCGCGACGGCTCCGACCTTTGGAGGTCCCACTTCTACCAAGTTTTTACACGCATGAAGCGCTCTACTTGCTTTCCCCTCTCCTTCCTCCGCTTTCCATTCCTGCCACCACCACTCCCTCCACCATCACCACTTCCACGGTTCCACCACCGTGCGCCGTTTCCACCTCAACCACTGTGCAAATAAAGACAGCGCCATCCCCACCCCCTTCCCATTAAAAAAGCGACTCCCAGAATAGGAAAAGAAAGTGTATGGTAGTGAAAAGAAAATTCAAACCCTCCCCAAGAAGTGAAAAAAAAATACAGTAGTGAAAAGAAAACTCAAACCCTCCCCCACGCACTTGTCCTCCGCGGAGACCGTGCTTTGCTTTGCTTGCTTGCTTGCCGTATCCTGTATCCAACCTCGTTATTGTCACCCCCCCCCCTTTCGTAACTATCACATGGTCAGTTTTTCCCTGCCTTTCCAGCAAACCCTAGAATTGAATGGGACCCAGTGTCTACACCCGTTTGAAATCTAGACCCTTCCGAGATTTACAAAACCTTAGGGCATTTCAAATTTTCTTGTGTTGTAAGAAAATATCTTTAGTGTTAGTACAGACTTTACTAGTTTGGACTTTAGTTTGTACTTCTCACCATGCCCTTATGAGGAGATGCACTGAAATGGGATGATAAAAAGGTTAAAACTTGATGTAACACCGATGTATATTCATGTGCAATTTTTGTATCCAAATTAGAGTTTGGTTAATAAACATCAAAGACTTGGTTTACTTATCCATACATCTCATATGCACACATGAATTTTACTTTTCCATCCATCCATCTCATATGTTGACACAACTTTTGCTTTTTCATCCATCCATCTCATATGCAGACCTAAACTTTACTTTCCATCCATCCATCAACTTTACTTTTTCATTTATCCAACGTTTTGGATTCCTGTCTTCATTTTCGAACCATTTTTTGTCGCTCAAACAATTCTAAGTACAGTATGGTTCATCTCAAAATCCAACTTATTTTCCTAATAACACTATATTAGGTAAATTGGGAAAACGGGGGTCCCAAATTGTACGTCACCTCAATCCAAAAAAGTTATCCAAAACCAGATTCGAAGGGATCAAATTCAATCTGAGCCACTAAGATTTTTTCCCTCGCAAATTCCTCTTGTCAAGTGAGGGCACATGTACAAAAAAAAATGTTGAGCTCAATTGTACATGATCATGTACAACCTACAAAGTCCCAAAATGTAACCTTTTTCCCTATTTACCTAATATGACGTTTATTTCAAAAAATGACCTTTTCAGCCCTTTCAAAAACATCTTCCATAATTAAAAACATTACAAACAAGTACTCAAATTGTACCAAAATCCAAAATCCAAAATGCAAATGAACTATTGCTATTGTATGGAAATTGTTAATTATCAATTCATCCTCAATCTCACAATAAACCCAAATTTTGCTGATTAATGTATTTGAGTACAATAATAAACATAATCATGTAGGTTTGGTTTATGGATCAATATTTACAACATCTATTTAAAATTCAATGTTTCACAATTTATCTACAATGTATTCTACACTAAATATTGCATTTAGGTTGCCTTGAAAATTAGGTTGCCTTACTTTGGTATGTTACCTTATGACTCATCACATGGCCACTTGGAGGGGCTCTCTAAATACTTGGAATTCACATGATTTACAACATGGACGATGCTAATTTGTTGTTGCGAGGTCCTTCAAAAATTGTATGTTGCAATTATTATTGATGAAATTTTGATGTATCAGCAGTAAATATTTATATAGTAAAAAATGTCAAGAATTAGTGTGGGATAACCTAAACGCAATATTCAGTATACCATATGTCCTTGCATTTTTTTCTAAAAAACCAAGACGACTACCCCGTTGGTCCTCGTCGAGGGGTGATGGTCAACCGAACTTACCCGCCTTTCCGAGGCGTGGGAGCGGGCTGGGAGTCGGGGCGATGACGTCACCAGGCGGTTGGGGTCACAGTCCATACAGACCCTGTGTTCCCGCGCCTTTCTTCGAAGGTTCGGATTTCGTAGTGCCAGTCCTGAAACCTGGGAGGCAGTAAAGGGTCGTGGTAGCTCCTCCGCCTCGATGGGGACGCCTAGGGAACTGTTGGGGAACGTGGTGGGAGCGTGCCATGGGAACGGTTTGGGTGGAACCCTCAACGCGCAGTCAAAGAGGCAGTTGCGGGACTTTCCTTGAATTCGTGAGCAGTCGCAGCAGCAGCAGCGCAGTGGCTGGCGAAGTCCTGTGGACTTGCAGTCAGCTGAGCTGCTGCTGCCCGTGGGTCGCGGTGGCCGACTTGCCGGTGCCCTGTCTTTCTTTCCTTGGGGTATACTGTTGTACTACTGAGAATTTTTTTAACCCTTAACCCCTAAACGTCGAGGAGGATAAAAGAACGTCCTCCGGATTTGAAAAAAGATCTTGTGATTCAGAAAAAAGTTGTTTTTTATCTGATTTTTTTCAGAAGTGACCATAAACACATGGTTCATTATGGAAGACAAAAATTTACTTTTTGAAATACATTCATTTTTTTTTGTAATCCAAATTGTGATAAGATTTAGAAACATGGTGTTAGTTCTCAAGCTGCCCTTCTTGCAATTTTCATGAGGGCATCATGCCCTGTTGACTTTTCCAACTTTTTGAAGCAATACTACTGGTGCCCATGTGCAAAACACTGTAGAATGCTACATGCAGGGCAAGCCGTGGTGATCCATCCGTCTTTAAGGGCTAAAGAACCATAGGGCATAGTATATACGCTGCCATATTATTGGAATTTGCTACCAAAAAGAAGTTTTAATTTGGGATGTCTTAGCTCACTAGAATAGCTTTTATCTATTCTCCAACTTCATTTTTGATCTCAAATGTAATAAAGGTGTGAATCTAGTCCAAATACAAGAAAAACACCTCGTATTCTACTGGTTGCAGCGGCACGCTGTGTCCTTTAGGGGTTAATCTCTCTAATTACGCTTGTATTTATACACCGACCATCAACGTTTTTGTGCAAAAATGTACACAAGGTGGACATATAAGGGCTGCTTCACACTATGACCGGCCAATTCAAGAGGCCCCCAAATTGAGTGGCCAAACTTTGCCGAGAGGCCAAGGAAATTTGCTAAAAATAGACAATAAATGCTGAAACTGATGGCCCCTTGCACATAGTTTGGGTCTCCATTTTTGCTTAACCCAAACTTCCCTTTGAGAGGCTGTTAACCTTAAATGATAAAGTGCTACCATGCAAGCAAATAGTGTATGACGACTTTTGAAATTTGACCTCTAATGTAGAAGCTTGAGCGGCCCGACTCTCGATTTCATGCAATCTGATTGGTGTAAACCGATGGCCTCTTGACCTTCAACCATAGTGTGAAGCCGCCCTAAGCCTAGAATTGATTTGGGATTTACCTCTACAGAACTCTGTCATTTATTCATTTCACTAATAGAAATTGCTCGTCTTTGGTAACCAAGCTCCTATATCATTTGGTGCCCAAATGGGCACGTGGAAACAAGCTCTCACATTGTGACTCGGTCTTCAAAAATGGCTTTTTTATTCATGTTTGGTGTCTATTATATACATGTTGAGAGAGTCTGTACAGTTATTCTCAACTACCAAGAATAACTAACAAGTGAGACATTTTGATTAAAATTTTAAATTAAAATGAAGGTCTTTGGACATTATAGGTAAAACCATTTTATATCTCATCCTTCCATTGCTTGGACTCATTGGAAGTGAGAAGAGATATTATGTATTTGGTGATTGGTGGACCATGTTAACAAAATTAATTCTACCTTCTTTTGCATATTAATAACACTCTACATGGTTTCTGTGAAACTATTTCTGAAGTTAACTATTTCAAGTTTAATTTCGAATTGGACTCAAATTGGATGGCTAAGGGAACTTCGCAAGGTAACCTTGCCCACACCCGAGCTTTCATAGGTTTAAGGTACTTACAGGTCTCAGAAATTTCAGGAAAAAAATAAGTAGGGTGAGCCGTTCAACAATCTATCATGAAACATAATTTTTGTGGAAAAAAGTACTGTAGGTTATTTTATATTAAATGGCAAAGTTGCAACTCATAGGGTTTGTACTAGCAACTCTAAACTATCTTTAAAAGTAATTGGATGTGATTCTATACATGTACTTGACGGTCCCAATTTCAACCTTCTCAAACTAGTTCCTAAGCTGACATGTGGCAGGATTTGCTTGTGCAAGTGGTATTCAATGCTTCACTTTAGGTTTAAGAGTGTGTGGAGAACATCCCAAATGTAAAATGCGGCATGGGGGACCACTCAGGTATGGGGTAGATTACCTTAACCCCTAAAGGTCCAAGCCTTTTTTTTTTTGTGAAAGTCACTCAAAACTGCCACTTTTGGGGGAGTGAGGAGAAATGTCATTATTTTTTGGAAATCCAACCAGAAGATCTTGCCCTACACTATGGGAGGTACTTATGGGAAAAAAATCAGCTCATTTTAGTTGTAGAGGAGTGAGATATTGACATCTGAAGTGAAAACGAAAGTTTTTTCCATGCTGCCCAAAAATTTCAAAAGCCTTTGACGGCTCCTATATCAAAAAAATTGCTCTACCCAAAGTTGAGGTTTATTTTTCCCATGTAGAAGACCAAGTTAGGTAAATGTGGGAGAATTTTCAAATGAAATGAAGGTGTGGATCATACTTTGTAAAATCTTGCAATGCCGTAAGGTCATGAAATTTGCATATATACTAGGCAAAATTGGAGGATTTATGTAAAATTCAAAAACCCAAATTACTTTGATCTAAATGGTGAAAACCAAGAAATCTTAGTCTACTACAACTTGCAAAAAAAAAGTCAAAAAACAAATACACAAAGAGCTCAAAAATGTAAAGCAACAAGTTTTACAAGGGGGAAAAGGAATAGAGGTTTGGGAGTCCCATAACTAAAACTTCTCATAACTTTCATCTCATTTATCAAAATTGAATGATTTGAAGCTTCCCAAATACATAAAAATTTAAAGAACCAATTTCAAAAATTTATTTGAAAAGTTGCATTTTTTTTTGCTGCCCAATTCTCCCCTGTTTTTCAATTATTCATGCATAACTTCTTCAATAATTGTCAAAATGAAAAAAAAAAAAGATTCCCACACAGATCTTATAATTCCCCATTTTCAATAAAAGTTCAAAAAATCACGCAAAGTAGTTTAGCCATAGGTACCTGCCCAAAATCCCATTTGTCCCCCGAGGCCCGAGGGGACAATGGGCCTTAAGGGGTTAATTGAAATCCTCAAAATGATACTTTCGCCTTTGGTTAAAATTTGCTCTAATAGAATGCAGAAATGAGATGTGACCTTTTGCATTAGAGTGGTGGAGATTTGGGCATTGCAAAGAGACATTTTTTATTCTTATTTTCCCGTCTTCGCAAAGGTCTTAGATCCTTCTATTAATTTCCAAACATTTATATAATATACATTTTCAAAGATGCTTATCTACAAAGTCGCATAGTTCAAACAACATGAGAATGTTCCACCCAAAAAAGATGGACTTATCCAATTTCAAAGAGGCCTTTTTAATTAAACACATAAAATAGTTTGCGGATTGCAAAAGAATTTCACAATGAACCTTTGCATTTCAAGATCAAAACTAAAACCAAATATTATGAGAATTACTAATTCTCGTCTTACATTCAAGTTTAAAAGAACTTCAAAATGACTGGAATAGAAACTTGTTGACAAATGTTGGTTAGTACAATGATATGATCTATGGATCATTGTTTACAGCTTTTTTGCACTAAACTGTTCTTCTATGTTGATCTTTTCTTGTAAATTATTGCACTTCATAAGAAGTCATCTCATTTATGAAAAAAATTGGACTACCCTTGGTCTTAAATGTGTCAAGGATAAAAAAACACATTCAAAAGCATAAAATATTGATAACATAAGTGTGCACATGTACATGTGTATACTCATTTTTCAAGTTTTTCAGTAAGGAAAATTAAAGAGATTCACTGAAATTTCTGTAGAATATTAGTCGTTTATCTTTGAGTGAATACGACACAAAAAAATCCCCAAAATTTGAAGTTCCTTATGTTTATGTAGGGTATTGTTGTGATTGATTTTAAAGAAAAAGAGAAGATCTCCTGAATTATTAATTTGGTCAGAGAAACCTTGGATGAAGATGTTATTTTTACTAATTCTCAAAATGCAAAGTGAATAAATATTTGTAATGCATTATTCTATTTAACCTTGGACTCATTTGCAAGTTCCAAAATTAAGCATTATTATAGGGGTAGTCACACCTTCTTCATCCCATTCTCAATCTTCAAAGAATGGGGATGTGGCACCCTTTCTTAAATTTATAGAGGCCCAACTCTTTAATAGTTGAGAGGATTTCTTTTTCACCTCCATAGGAAAAAAAATGGGTCTTAATGAAGTTTTTGCATGTGAAACTTTTACCAATGTGTGTCTCTTTTTCATCTTGCTTTTCTTGCTTTCACCTTCCTTGTAGTTGGAGTAACTTGTTTCCTTATTACATCACCATATTTTAAGTAAAACCATTTCCCATTCTTCACCGCCCACAAAAGGGAGTCACACCTTCATTAGCTCATGTTTCCACTTCAAAACTTCTCATTCTTCATAGAAGTTTCATTCTTGGAGAAGGTGTAACTACTCCCCGGTGATAAGAGGACTTGAAAGTATAGTCAACAAGAGGGACCAATTGTCTGAGAAATGGCATCCCTTTGCTCCCAAGTCATCCTCTAGAAGCTCAGGCAATCTAATGTGCACATGTGAATATCACATGTCAGAATTAAAGGGCCCCACGTACCCAACCAAAAAAACCTCCAAGAAAGAACTTGGACTTATTTCCAATGAATTTTTTAGAGACTTTCTGGTGCAGCTTCATATTTCACCATTTGTTTACCCCTCCCGTGATAATAAAATTAAGTTTCCATTTACTGATACGCATTTGCTCTGAAGACCAGTGTTCGGGAAATTTTTGGAGTCCCTCCAGCTGATTTCCTCCTATTACAAAATTGAACCGGTTTTTTTTTCAGCAAGCACTTGTTGCATCCTTTCAATTAAAAAAATGTCCGGTTGATTTCTTATAATCTCAAATTTTCACCGGCTAATTTTCTCTAAATTGAATTTTGTATCGGTAATTTTATTGAATTCTCATAATGCATAAATGAAAAGACAATTTCAAAGGGATCACAAAACAGAACCACTAAAAAAATCACAAAAAAAGGTAGAAAGCAAAGATGTTGATAGCAAATGTTTTGAATTCACAACCAATGCCCCAAGTCCAGGAAGACTTATGTGATGATTGTGAGCGGCAAACCGGCAACTGTCTACGGTTTCCAAAACGGTATTTGTTTGGCAATGGTTTATTGTTGCACCATTGTGCACTCCGCATAGGGTTCAGGGTATTAGAGTGAGAAATAATATCCAAAGGGTTTCAAGGAACTATACTCAAAGGGTTGTGGGATTGATACATGGGTATAACCCTAGGCTTACCTGAGTACCAGCAAGTGAATATTTTAACCTATCGGCTAAAATCCGTCATATTTTGATGAAAGCTGGTTAAAAATCCTACAAATTTTGTAAGGCATTGGTTGGAATCCGGCTTTTTAAATTTCTTTCCAGTTTTGCATCCTCTAAATTCAAAATCCAATCGGTTATTTTCCTAATTCCATCGGCTAACAATGAACTAGCAACTGGTTTTTCCCACACATTGCTCAAGACTAAGTTTGGGTTTGTTTTCAAGTAAAGAAAGCAAAAAAAAATTGTAAGTAAAGCGATATAGTGATGTTTGGATAAGGTCAACCATTATAAGAAAAACATTTAGATAGTGTCAATATCCCACTCTTTTTGTGTTATGGGTCCAGTTAAATGGAATGTTTGTTTTATGATCAATACTTGGGTAATACTTGGGTAAGATCAATGTTTTTTTCTAGTTTGAGGCATTGATCTTATCCAAGCATCGCTGTATTATGGTTTGGTTTTAGAATTGGTTTTCATTTAGTTTTGAATGTTACATTGTTCCCATACCTTGGCATGTTGTTATTTGTCACTAAGAATTACCTTCAATATCATAGCAGAATATTCACTCTCACCTTCTTCGTGTATATAGGAAAAAGCACATCCAATATAACAACATTTTCAAAAACCGTCCCTTATTTTATGAAGTCTTCTTTACCATCTCATGATACTCACACCTATTTTATAAAGCAATCATAAATCATTGTTTTCTAATCGCCAATAAAACACCAGCTCTCTTTCTTTACAGTCATTTCTGTATTTTTCACTTTTAACAAATGGTGGTAGATATAGTGTTTTACAATTACCGACCCCTTTTTGTAAATTTCTGCACACTTATCAACATCATAACATTCAATAACCTGAAGAGAGGCTGCCTTTCCCTCTCTTCAAGTATCGTCCACAAACTTCATCCTGAATTTATTTTTATTTATTTATTTTGACATGGGTGGGTCCCCCACATCAACGTATATGCACTAAATTGAGCCTCTCTTTCATAAACTCTCTGACAAATTCAATCAAGTATCCCCATAGCTAAAGAATGGTGTAGAATATTCCACACCATTCTCTTGTAGGGAGTGCAGCCTTTA
The DNA here is from genome assembly GCA_963920765.1 of Ulota crispa. Lineage (NCBI taxonomy): Eukaryota > Viridiplantae > Streptophyta > Bryopsida > Orthotrichales > Orthotrichaceae > Ulota > Ulota crispa. The sequence continues at coordinate 5,565,438 of OY987248.1, read as the reverse complement.
CTAGTGCTACTAAATGTTATGATGCCATGGTTTTCAAGCTTTAAATTAAAATTTGCACATGTCAACTGGAATCCTCTAGAAGGATAATTATGCAGTCTCAGTGGCAGTTCTCACTACGCCCTATCTCTACAAGTTCCACCTCAAAGGGAGATTCCTACTTTGTTGGGTTCTTAACCCCTAAATGCTTGAGGTACCAAATTCTAGTGTAAAACCACTAGAATTTGGTGCCTGAAGCATTACGGGTTAACCCTAAAACAACCCTAGAATTTCTTGAGCTTTTAGGAACTTGCTCTAATTTGAACAAAAAACTAGCATTTTGATAAGTTGTATCAATTCTATTTGAATTGCAAATGTATAAAATCAAGCTAGACATGTTAGAGATCACATTAGAAAGGAAAACACAACATCTCTTACATGTTGAAAGAATATAATGTTAAATCATGAGGGTGTTAAAATCGTGAAAGTGATTTGAAGTTTTTCAATCTTCTTTTCACACGTTAAATTTAAAAACTTGGTTACCAAAAAAATATGAGGTTAAAGGGCCTAACATGCATATCGCCAAGCAATTTATGACTTCTCAAAATCTACTCTACAATTTCTATGAATGAACATCTAATGTGATTTTTTCTCAAAGATCTAGTGTACTTGAGGCTCATTCCCAAGAGCCCTCAACACTACACAATCTCAAAGATTGCAATGGACACCATAGCACAAAATCTTGAATAGAAAAATCATAATCAATCATGTGCAAAATATTATTGAATATTGAAATTCTAAAAGAAATTTTCAAAAAAATAAACTACTAAAAATAGTAATTTAAGGTTTTATTTAATTTCAAAAATCAGTTGAGGACATATTTTGTCCTCAAGGTTGTTTTGGGGTTAAGGGCAAAGAGGATTACCAAGAAAACCAAGAATATTTCATACAAACATATTGTCCAAAACATGGGCTAAAGGTTGTGTCTAGCAAAAGCGTCAACCCAAGCCTTCAATGAAGGCCCACCTTTTTTGGCATTGAAACTTCTAGAAAGTGTAGCCATATAAGCAAAATGCAATGAACAAGGACATGAGATTTGGGATATAATGTGAAGCACCAAGTCCCAACTTTCGGGTTTACACGAATCAAATTCTTTAAGTTTAGTGAGACTTGGGACATGGGACTCTACTCTTTTCTGTAAAGTTTTTATATCGGCACAGGCCAAGTGTTTAGGTATCAGAGCATCTCCAGCCTTGTATTCCAAAAGGAACACTCCAAGCAAGGTTTGGTGTGTCGCATATCTTGTTCAGGGAGCGGCTCCAAGCTCAAGACCCAACCCTCCTTGCCAAATACAGACGCCACTTGCTTAGGGTGGGGCTGCAAGTTTGTTAAAATTTTAATCCTCTTGCTTGCTCCCTAAGACGCACAAGCAAGCTTGCTAGCAAACAAAATCAATTCTTGTTTATTTTGTTGTTTGAGAGGTAGAGACAAAACTTCCAAAAAAAAAGCGGCAACAAGCATTGAGAAATTTGACATTGGTATTGAAACTTGGTGTTTCTCAAACAAAGTTTGGCGAGACCTGCCAAAAAAATTCAGTTTGGAGAGTCATGTTGGACCTCAATTTGTAGCCCGGCCAAGCCGGGGCGCGGGACTTGCCCGTGTGAAGAGAAAGGCTGGAGGTGCTCTCAGCTTTGTTACAAAGACATGGTGTATGCTTCGGAAGGTCAGTAAAAAAGTCGGAGGTTTCCATGACATATTTGTTCTAAACCAGTCTTGGAACTAAGCTTATTGGTTGAAACAACAAAGTTGGTTGGTCGGGCTTTCAGGATGGTTTTAATCATGGTCTCATTCATACACCTTTGGTTTTTGGTCTCACACTGTTGTAAAAAATGCAGACAAACGAGGAGTTGGACAAGAACCATTGTATGCTCTGGTAGAGGAACATTCAAGCATGGAGACCACTCATGAAACTCAGGCCATTTCTGAGCTGTTGTATGTGGAGTTTATGCATGAACCAACAACAAGGACTCTGTGTGGTAAGTTGTTAACTGAAACCAAACTGCAAAGTTCTCATCCATGATAACGTACAGTGGTCCATCTGTCCATCCATCCATTGGTCTGCTGGTCTGTCTGGTTCGGTCGTTGGCCTAACTGCACGATGTAAACAGAGGTCAACGGTTGTAGTGTCGTCATGTTGCCCAGCTTGTCCCGGTTTTTTCCCGGGCAATCTAGGGTGCGGTGGCGCTCACGTGGCACGACGATAAAGCAGCGGGTGTCTAACTGTCTGTGAGTCACTGGAAATTCACTGGAAATTCAAAACCCTATATTGACACCAAAAATCTGATTTTATTATTATTAAAAAACACTAGTATATTACCCATTGTATTGACGAGATTATGCCCTCCACCCCTTATCCTCGTGCCTCCTATCTCCGTGCCCCCTATCTCCGTGCCCCCTATCCCCGTGCCCTCTTTTTGCCAAGAGAAAGTTGTGGTGCAACTGTCAATGACAGTGCAAGTGCCAATGACTTGTTATTAATGTCTAATGAAGCCATAGGTGATTTTCTAATGACGGTGCAACTAGCAGTGACCTGTTGTTCATGTCTAGTGAAACCATAGGTGATTTTACTTTATTCCATTTATAACTTTCTGATCCTAATCATGCTCGATCCTATCCCAATCATGCCCGAATCTAATTGAATGAACCTGTTGTCTATTGACCCTAATTGACTAAACGCTATTCTTTTATTAATATAGATTGGTTGTCAAGCATTTGATGTTTATCATTGGGTGTCTAATATGGGGGTGTTATCATTGGGTGTCTAGCATTGGGTGTCTATGTGTCTCCAAATTTTCAAAAGTGAGAGATAGAGGAGGGAGAGGAAAAGGGATGAAAAGGAAAGTTAAAAATCCATTAGGAATTAAGACAAAGGAGGCCAAATTTTGGTTCAAAAGACCCAGCATGAATGAAATCTCTATTAGAAACAATCCAACTATGAAAGCTTCATGAATCGAGATGACAAATTTCATTATGGATGACTTCTTTAGGAGATAGACTCTATAAAGAACATACATGTTTTTTCTATCAGAAGATTTCTTGGATTCCCATGTGATGATGAGATGATTGAGATCATTTGACCCCAATCATAATTGAGTGTATTATGATGGGAGGCACCTCTCCAATGTTCAAACTTGAACTCATGACCACTTCATTGGTGTGCCAAGGACGAAGCTACTAATCCATGTCTTCAAGTGCATTACAATTGCATGTAAAACGTATTAGATTTTTAATTTTTAAATGTCCCATGGGGATAGTAGATGCGTTGTTGTATATTTGGCATTTGCTACCATCAAATAAGTTTCATTTGGAATCTCAAACAACTCAGGAGAACCGCATTGATCTATAATCCAACTTCTTTGTTGATCTCAAATATAATAAATGTGTGGATCCATTCCAAATACAAGAACAATACCTTCAGTGTGAAAAAGCTTGCAACTGGGTAGAAGCATGTTTATCGTAACATGGATTATAGTTCAAACTCCTCTACAGTACCCTAAAGAAAGTATATGGAAGTCCCAGTTTTGTACTTAAAGACTTCATTTCAAAATCAAATTTAGGGGATGCTCCACTAAGATTTTGGAAAAGAATTTGAACAAAAAGAACTCAGAATTTCTAGGAGAACAATTTTTGTTCCTAGACAAATAGCTTAGTTTGCATGCATAGTGAGTGATCAATCAACAAAGTGGAAAGTTGTACGTTCAAAGGTAATTTTTTCAAATCCCAATTACTACATCAATTACTAAGATTCTGAAAGAAGTTTCTAAAGGGAAACAACTCAAAACTTACACAAGAGTAACTTTCATTTGAGGCGCAAAAGCTTATCATGCATGCCTTGTTCACAAATGAAGCCCAAACAAGCATGGTGGAGAGTAGATGGGGTTATTTTTTGAACATTTGCTTTTGTGGGGTGAGAATTGCACATCCACACAAATATTTGCACACTTCCTACTTGGTCCACTTGTTTGAGCTTCATTTTTGAACCACAAAGCATGATAAGCTTTTGAGCCTCAAATGAAAGTTACTCTTGTGTAATTTTTGAGTTGTTTCCTTTTAGAAACTTCTTTCAGAATCTTAGTAATTGATGTAGTAATTGGGATTTGAAAAAATTACCTTTGAACGTACAACTTTCCACTTTGTTGATTGATCACTCACTATGCATGCAAACTAAGCTATTTGTCTAGGAACAAAAATTATTCTCCTAGAAATTATGAGTTCTTTTTGTTCAAATTCTTTTCCAAAATCTTAGTGAAGCATCCCCTAAATTTGATTTCAAAATGAAGTCTTTAAGCATGAAACTGGGACTTCCATAGACTTTCTTTAGGGTACTGTACAGTACCCAAAAGAAAGAGTACATAAGTCCCTCTCATGGCATTCATAAAAGTTGGTATAACAAAGAATATAATTGGCATTCTATCCTCAGATTTTTTGTACGTGATCCGCAATCATGATCAAGCATATCAAATTTTAGTTACTAAAAACCAAACTTTTATTTTTGGTAAATTGTTTTGTGTCAAAATCATGGTTTTATAAGAAAGTAGATTAAAAAATATTGGTGATGAATTTTTGAGATTTGATTGCATGGATGTGTAGGAGACATCCATATGCACATCATTTGTTTCAAACAAACATTTCTGAAAAGTTTCAAAATTCCTTCTATAGAGATTTTAATGTTAGGGTGATCATGACCAAATTTAGTAAAATACATATTTCTTTATGGAAATTATGTTTTGTTATTTGACTCATACACTGTGATTAAGTTTGTACCTTTAAATATGATGATATGTTTATTTTGCCAAAAACTAATTTATTTATAGTACAAACTTCTTTGAATCCCATAAGAGGGATTTGTGTACTCTTTCTTTAGGGTACTGTACAATGGCCTCCAACAAAGATTGTCGGGCCTTCTTTTTTCAATTTGAGGTCATGTCATGTTATGACATGAAATTGAGGTTAGCTGGCCTTTTTTTTGCTTGTATTTTTTGTATTTCATTCTTACCCCAATTCCAACTAAGCATACCAAAATCCAACCCCAAAAAATCAAAATCCAAGTTTTGATAAAAAAAAATCCTGTCACAAATCATGGTTTTACATGGTTTTACAAGGAATTTGATTGAAAAGCATTGATGATGAATTTTGGAGATTTGATTGCATGGGTATGTAGGCAACATCCATACGCACATCCATATGCAAATCTTCCATGCTAAAAAAAACCCCTTTAAGCAAAAAAAAATGATCTTTGAAAAGTTTAGTGTGACCTATGATGTGTCCAAATCTTGTAAAATAGATATTTTCTTATGATAATCAAATTTTTCTATATGACTCATAAATTGTGACTAAGTTTGTACCTTTGAACATGTTCTTGTGTTTTTTTGGTAGAAAGCTAACTAAAAGTGAAAAATATCTATTTTACAAAATTGGACATATCATAGGTCACACTAAACTTTTTAAAGATCAATTTATTTATTTTTGCTTAAAGGGGGTTTTTTAGCATGGAAGATTTGCATATGGATGTGCGTATGGATGTTGCCTATATACCCATGCAATCAAATCTCCAAAATTCATCATCAATGCTTTTCAATCAAATTTCTTGTAAAACCATGTAAAACCATGATTTGTGACACAATTTTTTTAATCAAAACTTGGATTTTGATTTTTTGGGATTGGATTTTGGTATGCTTGATTTAGATTGGGGTAAGAATGAAATACAAAAAACACAAGAAAAAAAGGCCAACTAACCTCAATTTCATGTCATGTGACAACATGACATGACCTCAAAATGAAAAAAGAAGGCCCGACAGTCTTTGTTGGAGGCCACTGTAGAATAGAGCAAGCAAGGTCATGCTTTATATGTCATGTTTTCATCACTCTTGTATGAATGCACCCTTAGGAGTTAAGTTGGGGAGGTCAAAGGGCTTTCTTCTTTGAATATGTTGGCCCACATCCTGGTGAGCTTCTGGAACTGCTGCCAAGGTTCCTGGTGCCTTGCCTTGGTTCGTCTGACAAGATCCGACCATTGACTGAGTTCTGCCATTTACAATCTCTGGGTTTCTGGTTGCTCGAGCATAAACCAGTCCCATATTCTCCAATGTTGTTAAGTTAGAGCATCTCCACCAGGGGCTTCCCTATCTGTACCCGGATGTAACTCATATGGATAAGAAGAATCCTCCCCCATCACAAACTTGTATCTTTACATATTTAAAGAATCTGGATGAAAGGGAGCCCTAATTCCCTATACAGGAAGTCATATACTAATATAGGGAAGTCAAATGCAATAAATTGTATCTTTATATTTCCCCAAAAAGTATAATTTGTTACCCCCTTTCATGTTCACTTTTTTCTCCCATTTGTCTCTCGAGGCCCATCTTAGTAATTATGAAGGAAAAAAATTTCCTTGCAAGAAAAAATTGGTGGGGCTTGCCCATCCTTACCCCTATCTTTGCTCCCCCTTCATCCTCATAGGGATATGGATAGGGAAACTCTAGGTGGAGATGCTCTTAGAAGAGACGAGTCCCTTGCCCTTTGGAATAGATTAGCTCCATCCATTGCTTGAACATCCCATGATGTAAAAATGAAGTGTTTGTTGATATGGTTAATGGGCCTCCAAAGTAAATTTGTGTTGGGCTTTTAACCCCTAAAGGACCATTGTCCCTTCGAGGGACATGTTAGACTTTTGGCATGTACCTATGGCTAAACTACTTTGTGTGATTTTTTGAAACTTTTATTGAAGGTGGTTAATTCAAATATCTATGTGGGGATCTAATTTTTTCTTCATTCCGACATTTGATAAAGAAGTTATGCATGAATTTATGAAATTTTGAGGAGGACTGCTCGTCTAAGTAGCCCAAAAAATTCTTTAAAAATTATATATATTTTAAATAAATATTTGAAATTGGTTCTTTAGATTTTTTTTATACATGAGAAGCTTTGAATTATTAAATTTCAATCAATGAGATGAAAATTACAAGGAGTTTTTGTTTGCGGGTAGTTATAGAATCTCTACTCTGAAATTAACTTTGAAGTCCTTTATTTTACTCAATTTTCAATATTTTAGAAAAAAAGTTAAACCAAAGGAAGTAGGTTGTTTATTACAACATTACAACCATTGCAATTAGTATTTTTCATTTCAGTAATTAAATTCTTAACAATTTATTATTTTGACTCATTCTCTACTTCTTTTTACTTACTATTTTTTCCCATGTGTTGTATAGTTCCAATTGATTTGAAAGTTCTCTCACATTTGCCTAACTTGATCTCCTACATGGAAAAATAAAAGCACAACTTTGGATAGAGCAATTTTTTTGTTATAAGAGTGGTCAAAGGCTTTTGAAATTTTTAGGCAGCATGGAAAAAAACTTTTTTTTTTCACTTTAAATGTAAATATCTCACTCCTCTCCATCTGGAATGAGCTTATTTATTTCCTACAAGTACCTCATCCAGTCTGGGGCAAGAAACCTATAGTTGGATTTCCCAAAAACAAAACATAAAATCCCTTTTTACTAAACCTCCTAAAAATGGCAGTTTTTAGTGATTTTCACATTAAAAAAAGGCTCCGTCAGTCGGTCCTTCAAGGGTTAAGGTGGATTTGCATTGGGCGTGCATCTAGTTTTGTCTTTCAAGTGCATTAGATTGGGAGGCAAGTAGTTTTTATTTTTAAGAGGCTTGCAATTCAAACAACTTTCAATAAGGTATGTACAACCATAAGCGTCAATGTCTCCATAATGTCACCTCTGAAATCTTAGAAAATATGTGGAAGTGAATAGATGTAATGACAAGGATGTACAGTGCCCTCCAACAAGTCCTCATACACCTTGTTTTGCCATTCAAAGAACTTTCCTAATACGGAACATATTTGGCATTTTTTTGTTTTTAATCACAGAAATTTGATCCTTATGCAATCCCAATCAAGCATACCAAATTTTGATTTCTCAAAACCAAAACCCTATTTTTGGTGAATTGTTTTGTGTTAAATTTATGGTTTTACATGATAACTGATTGAAAATATTGGTGATGAATTTTTGAGATTGGATTGCATGGATATGTAGGAAACATCTACACGCACATCTTCTATGCTAAAAAGGACCCCTTTAAGTAACAAAAATTTGATCTACAAAGATTTCAATGAGATTTGTGATATGCCCAAATTTTGTAAAATAAATATTTCTCTATTATTAATCAAATTTTGCTATTTCATTTATACATTGTGACTAAATTTGTACCTTTGCACATGATGTTATGTTTATTTGATGAAAAAACTAGTTAAAAACTAGTTAAAAAATATACAAAGAGCAAGAGGACTTGGTTTCAAAAACCTAAGAACTTGTTGGAGGCCACTGTACAACATGTGAACATGAAATCTTAAAAGTGATTATGGGTGCAATGGGAGTTTGCTCTTTAAAAATTCACAACTTATTCTCACAATATCCAAATAATACATTTGAAAATGCAATCCCATCTTTTTTATGTTCATAGGATCCTATAATTTGCTAGTTGTTTATTAATAGTTATCTGAAACTCAATTTTGGGAAATGAACTTCTTGAAGTATTTTTCAATAACTTTTCCTTAAAAAATAAGAGGAATTGGCATTTTACCCAAGTTGTTTGATTTTTTTAGAGCTTTGTTGAATTAGTTATGAAAATTTGAAGTTAAAATGGCATAGGGTTCTAAAACAGTGCACCTCTTCAAATGTATATTGCTTGTACATTGTTGAAAGGTTGTAAAAAACGCCATGGACAAAATAAAGAACATTTGAGAAGGTGCACCATTTAAAACATGCACACTTTTAGAACCTCCTACCTTATGATCCAATCGGTTTCCTTTTGTGTTCCTCTTGTGATTTTTGGCTAAGTCTCGTACTTTACTATTGCAATGAATCTTCTTACATTTATGTCAAAAGAAATTTTAAAAAATCCATCTGTAAAAACGCCAATCACCTTACTAAGGTGATTGGTACAAAGGGAGGTGACCTTCGTGCTGCAACCCCTCTAATCCATAGGAGTATGGTTGGTTTGGGAAGATTTTCGGGAATTTGTTTGAGCTTAGGTAGACATTTCTCATTTCTTATTTTTAATCAAAAATTCACTAAATTACACCAGATATTTTCTATATTTATAGTACTATATGTATTATGAACATTTTTGTGTAAAATTTGACCAGTTCTTTAGCCAATAGTTTTAAATCCTACTAGCTTTTCCTCTATGTCAACATGGTGATAATAAGGTAGCAACACTGATAGGCATGAGTGTCTCCATGTGCGTGACCTACATTGACATTCATATTTGTATTTTATGGTACCATGACTAACTAATACAAAAGAATATTGGTTATGGGTGACAAGTGCAGTGCATCTAAATGTCAATGGGTTTGGAAACAAGTACAGTGGATGACATTAATTAGTTTTGCGATACCATAAGTGCACAAACTAAGGAGGTGAAGATACCATTCAAGTACTCTAAACATGGTATTTTGACACCTTTCATGACAGTTCGAAGTACCCTATCTTATAATTTAAGTAACTATTCAAGCTAGTATTATGGACATATGAGCACAACAAAAATTTCAATAAGCGTCTATTTTAGCATCTTCTACACACTATATACTTTTAATGATTTTGGATTTTGAAAAAGTTGTGTGAACAAAAGCTTACAACTAGAACTTTTAAATTGTTACTAATATATTTAATGTCCTCTTCCTTAGCCAACAACATTTTTTTCAAATCTCATTGACTTCATACTCTAAAGTCTAAAGTCCTTAACCCCTGAGCGCTCAAAGTTATTTTTGGATTTAGGAGAAAATGGGGGGTTTAATGGTCACCACAGCTTGGAAAATTACATTCATAAAAAGTGACTGTAGGAATTGCACAAGGACTACATTCTCTACTGATGGGGACCAACCATGGCTGTTTTCACCGTACAATTTTTTTTAATAAAAATGAGATGTAGTTGTGAGCCCCATCAACAATATATTGTCAATGAGGCGCTTAAGGGTTAAAATCGTGGTTATGGGTGCTTCTACCTTACACGAAATGCCGGTTCTCCCCAAACACTGGGATGGGCAAATTGAAAACTGGGCAAGCCAAGAACCGGCTCGGTCCTCCTTTCTGGGCAAGGGTGGCGCGGGGCTATTAGCAAAAGTGAGCTCACTGTTTGGATTTGCAATTATAACCTCAAGTAGTTAAAATTACTGTTTAAACTGGTTGAAGTATTTATTTTGGCACCAACAGTTACAGTGTTTTTGGAAAAGGACATCGTAAATTTAGCAACATAATTTAAAATGCTGGATGTGTAATTATAACCTCAAGTGGTTAAAATTATTGTTAAAACTTGTTAAAGTATTAATTTAGCACTAACAGTAAGCAGAATTTTTGGGAAAAGGTTGTCGTAAATTTAGCAAAGCAATTTATAATGCTGGTTAAGTTTTTGGAGGGCTGTTAGTGGAGGAAGGTGGTTGCAAGGTCATGGCTGGGTCATGGGGCCAAGCTCAAGTACAAGTGCAGTATTTGACACGATGAGATCATTGGTGGCTGTCTCCTCTCTCCCCCACCCCCACCCCCACCCCCACCCCCACCCCCACCCCACTCCCACCCCCACCCCACTACTTTTCCCTTTTTAATGTGATTTTGGGCAATGAATCTGGGAAAAGCAGAAGAACTCTGCTGATCATTGTTCCCACGGGTTACTAGATTTGGAAAGCTTTCTGCCTACCAAAAAAAAATTTTTTTGGTGCAAATATTATAGTGTTAAAATTTGAAGTTTTACCTTATTTAACCACTGGATTTTTCTGCAACTTGAGTGAATTATGAAAATCATATTTAGGAGCACCGCTGCTGAACCTCCAGCTCAGCTTCTCACTTGGGGCTGGCAGCCAAGGTTCAAAATTTAGCCCAAGTAAAGCACCACTTGACAGTTTCAAAACAATTTTGTGTTAGTTTGTAAACTTACTTGACGATGAATTTGGTATCGTTCAAACTCTTATATACAACCGGGAACAGTGCTGGCATCCAATATGTAGATTACAGCAAATATTTATTCAATCTTATTAATTGACATTGTAATTGTGTTGACCTAACTTTATTGGTCCTAAACGGCAAGAAGAGATGCATTGCATTATAAGAAGCTACTTTGGGAATGACATGTAAAAAGAAGACAAATCGTTAACCCCTAAATGCCCAAGGGTGTTTTTCTTGTTTTCGGAAGGCAATTTTGAAGTTTTTGATTTGTCCTTGTAAGATCATTATTAAACATTAAAATAAAATCGTAACCGTTGAATCTTGAACTTCAAAACTTCTACATGGCGCTATCCAAAAAGAATCCAAAATGGCTGTGCGGATTTTAAGGTATTTGCAATTGAATGATGATGAGAATAGAATTTTATGCTTTTTTTGGAGCTGCCCAAAACTTCTAATACAAATTGGCAACTTCTAGATGCAAAATTGGAAAACAACCACTTCATTGCTTTAGTGTTTATTGTTGTTACTTCAAAATCAATGGCCCCCCTTCCAAATCCATGATCACGATTTCACAAATGAGCCTGCAACGCAATTGTCAAAACGCAGCTGTCTAATACAAAGAAATTTTCAGCTCCAATTATTGACCAAAAATCATTATGAATGAAAGAAATTTCAACAATGAAAGGATTATAATTTTTATAACAAAGATATTCCTAGTGAAATTAGTCCAAAAGCACTTTTAGATTTGGTTAAATGTCAAAATTTCAGTAAAAAGGCCCTTATTGCCCAAGGGAGTGCCCAAGGGAAATCTTCACCTTTTGCTCAACTTGATGCCCGCCTTTTCAATGTGGCAACTTCTCATAGGCTCTGTGATACTATTCACAACACTATTCATGTCACAAAATGTATGCTTGTAGTTAACCTTCCACCAAAAACAATTGGAATAAGATATAGAGGAAGTTGAATCTGAACACTGGAGCTAACTTGAGCGTGCAACTTTTCCAAAAAAAAAAACTTGAAAATGATAAAATCCGTACCTTCAACAGAGCTTCAAAATTTCTTGAAGTTTTTTGGACACCCAAATTGGGTGCCTTGCGCATTTAGGGGTTAATAGCCACGTGGATCACAAATTTGCATTCAACTCTATCGATCTAGAAGGTCATTGTAGCAATCCAGAGGGAGCTAAAACATGCATGTTTGGAAAAGAGGGCTCTAGTATTTTGTAAAATGGGTAATAGCACTCCAATTTGGCTCTTCAAGCCGCCAATGTGCTTCCCTCAATCTTCTAATCAAATCGCTATAATTGACTGGTTTTAGGACGTTCTCTTTTACCTAAACCTGCAAAGGTTACAAAGGGAAAGAAGCTACTTGAGGAAGTTCGCATAGGTACTTTTTTGAAAAGCAAGCCATTGCTTCAAGGAAACAACCACTCCTAGCACAGCTGATTGATTGTCCATGTAGATGTTGCAACTTTTACATGTGTAAAACAACGTCATTTTTCAAAAAACTAAATGCCTGATGATTTTTGAACAATATTGGAAATGAGTTTGTGTTGCGATTGTAGGAAATGGTGAAAAACTTGAAAGAACAAAGACTTTGTGTCAAACTTCTTTACAAGCCAAAAACTGGTTTACCTCAATAGCTCCAAACCTACATTCTCCTTTCCCTTATCAAACACTCTTGGGAAATACATTCAGTTGAGGTGAATGCTTTTTCATAGTACTTCATTGTACCTTTGGTGTACAGAATTATTTTTTTAAAAGAAACAAATGTATGATTAGTCAAAGCGAATTGCCTATTATGTTTGAAGAAAATAAATAAATTGTGCCGTTTCATGAAAGCAACGTAAATGTCTGCTAAAGGGATGCATCCATTTTATTTACAATTGGCTTCTTTTTTGCTCTGAATAAACATAAAGGTCTACTAATTTGACATGAAGTTTTGGAAAAGCCGTTGCTTTGTTTATGTTATTGTGAGCTCAGGATTGTGTTCAAAGGAATTCCAACTAGTAATAAGAGTCGTGTTAATGTAAAGATGTTGAAGGAGCAACTCAAAAATGCTATGAAGCACAAGTGAGTCAAATTTGTCAAGGAGAATTTTGATTTTAGATTTTTCTTGGATTATATACTGCAAGCCTAAACCAGCAAACTTCCAAAAGCAGCCAAATTCCTTGGGCAACTTATTTTCAAAACACACATGGCACCTCCCAGATTTGGCATGATAGACATAAATGCCATGTTAGATAGGATGATTCCTTTTTTGTCTTCATAAATTTAGTTTTTCAACTAGTTAATTTAATGTAAACTAATTATTAACTTCTAAAGGACAAAAGTCCCTTTGGGGGACTTTCGGGATTTTGGGCATGTACTTATGGCTAAACTACTTTGTGTAATTTTTAAAACGTTTATGGAAGATGGGGAATTCAAAAATCTGTGAGGGCATCTAATTTTTACCTCATTCCGACATTTATTGAGGAAGTTAAAAATGAATTTATGAGAATTTTAGTTCGGCAGGCAACCCAAAAACTTCTTTAAAAATTGCATTTTTAAAAAATAAAAATTTGAGGTTTGTTTTTTAGACTTATGTATATGTGGGAAGATTTGAATCATTCAATTCTAATTGATGAGATGCAAGTTATGAGAAGTTTTAGTTTGCGGGTAGGTGTGGAGAATCTCAAAACAATGCCTACACGCAAACTAAAACTTCTCATAACTTTCATCTCATCAATTAGAATTGAATGATTCAAAGCTTCCCACATATACATAAGTCTAAAAAACAAACCTCAAATTTTTATTTTAAAAAATTGCAATTTTTAAAGAAGTTTTTGGGCTGCCTGCCAAACTAAAATTCTCATAAATTCATTTTTAACTTCCTCAATAAATGTCGGAATGAGGTAAAAATTAGATGCCCACACAGATCTTTGAATTCCCTATCTCCCATAAAAGTTTCAAAAAATCACGCAAAGTAGTTTAGCCATAGGTACGTGCCCAAAATCCCATTTGTCCTTGAAAAAGGGGCTAGGTACTTTAGGGGTTAATATTGGGACAACCTTGTGCTTGGGTAGCCAACTCTTTACCTTCTTGGTGTAAAATGTCAAATACTTGTCAATTTTGAATAATGATAACTTTTATTTGACAAACAATAACTCCAATTTATGTTAATAACTTCTTTCCTAACATCTCTAATTATAATTACAAACAAAGAGTTTTAATTTATTGATGGGTGCTATACATAGTTATTATGATTGTTACATCTTTGTGGGTTTATGCTTTTTTGCACTGAAGCAACCATTTGCATTAGACTTGAATAAGGATGGATCACCAAGCATCAATTTCCCCAGCTTTCCATTCAATTGTCCAAGGTTTCCATCCAAGTGCCCAAGCTTCCATCCAACTGCCCAAGCTTTCCATCCAACTGCCCAAGCTTCCATCCAACTGCCCAAGCTTTCCATCCAACTGCCCCGAGGTTTGATCCAACTGCCCTGAGTTTTGATGACCTCAGGTCCCCATATGAATTAGCTCTGATACAACATTGCCGTCCAAACCCCGCATTTGCAACATGCAGTAAAATTATAGGACATTAACTCCTAAAGGCCCATTGTCCCTTCGGGGACAAATGGAATTTTGGGCATGTATCTTTGAATAAGCTACTTTTGTGTGATTTTCTGAAACTTTTATTGAAGGTGAGAAATTCAAAGATCTATGTGGGAATGTAACTTTTTCTTCATTCCGACATTTATTGAAGAAGTCAAAAATGAATAACTTAAAAATAGGGGATTCCATGCAGCCCAAAAACTTTTTAAAAAACAGCATTTTTTTCAAATAAAAATCTGAAATAGGTTCTTTAGACTTATATAGACGTGGGGAGCTTTGAATCATTCAATTTTGATAGATGAGATGAAAGTTATGAGAAGTTTTAGTTCGTGGGTAGGTGTGGTTTCTCTCGAAATCACACCTACCTGCAAACTAAAACTTCTCATGACTTTCATCTCATTTATCAAAATTGAATGATTCAAAGCTCCCCACGTCTATATAAGTCTAAAGAACCTATTTCAAATTTTTATTTGAAAAAAACGCTATTTTTAAAAAAGTCTTTGGGCTGCATGGAATCCCTTATTTTTAAGTTATTCATTTTTAACGTCTTCAATAAATGTCGGAATGAAGAAAAAGTCACATTCCCACGTAGATCTTTGAATTCCTCACCTTCAATAAAAGTTTCAAAAAATCACGCAAAATAGTTTAGCCATAGGTACATGCTTAAAATTCCATTTGTCCCCCAAAAGCGCCCTTGGGCCTTTAGGGGTGAAAGAGGAAAAAGCAAAAGTAATAAAGACAACAAAAAAAACACAAACCAAAGGATAGAAACATAGAGAAAAGTACAATGAAGAAGGAAGAAAGAAAAATTAAAAACACTGACCAGTATATCCAGAAGCATTTCAACTTTAATCCTCGGTCAATTCTGTCTAATTTTACTCCATATTTTCCACAATATTCCGCTCCGGAATAGCCGAGAAACGCCACGTGTACCTCAACCTTCAGAAAAATCCGAGGCTTTCTGTAAGTGGGGGTCTCCTTGGAGTTGCGAAAGGCCAGTATTTGTATTTGTATTTTGAAAAAATCAGTTTTTTTTACTTTTTATGGAATATGGAAAGGTGAAGTTCCATCCACATGAGAAAGCTGGGTACCTTCACATTACTGATGGAAGACTGGGCTTTTAGCACTTGCCAACCCCCTTCTAACACTACATTAACCCCTGAGTGCCCAGGCCATATTCACTCAAATCCGTATCCTTGTGTACTTAGTTTAATAAAAGTATTATTCAAGTAGAGTTAAATAGTTTGATTTTTTTGAGTGGTAGTAGACACATGCCTAAAGGTACATGAAAAAGTACAAGTCCTTTGACTTTACCATTAAGAAGAAGATAAGAGTCAAACTTGGACAATTTTCAAAACTGAGCGCCCCATTTTGAGGTACTCGGGCGCTCAAGGATTAACTCCTAAAGGACCAAGCCATTTTTTTTGTGAAAAACACAAAAAACTGCCACTTTTGGGGAAGCAAGTACAATGGTAAGAAAAAAAGTTTTTTACAACACTTCAACCGTAAGATCTTACAATAGACTACAAGAAGTACACATGGTAAAAAAATCAGCTCAAACTACATAAAAATGAGTGAGATATTTAAATCTAAATTGCGGATTATTATCATTTTTTGCTGTTGCCTAGAAATTTCAAAAGGTTTTGATCACTCTTAGAGCAAAAAAATTACTCTACACAAAATTGAGGTTTATTTTTCCCATGTAGAAGACCAAGTTAGGTATGTGTGGGAGAATTTTCAAATCAATTGGAACTATACATCACATGGGAAAAATTAGTAAGTAAAAAGAAGTAGAGAATGAGTCATAACACTAAATTGTTAAGAATTTAATTACAAAAATGAAGAATGCAAATCCCAATAGTTACAGTGTTGTGATAAATAATCTACTTCCTTTGGTTTTGTTTTTTTTCCAAAATAATGAAAATTGAGTAAAATAAAGGACTTCAAAGTTAATTTCAGAGTAGAGAATCTAGAACTACCCGCAAACAAAAACTCCTCATAACTTTCATCTCATCTATCAAAATTGAATGATTCAAGGTTCCCCATGTCTATATAAGTCTAAAGAACCTATTTCAGATTTTTATTTGAAGAAAATGAAATTTAAAAAAAAGTTTTTGGCTGCCTTGGGAGCAACATTTTCTAGATTTTCATACATAACTTTTTCAATAAATTTTAGAATGAAGAAAAAGTTACATTCCCACACAAATCTTTGAATTCCTCACCTTCAATAAAAGTTTTAGAAAATCACGCAAAGTAGTTTAGCCATAGGTACATGCTCAAAATCCCATTTGTCCCCCGAAGGGACAATGGTCCTTTAGGGGTTAACATTTAGCTTCAAAGGTAATTTACTAATTTGCCCACAATGAGTGACACGCCAGCTAATCAAACATCATTTCCTAATTCTATCTTTTGCCTTTCCTCCCCAATTTGTAACAACCTGCTGTTGGTTTCTTTCTAAACATTGTGCAGATGTTAACCCCTAAAGGCCCAGCTGTCCCCCCGGGGGACAATTGAGATTTCGGGCATGTACCTATAGCTCATTTAGTTTTTGTGATTTTTAAAACTTTTATTGAAGGTGGGGAATTCCAAGACCTACACGGGAATCTAATTTTTTTTGTCATTCTGACATTTGATGAAGAAGTTATGCAAGAATTTTTGCTACCCGGGGGAGGGAGGGCAATCCGGGCAGCCCAAAAACTTCTTAAAAATTTGTATTTCTAAAAATAGAAATCTGAAATTGGTTCTTTAGATTTTTTCATATGTGGGAAGTTTTGTATCATTTGACTTCAATTGATGAGATGAAAGTTAGGAGATGTTTTAGTTTGTGGGCAGTTATGGATTCTCTACTCTAAAATAAACTTTTAAGTCCTTTATTTTCCACAATTTTTTATAATTTGGGAAAAAAACTAAACCTAAAGAAGCAGATTGTTTATCACAACATTATACCCGTTGGGATTAACATTTTTTTATTTTAATAATTAAATTCCTAACAATTTAGTGATTTGACTCATTCTCTACTTCTTTTTACTTACTATTTCCTCCATGTGTTGTATAATTCCAATTGATTTGAAAATTCTCCCACACATACCTAACTTGGTATGCTACATGGAAGAAATAAACCTCAACTTTGTGTAGAGTAATTTTTTTCATGGATGTGTGGACAAAGGCTGCTGAAATTTTTTGGACAATACAAAAAAAAAAAAAAAAATTCACTTTAGATGTAAATATCTCCCTCCTCTCCATCTAGAATGACCTGATTTTTTCCCACAAGTACCTCTTCTAGTCTAAGGCAAGATCCTATGGTTGGATTTGCAAAACAAACTCTATTTCCTACTTTTCTACTCATTCCCCCCAAAGTGGTAGTTAACAGTGACTTTCACTGGAGAAAACTGCTTGGGCCTTTAGGGGTTAAAGTAAATTATTTTGGAGAATTCGTTGACTGTGTCCCCATAACGACAAACAATACTTAAAGAGCAACAAGTGGTGGAAGAATTGCACACACAAAGGCCCGCTTTACACTAAGAGTCAAGGTTGGGACACACAGGTTAGAACAGGCGTTCGAAACTGACGTTTTGTAAAAAACAGGGAGCGAATGGAGTGGGGTTATTAGTTTCTAGATAAACAGATTCTTTGACTTTTAGAGGGTCCACTTTTTTGGTTTGTTCAAAATTGTCAATTTTCAAAGTTCACAAACCGGCAACTCAAACCTTTTGCCCTAGAATGATGAAGAGGTTATCTTTAGGTGAACAATAGATGAAAAGTTGGAAAAGTATTTGTCTCCCAGTTTTCCAAAAATACAAATTACTTTTCAACCATTTCAAACAGCCGGTTTTGTGCATGTGTGGCCTCGGCATCAGGGGCATGAAAACTTGGAGCCGTTTTAATCTAAATTTCAGCCCAAACTAGTGGTTAGTGCTTGCTAGGTTACACATTCACCATAGAAAATTTATTAGAACTTTCATATATTAACTAGAATGTAAAGTAAAAAAATTAGTAAGTTTTCAAACTGTATCTATGTGATAGTATCAAAAAATTTGAACATGTGATATCACATAGACTTGAGATGTGATATTGCGTAGATCCTTGTGATTTTAGTAGTATGATGATCTCAAGAAAGACCCCAAGTGCCCATTATGATATGGGTATGACTGGGGCTAATTCTCTTGAGTGTAAAGGTGTTAACCACGAAATGTCAAAGGCACTAAATTTTGGTGTTTAGGAAACTTTGAAACCTTACTAAGACAAAGGTTTGAATGTTTTATTTATTTTTGAGAATTTGTGGTTTGAATTCAGCTTCAAGGTTTAATTTGAACATTCTTCGTATAACATTCCAATCATTGTTGGTGGAAGTTACATTGCAAGCATGCCCTTGGCGCACTAAGAAGTGTTTTGAATAGTATCACTAAAGGGCTTATGATAAGTTGCCATGTTGGGAAAACATGGAGCAAGTTGAGAATAAAGTCAAGATCTCCCCTTAGGCAATGAGGGCCCTACTATGAAAAATTCATCATCCAATAAATTGTAGATGTGTTTTTGTACCAATTTCACTTAACCCCTAAAGGACCATGGCCTTTATTTTATCAAAAGACACTCAAAACTGCCACTTCTATGGCAAAGAGTAAAAAAGTTTGAAAATTGGTCTTTTTGCATATCTAACCATAGGATCTTGTACTAGACTACTATAAGAATGTGTCATACAAAACTCAAGAACTTTGACCACACAGATTGGAAGATATTTGCATTTAAAAAGTAAAAAACAAATTTTTTTGCACCTTGCTTGACTAGATTATTTAATTTTGAACTTCTTTAACTTAAAACTTTTGCTCCATAGAGTTTGAAATTCAATTTTTGCATGGTGAGAAGTTGAGTTGGTAATATTGGGAAAAAAAATTACAAAAAAAAATTAGTTTTTATACTTTAAAAAAACATTAGACAGAAGAAGGTATGAGATTGAACAAAAACTTAAATTGCTAATAACTGTGCAATGGAATTGAAACGCAATGATCCCAAAGTTGAGATTGTTCTAGAAAGCAAATTCCATCCTCTCCAATAGTTTGTTTTGAAAAAATACTAAAATTGCATTCAAAAATGAAGTTTATAAGTTATTTTTTCAAGAAGATGCTTGAATTGCCTGAAAAACAAGATTGTCCATAACTTTCTCATAACTAGTCCAAATGGAATGAATCAAAGCTTTGGATGTAGACAAAGATATACTCTATGAGAAAAAAAATCAAGTTTTTATAAAAAAAAATTTTGCTACCTGGAGTCCCCAAATTTGTGCTTATTTGGGCATAACTTTTGCTCCTTGGCATCAAATGGAATAAAAATTAGATGCCCATGCAGATCTTTGAATTCCCTATCTTCAATAAAAGTTTCAAAAAATCATGCAAAATAGTTTGGCCATAGGTACCTGCCCAAAATCCCATTTGTTCGCCAAACGGACAGTTGGTCCTTTAGGGGTTAAAATGTTTTTGTTATACAAATAAAAAAATTATCCTATGTTGGATTCTCTTTTTTATAACAAATTTTGATTGATAATGGGAATTAGTTAAATTCTTTGAATCAGATGATAACTCTTTGACAGTTGCATTGCAAGCTCATTTGTGAAATTGTGATCATAAATTTGGAAGGGGGGTCATTAGTTTTAATGTAACAACAATAAATCCTAAATCAACATAAGTAGTTGTTTTCCAATTTTGTATGCAAAAGTTACCATTTTTGCATAACAAGTTTGGGGCAGTTACAAAAAAAACATTAAATCCCATACTCATTTACATTTAATCACTAATATCTTAACATCCAAGTGGCTTTTTTGGAATCTTGTTTGGCAGCACCATCAAGAAGCCTTGAAGTCCAGATCCTTTGATGCTAATTTCTTTATAATGTTTAATAAGGATCTTACAACAATAGTTCAAAAACTTCAAAGATGCCTTCTCAAAACAAGAAAATAATTCTTTGACATTTAGGAGATAAAGCCAAAAATTTGAGGCCATTAGGGGAAATTTTGAAAGTTTTAAATGAAAAGGGATAAAAGATGAGACCAAGAAGAGCCGTTGATATTCTTACTCCATCCTACAATATTGAGTACCGTAGTGTGACATGGGTATTGTCTTTGCATTGACTAAAAAATATTAATTTCACCAATAGTGATTTGTTTATAACATGGAATTAAGATGATTTTGATTTTGTAAGTATGCAATTATTTTACCAATTGTCATATACCGGTTGTGAATAGGCAATGTATATGGACAATGGGCAATGTATATGGACAATGGATATGTTAAAAACAACTTGGTGTTTTTGAAAGTGAGCATGCCAAATGGTGTGATTCATGTGTTGAATTAACTTTTCAAAATACAAGTAAGTGCCAAAGGATTATAATAAGTTCTCCTTTTTCAACACACTAATGTAAATATGTTGGCCACCAATTCAAAACCCTTCCAATATTGGTGTTTTATTAGTGAACTTTTTGTCATAGCTCTTACTCATTTTTCACAAATTTTATTATTTGTTTCTTCACGTTTTGTGGAAATTTGATTTTCAAAAATTTCAATTAACACCTAAAGCCCTCAACACTCTTTTTGGGCAACATAGCAATTTTGGGCACCTCACTTCCAATGGGGTTTTCATTTTTTTCATTGAAATTTTCACACACAATGTGTCCAAGGAGCAGCTTTGAGGCCCAACAATTTTCATAACTTTTGACTTCATGGTTCAAAAGTTATTGCATGACATGAAGTATTCTTTGCTTGGCAGGCTGCCAGAAATCTTTTTCAAAAATTACAATTTTTGAATTGTGTTTTTTGAAATTGGTTCTTTAAATTTATGCATACATGGGAAGCTTTGAATCATTCCATTTTGATTAATGAGATGAAAATTATGAGGAGATTTTGTTTGCGTGCAATTATGGATTCTTTACCCTAAACTAAACTTTGAAGTCCATTAATTTACTCCATTTTCAACATTTTTGATATATATATATATATATATATACATATACATATATACACATAGATTGTTTATTACAACCATTGAGACTAGAATTTTTCATTTCCATATTTAAGTTCTTAACAATTTAGTGGTTTGAATCATTCTCCATTACTTTTTACTTTTTACTTTTTTTCATGTGTTTTACAATTCCAAGTGATTTGAATTTTTTCAAGTGCATACCCAACTTGCTTTAAAGAGCAAATCCAAAAAACTATAATCATTTTGGAAATTTTTGATACAAATATGACCTTGTGAAGTGTAGCTGCCCAAATTTTTGCAGAAACAAAAAATGGCATTTTGTCAATTCAAACTCAAATCTCTAACAATCCATACCGTGAAAACTCTTGAATTTTTTTCTGCATCTTTTGATACTAGTGTGATCTTATAGCTACATTTGTCAAAAAAGTTTTTATTTTTTATTTTTTATTTTTTATTTTTTATTTTTATTTTATAATTTGGTACTTGTACTAGAAATTGCAGTTTTGGAGCAATTTTGGTGAAAATTTGAGCTTAGTGCTTTAGGGGTTAATAAAAAAATAAAACCTATGTCATACTATGGGTATCTCAAAATTGTGATTCTTGTTTGAACAATCATGTTTTAATAAAAATCTACAATGGTCTTAGGGCCAAGAATTGGCTTCCCATTTTTGGAGGATCCAATTTTTGAAATTGAGGCCATGTCAAAAAAAAAATTAAAAGTTAAAACATATCCTCAAAATTTAGCCTTGACCCTAGTGTAAAAGCTTTGAGGTTGTTTTCAAAAAGTTAACCAATCAAATGTCATTGGAAGTGTTAGAGGTTGGAAACCAACCTTGAATTGTAGTGTAAAGCTTCTTTGAATGGTGCAATTAGGATGCCTAAGCAATTAGATCGCCTTACCCTAAAAAATTCCCTCACAACTCATTGCTTGGCCACTTGGAAGCTCATACAACTTTGTACACACTAGGATTTCACATGGTTTACGGCCTAGACAAACCTAATTGATTTTATCGCAACGTTGTCATTGTTGTTACCAAGACTTTTTGTTGTTAAAAAAATGTTTCTTGCAATAATCACTGCTAAAATGTATTGTAGTATCATTATAAAATTCATATAGTAAAATGTTGAAAATCTAGCACGGGGCAATCTAATTGCACTATTCAGTATAAAGCATTGTATTTGGATATTTCCATAAAAGAATCTAAAATGTAGTATAGACTTAGATTAATAATTGCATCTACTTTTAAAGCCTCTCCTGTATATACATTTTAGATTTTAAAAAAAAAAATTGTGTTGATAGTGCTACAATTGATTGGAAGCAAGTTACCCGCCTTCTTGGTGAATTATGATAAAAATAGGCTTAACGTTTAATCGTTATTTACATGATGTCTTATGCAACGTGGGGATTTTCTTTTACAAATGTATGCTTATTGGTTCCGTTTTTGAGGAAAGTCTTCCTGAAGATTCAAGAATTGCAAAAAACATGTAGATATATGCACTTTGCAAAATTTGCAAATTTAAATAATCATATTATGTACAACATGATGAATAAAATTTGCTTCACTTTTTACCTAAAATGTAAATTAATCTAAAAAATACTTGAGTTTTCCTATAGAAAGACTACTACTCATGATTTTTCATTTTTCAGTTTCAAAACCTCAAAATCACAAGACATTCCCTTTGTATTTGTTGTAATGTATACTTTTGGCTCATCTACAGATTTCCAATTAACACACAACTCTCGTGTATGCTTGGAATTTGGAACCAAGATGCGACACTATAGCTTGGTACTCAAAATTGTGTTTTCTGCAAGTAAAACAATGTTCGATTGGAAATAAGAAAATTACAATGAGTTGATGCAAAGCTTTCTAGAATGCCTTAAAAATACCTCTATATAATCATTCTAGCGTAAAACCAACCAATGAAACTTTCACATAGTTTTGGATCATCTATAACAAATTGTGTGTATGTAATTTCTTAAACAATGTTATTTACAAAGATTGATACACGTATTTGCAATTCATGATTTGAATATGATCTCAATGGATTATGATTTCGTGTATTTATTTACAATTTTAGACAATACAAAAAAACAAAACCAAGCAAAAACATAACAAAACTAATAAAAAACAAACAAAACTACAAAACAACTTCAAAGGTTAAAAGACTATGGAGGTATCTCATTTGTTCAATTCTGGGCGACGCTATTTGATGAGTGTGAAACAGTGAGCCATGACCAGGGATACAAGACTCTGTGAGTAGGAATGGACCCTCAACTCAAAATCAATGATATAGCTAAAAAAATAACAAGTTTTCAAGAGATGGTAGTTTAAAATGTACAATAATAGGGTCCTATGTACACACTTATAGGTGGAATTTTTTATTTTGACAAAAAAATTCTTGCTCACGGCTCACGGCTCATGTATCCTTGCTCATGAAATAGCATTCCCCATTCACCACATCCATTACAAAAAATACCCCCTCTGTCCCTCTAAAAACGTTCAAAAAACTTCCTTGGAAAGGATTAACTATGTTTTTGGTTTTTGTGAGTTAGTAACACATGCATTATAGAATTAGTACACCATCTACCAAATTTATGCAAAGTCTCCAATTTTTATGTTGCCTTTTAGGCACCCAAATTCCATGCAAAAAGTACCATATTTGTGGATGTTGCCAATTCTTCATTATTGATGATTTAAAGATTAGTAGCAACAATGGTACCTCATATGGGCAAGGGTCAAACTTGCTAGGAGAGGAATGCTCCTAATTGCTTAACTTGCCCCCATGATCATTGAACATGGCAAACACTTTCTCAGTGTTTGAAATTAGCAAAAGGTAGCTTTTTAATGGTACAAGAAATGTGTGTGATTTGGACATTTTTAGAGGGACAGAGGGAGTATTTTTTTTTGAATATCTTAGTTCTCTCTTTAAACTTTTATTACATCCTTTGTTTTCATTTGCGAAAAACCGTTTGATTGTGAATTAAAACCTAGCAATTTCATCATCCATTATTTTGAGGTGTTTTTGGACAAATGTGTTTGTTTGCCTGTAGTAATACGGGAACACTTTTGAATGCCTAGGAGAAAGACAACTCCAAGATTTCTAAAAATACTTTATTCAACAATTGAGAAAAAATCGATTTTGGGGCTTTTGGATTTTATGTCCCTGAAAGAGTATTTAGTGAATTATTTTTTGAGGACGTATAAACTCAAAAATCCCAAATTTGGGTTATTCCCAAATCAATTAATATTGTGTTTAGAGTCTCACATTATTTTTAGTTGTCTTTTGTGAAGATTTAAACCATGTCCTAAATCTTGTTGTGTTTTTCAGAAAATAACTAATTGGGATGTTGAAAATAGGGACTTAGAGCTTCACAACATGTCCGAAGTTCCCATTTTTGTTTCTCTAAAACATTGCATGGCAATACGGTTTGGAAGTTTTGACATCAAGAAAACAACTGAAGGCTTTGCTCCAGGAGTTGCGTCTATTAATAAAAAAGTATCCAACTTGCATTAGAAAAAATATGAGCCCTCCACAAGGCCCCTAAGAACTCCTCTCAAGGGGTCTCTTTAATTGTTTTGATTTGTACTTTAGAGTAACAAAATTCCTTACACCCTACTATGCATTTGTAGTCATGGCTCACATTGGCATGTCCAATTTTCATTGGGCGTCACAATTACATGTACATATTATCATGGTTCTTTTTCTCTATATTAAAAATCTTTAACGTAGTACTTGTTAGGTAACATTAGTTACGATTGTGTACAATAATAGGAGAATAATTAAGAAATTGTGACACAGTATTAGATTGCCGTTTTCTATTCATAGATTTTGTGATGTACAATAGGAAAATCATACGAGGTAGAGACACTTCATACACGCTTTTCATGTACCCAATCTAGGCCCAATGAATGTTAAGAGAGACCATTCTTAAGGGCCTTGAGGAGGGTTCATTATTATTCTAAGGCTTGGTTCCTAATGAGTATTTCACATAAAACACTCCAACCGTATTTGAGCTTCTTTTATCTTTTCTTTTGTCCTTTTCAAATCCAACCAAATTGAGAGAACATGAAAATCTAAACTGTAGCATTAGGACTTGGGATTTAGTGTGAACCTCCACTAACCCCTATGGGCCCAACTATCTCTTTGGGGGACAAATGGATTTCAGGTATGTACCTCTAGCTAAACTACTTTGTGTGATTTTTTGAAACTTTTATTATAGGTAGGAATTCCAAGACCTACATGGGCATCTTATTTTTTCTTCATTCTAATATTTATTGAAGAAGTTATGCATGAATTTCTAAAAAATAGGGGAGGGCAAGCAATCTGAGTAGCCCAAAAAACTTCTTTAAAAACTGCATTTATTTAAATCTGAAATTGGTTCTTTAGATTTATATATATGTGGGAAGCTTTTAGTCATTCAATTTTGATTCATGAGTGAGAAGTATTAGTTTGCGGGTAGGTATGGGACTCCCAAACCTCTGTTCCTTTTGCCCCTTGTAAACTTTGGTGCTTTACTTTTTTGAGCTCTTTTTGAATTTTTTTTAAAAGATTTTTTCATGAGTTGTAGTAAGCTAAGAACTCTTTGTTTTCACTGTTTGGATCAATATGACTTGAATGTTTGAGTTTTATTTAAAGCCTCCAATATTGCGTAGTGTATATGCAAATTTCATGACCTTTTGGCATTGCATGATTTTACAAAGTGTGATTCACACCTCCAATTCATTTGAAAATTCTGCCACCCATACCTAACTTGGTCTTCTACATGCAAAAAAATAAACCTCAACTTTGCATATAGCAATTTTTTTATATATAAGAGCGGTCCAAGGTTTTTGAAATTTTTGGGCAGCATGAATTTTTTTTTTTTTTTTTTTTTTTTTTTTTTACTTCAGGTGTCAATATCTCACTCCTCTACATCTAGAATGACCTGATATTTTCCCCAAAAGTACCTCCCATAGTGTTGGGCAAGATCTTACAGTTGGATTTTTAAAAAGACTTTTTCATATTTTTCTACTTATTCCCTCAAATGTGACAATTTTCAGTGACTATTATAGAAAAAAATGGGCTTGGGCCTTTAAGGACTAAAGGGAGCTTTACAATTCAAATTGAGGTTAGTTTTTAGGATTTGACGCTTCC